>ONZH01021733.1:0-68351 GCA_900303285.1 Rhinella marina
TGTCGCACAGAGATTTTTGTGATATAGCTGTATAAGTGAGAGCAAAAGACCTTGTTTAATTAAGTGACGTACAGAATGTGTCACCTGGACAGAAAATACGGATTGTAGTGAGTGGACAGCTGAACTGTGACACACAGAATGGTTCCACGCAGCTGTGTGAAATGGATTTGTATCACTGAGATAAAACAACAAAAAAACTATTTTTTTTATATATTTTTTTTAGTTTTTGTTTTTTTTTTTTAACGTGATGTGCAGAAACTATCTGAGAGCTAACTCAGCCCCTGGTGATGGTGGCTATTTTGACTGCAACCCAGACAAATGTCGCACAGAGATTTTTGTGATCTAGCTGTATAAGTGAGAGCAAAAGACCTTGTTTAATTAAGTGACGTACAGAATGTGTCACCTGGACAGAAAATACGGATTGTAGTGAGTGGACAGCTGAACTGTGACACACAGAATGGTTCCACGCAGCTGTGTGAAATGGATTTGTATCACTGAGATAAAACAACAAAAAAACTATTTTTTTTATATATTTTTTTTTAGTTTTTTTTTTTTTTTTTAACGTGATGTGCAGAAACTATCAGAGAGATAACTCAGCCCCTGCTGACGGTGGCTATTTTGACTGCAACCCAGACAAATGTCGCACAGAGATTTTTGTGATCTAGCTGTATAAGTGAGAGCAAAAGACCTTGTGTAATTAAGTGACGTACAGAATGTGTCACCTGGACAGAAAATACGGATTGCAGTGAGTGGACAGCTGAACTGTGACACACAGAATGGTTCCACACTGCTGTATGAAATGGATTTGTATCACTGAGATATAAGAATAATAAAAAAAAAAGGGTTATATATGGCGATAGCTGCACTACTAGTGCCAGCCAGCCAGCCAAGCCAGGAGACAAAAAAAAATGTCTTGTAGCTCTTAGAAGGGCTGTTGGGTTCTTTTGAGATCACTCCTGCCTAACAAAGAACTAAATGCAGGCCCTAACACTCTCCCTGAAACGCAGCAGCTCTATCCCTAACGACATCCAGAGAACATCTGAGCCGAGCACCGCGGGCAGTCACTAGTATATTCCAGGGTCACCTGATCAGGCCAGCCAACCCCTGCTATCGACATGTAAGGGCCCCACGTGATGCTGGGTGTATCGCAGAGTCTCCTGGCTTGTGATTGGCTGAGTTTATAGGCGCCAAAAATGCACAATGCGGAATTTGCCATTTCCTCGAGCATGGCGAGATACTCGTCCGAGCAGCGAGCACTTACGAGTACCGTAATACTCGAACGAGCACCAAGCTCGGACGAGCATGCTCGCTCATCTCTAGTTATCATCATCTGACAGCGATGTCAGCTGGGAAGCCCTTTCAGCGAAAGCATTCAGAGTCTCAATCGGGAAAACACGGGTCCCTACATGAGGCATCCCCCCGTAGGATGAGCTTCTGACTTATTTCGTGAAGGGTTACAGCTATATACCAATTAAACAAAGAGCTCCGTTCCCTAGTGGAACGTAGCCAGCACATGCGCTGTATAATTGTCACTGTGTACGTGTTGTTCATCTGCTCTCACCGCAGACCTTGGAGCGGCCAGTTCCCAGGACCGCAGCGAGTCAGAATCCCAAAACAACCTTGAGAAAATATGTAGACAAAACCTTACTCCGTGCACCTGCATTCACAGGTCTTAAATCAACACTTTAACTGAACAGATACAAAATGGAATTCAAATGATCAGAAACTTCATCTTCACACTTTAGGCTCCTGAAGTCAATTGTATCTGCATCCACTAGATGCAGATACAATTGTGCCTGCAGCACCCAGTGCCAGTGGAACAAGTGAACCTCTGTTTCCCTGCTCCGCTATTCCCAGTGGCCGGCGCACTGATGCGCCTGAGACGTTCCTCAGGAGCGGACCCGCCAGAAGATGCCGGGTCTGCATCGTGGGACCGCGCCGGGGCAGGTAAGTATAAACTGCCCTCCCCCTATACTTTCTACATGCAGCCTTAAACCTAATACTGGTCCCTGCCTCCCTATTTCTGACCCCCAATACTTTCCCTGCCTTACCCTAACCCTAATACTGGCCCCTGCCCCCCTATTACTTGCCCCCAATACTGGCCCTGCCCTACCCTAACCCTAATACTGGCCCCTGACCCCCAATATTGACCCTGCATTTACCCTTAACCCTAATACAGGCCCCTGACCCCTAGTGCTGACCCCTAATACTGGCCCTGCCTGACCCCTAACCCTGGTACTGGTCCCTGACCTCTAATACTGGCCCCTGACCCCTACCCTAGTACTGACCTCTAACCTTGGACCCCTAACCCTGATACTGGCCCCTGACCCCCTAGTACTGACCCCTAATAGTGGCCCTGCCTGACCCCCTAATACTGGCCCTGTCTCACCCCTAACTCTAGTACTGACCCCTACCCTAGTACTGGCCCCTGACCCTTACCGTAATACTGACCTCTAACCCTGGACCCCTAACCCTAATATTGACCCCTAACCCTACTACTGACCCGTAACCCTAAGGCTACATTCACATGACCATATGTGTTTTGCGGTCCACAAATTGCGGATCCACAAAACACAGATACTGGCCATTTGTGGAATTTGTGGTACATTTTGTGGAACACACATGCCCAGCCCTATGATAAAAATGCCTGTTCTCGTCTGCGATTGCGGATAAGAATAGGACATACTCTATCTTTTTTGCAGGGCTGCGGAACGGAACTACAGACTTGCGGCCCCATTGAAGTGAATGGAAATACTGTCGTTTGAATGTACCCTAATGCTGCCTCTAACCCCAATACTGCCCCCTAACTGATACTGACCCTAATCCTAGTACTGGCCCTAAAGGTGCATTCAGACGACCGTATTTCTGGGTCTGCATAGGTTCCACAATTTTGTGGAACGGGTGCGGACCCATTAATTTCAATGGGGCTGCAAAAGATGCGAACAGCACGGCATGTACTGTCCGCATCTGTAGTTCTGTTCCCCCACAAAAAATATAGAGCATGTGTCCTATTCTTGTCCGCAAGCATTTCTATATAGGGCTGGCACTGTGCGTTCTGCAAAATGTGGAATGCACAAGGCCAGTATTTGTGTTTTACTGGCCCCTAACCCCAATACTGACCCCTAACCCCAATACTGGCCCTAATATACTAACACTAATACTAATCCTATCCCTAAAACTGACCGGAACCTTAGCTACAACCCCCAATACCTCACGTACCTCACACGGTGACCATAATATATGACTGTCCACATATATCTGTACACACTACATGTTTTATACCTCACACCTGACACATAGTATACACACAGAGTACTGATATGTGAGGTACAAGGTATAATAGATGCAGTGGGTAAACATATATAGTATATACAGCAGTGTACTGATATGTGAGGTACGAGGTATAATAGATGCAGTGTGTACAGGTATATAGTATACAAAGCAGTGTACTCATGCGAGATACGAGGTGTAAATTATTAATCACACCTCCCATGTCAGTACACTGCTGTATATACTATGTATCTGTACATACTGCATCTATTATACCTCATACCTCTCATGTCAGTACACTGCTGTATATACTATATATCTGTTCATAAAGGGTAAGCAGCACTCCAGACCCCAATGGGGGAAAAACGTACCAGTATATAGACAGTGGTGCCCGCGGATGGAGATCCTAGCTGGGGGTCCCATTATGTATAGGAAAAATATATATCCGCAGCATTCTTCCAATAGTGAAAAATTTGTTTTTTAAATTTAAACCAGCAGCATAACAGTCAGCGACCATTCTGGTCTTTATTAAGCTTGATGGTGCTGGTGCTGTGTGTATGTAGTGATCTTGGTTCTTGCTCTGTATTTGTGTGTTAAACATACATCTGATACTATACGTCTAATACTATCTATTCACATTTGCGTTTGGGTCACAGATTCTGTTAAAAAGACCGGACAGAAAAGTTCTGCATGCAAGACCTTTTTGTCCGGTAAAGGAGAAGCATCCTGAGCAGACCCCATTATAGTCACTGGAGTCTCTTCAGCCCAGGAGTTGGTAAATCTGGTCCCTCTAATGATTAAGCTGTTGCTATGGACTCAGTCATGTCCTTTATCTGGGATCCGACATGAAAACACAACTAGCTGTCGCCTTTTAACGATTTAAAGCCCATTTACCTATACCGCCTTTATTTTTAGCGGAGTTAAACAGGTTAAGGGCGGGCCGCTACACATGGGCCAGTGTTGGGTGCTTGCCCCCAGGCTAAAATTTGCCAGCCAGCCCCTGCCCACCATGCCCTGATATCTGCAGTCTGGGAGCTGTAATTTTACAAGTGCCATAAGCTGGAGACCATTGATATATGGTCACAAGGCACGACATGCTTTCCACTGGATATCTACAATGAACACTCTATGGGCACAGTACTGTATATATGTTAGACGAAAGATATTGTGTGCATGGTAGTTACAAAGAAAATGCTTTATAAAAGGTTGATAATGACTTTAATTAGCTTCATTAAATTATTTGCTAAAAGACAATGGCACGCAAAGATGACCTATATCACTGGCGAGATAGAGAAAATTAACTGCATGTCTGTTATTATCAGCTCTGTCATTATACCATGCTGTTTTTTCCTAGTACTCATACTTTATGATAATTGATATAATTCCACTTAAAGCAGATAGCACCGAGTTTGGAGTGGTGGATTTTACCCAGTTCTAAGTAATTTGGCTTTATATATGAATGTATAATTTTTACAGAAATAAATGAGAGTTCAGTAAAACAATCATTAGCTGGCTGGATACACTGTAAAACCCCTGGGTAATGAATGCAAAAAGAACTAACTCTAACCAATGTATCTAGATAAACAGTCAAAAAGATCGGAATGAAGATGCAGCTCCTAGATTGCAGAAGTCAGCAGGGACAGATGCATCATTTCCGAAATATAGGAAGTGTAACAAAAGTAGCCAAAGCACAGAACAGGTAAAAAAAACTTGGATTTCAAGGCCAATTATAAGGAAAAGAAAAGTTGCAGAAAGTAAGAACATTTTTATGAATCATTTTAACACTTCATGGACAATTTTCAAAGATAATAGCACTGCCTTGGATGAATTATTTGTTCATGGATAAATCCAAGCAGGAAAATAGACAATAAACCCAGATATACCGATATAGTATAATGAGTATATAGAATCCACAAAGTATATAGCAGCAAGCATTCACCTCTTCTCAAGTCGGATGTATATCTTGAAGGGACAGTTCCTTATCTTGTGTTACAGACAATATTGGCCATCAAGCAAACTGCTGAGTAATGGCTATTTCTCAAAGTTCTGAGATTTGGATATAAGTTTCCCACTATAGCATATACGTAGGAATCACTTGTAGATTACAATATATTCTCTCATGTCGCTTCATTTGTTCAACCTTTATTTCACTAAAGCAACACAATTTTCAGATGTAAATGTAAAAAAAGTAATGTACAGTATGAAGGGCCTTAGAACATGATCTTAGTGTGAAATTGTTGCGCACAAGAAAGCTGTAGTTTGAACAGCTGTGACATCACTTCTAGTTTCATGGTGTTTTTTATTATTATTATTATTATTATTAATGTCTGTGAAGGTTCTTAGTCATCCAAGTAATGGTATATCAGTAGTAATAAGTCAGAGCAACTGAACTTATTGTATTTTCTTTCCTGAAGATGTTTCACTAGTCATCCAACTGGCTTTCTCAATTAGAATGGCTTGTTTGAGTAATCTCCAGCATTAAATACTGATGCTTCAGCCATGGAGGTAAGGTGTTGCATTTTCATGACTGAACATAATAGGTGTGACTAAACTGCCTCTGTACAGGAATTAAATCAGCATTATAAAGGGCAGACAATGGAGGTGTGAAATAAGCTATGTATGCTATTGTCAATTGGAGAAGCTAAGCTTGAATAGAGGTGTAGGAGTGTTACATCTATTGTCTGCCACTTACCATGCAGCTCTAACACCTCTCCAAAAGCAGTCACACTTAATAGCTTTAGTCATGTAAATGAAATCAACATCTTACGTCCATGACTGAAGCAGAAGTCACAAGTATTTAATGCTGGAAATTTCTTGTACAAGCCATTATAATTAAAAAAAAGTCAGTCGGATATCTAGGAAAATCTCTTCAGGAAATAGAAATAAAACAAGTTCAGTTACTCTGATTCATTTGTACTGATATTATTATTATTACTAGCCAAAGGACCTGGCCTCACCCAGTTATATTTAATCTATTTCATTTAATGTTTGTGTGTGTGATATCTACAGTAACAAATCACGGATTTTCACTTAAAGAATGTATATATACGTCCACAGTAATGAGACACTATCACTGAAAAAAAGGGAACGTTAAAACTATAATGCTTTATTTATACCGATTAAAATATGGGAAAAAAACCTGAAAACGTATACTAATTACGTGAATCCAAACCAGGGTGCACACCGGGAGCTATTTCACCATAGACATAATAGTCACTCTCCCATAGGTGAATCCACCCCCAGTTGGATTACAAAGAACAATACTAGAGGTAGTATGTCGGCTATACTGCCAAATATAAGGTACAGCTCAGGTGTGCATAAACGAACGTGCCATCCACCTATAGAGCACTAGTCACCTAAAGAGCCGAATAATACCTCTAGTAATGGGAGCAAAAAATTATTAGCAGTGGGATTGGTGTGAGAGGGCAAGCAACTGCCTGCACAAAATAAACTCACACCTCCCGGTGTGCACCCTGGTTTGGATTCACATAATTAGTATACGTTTTCAGGTTTTTTTCCCATATTTTAATCGGTATAAATAAAGCATTATAGTTTTAACGTTCCCTTTTTTTCAGTGATAGTGTCTCATTACTGTGGACGTATATATATATTCTTTAAGTGGAAATCCGTGATTTGTTAGTGATTAGTTCCTTTCATCACTGTGGGATGGCAGGTTTTTTAGCGGCAGGGATCTGTGTTGATAAATGGAATGAGGAAGCCAAATTGTTTTTTTCTGATGCCCAATTACCTTCAACCACCAAAACTCTAAGTATTACAGGGGCCTTCAAACAACTGACGAGGGCATATAAGAATCACATAAGAAGTTGGTGGGAGGTCCAAACCCTTGAGATTTATATTCAGAATAAGATTGTACCAAGAGGCCTACGCATTCCTCTATTACCCCCACAAAGAATTTCATCATCTGAATTGTTCAAGAAGTGGGAAAAGGAATCAGTAGAGGCCTCCTTGCGTTTTATGATCTTGCTCTTGGAGGAAGAAAAAGTCTTGTGTGGGAAACTGCACAATACTCTACAAGAACAAATTACTGGGGTTAAACAGTTTGCAAATAATCCTGAGTTTGTGCGGAAAGAATCAATCCTTCAACAAACAATTGAGCGATTTACCGCACAACTCAAGGAACGCAAAAATTCGCAGTATCTAAGAGACAAGACAGATTTCCAGGAGGGGCATATTTTGGAATTTGGGGCTAAAACTACAAAAGTATTGGAGCTAGATATGGAACCATCCTCTTCAGAAGGAGAGGGGGAGAGTGAGATAGGTCGACAGCCCATTCCCCAGTTCCCTATTTTTGTGCCCTCCAGGGGAAGATCTAGGGGTAGAGGTAATAGGAGCAGGAGACCCGGCCAACGGGGGGGTTTTTTAGGGAACCCTCCACGCACTACCAACTACTCCCTCAGAGACAGGACACACACTTAGTGGCGCAACTGTCGTTTGAGACCGGGGGTAGAAGCAAGGGTCCCTCTAGTCAAATATCGGATGCTTTGCAAATCATCAATTTATCTAACAGAAAATTGACCTTAGCCGAATTGAGTGTACTTGAGAAAGGACTATCCTTTGTTCCCATGGGGGCATTTAACCTTTTTAACTGGGTGAAGGATATAGCCCTCTATGTTAGGAAATTGAAATGGAAGAAGTTTTTCTGTACGCATAACAATCAACAGTGTCGAGAGCTGGGCATAGATGTGGACGAACTGTCTGATGTTAGGTTGTTGACGGAACTTCTGGAGGAGGGGGGGAGAGTGATCGGTGAAGGGCCCTTCACAGACCTTAGTCTCCCATCCACTAAAAATCCACCTGTAGGTGAAGGGACACTACCAGATGTATTCTTAAAAGTGGTCACTGAACAACTTCGTGACCTTGAAGGTACTGTCTGGGGGAGTTCCAACTTGACCAGGGATGAGAAGGAGGCATTAATCTCAATGGAGGGGGACCCTTCCATCATGATTAAACCCTCGGACAAGGGGGGCAATATTACGGTGATGGATCACGATCAGTATAGGACCATGTGTCTGGATATTCTGGACAATACTGATTGTTATAGGGTCCTGCCTCAGAATCCCATGACAATATTTCAGTGCTCTCTAAAGGGTATTTTATCCAAGGCACTTGAAATGAAGCTGATTGATAAGTCTGAATTCGCCTTTTTGTTCCCCAAACACCCGCAGACTCCATGTTTTTATGCCTTACCCAAGGTCCATAAGGGTCCTTGGGTAAGGCTCATAGTCTCTGGGACGGGGAGCCTCACGCATAACATCAGCACATATGTGGATGTTATTTTACGTCCATTTGTGTTGGCTCTCCCGTCCTACGTGAGGGACTCTATGGAAGTTATTAAAAAACTGGAGGATTTAACTCTGGAGGGTGATTTGCTTCTTGCCAGCCTTGACGTTGAAGCTCTTTACAGCTCCATACCCCATGATCAGGGGTGTGGGGCTGTGGGAGCATTTTTGCGACAGAGAGGAACACATTTGTGGAGTCATAATGAGTTCATACTGGAGTTGCTACAATTCATTCTCAAACATAATGTGTTTCTGTTTAACAACCGAATATACCACCAGCTCAGGGGGGTGGCGATGGGAAGCCCATGTGCCCCCACATTCACCAACCTCTACCTGGGCTGGTGGGAACGGGAGGTCGTATTCTCTGATGAAAATCGATGGGCGGAGCATATCCAGGTATGGCTCCGCTTCATCGATGATGTGCTCATCCTTTGGTCTGGGACGAGGGATGATTTCATAGGTTTTGTGGATAGTCTTAACCGGAACACCTTGGGTCTTTTTTTCACCTCAGAGATCCAGGAACAGGAAATTACCTTCCTGGATTTAACTATTTTTAAGGACCAACAGGGAGGTTTGGATACCAGGCTATTTCGGAAACCAACAGCGACAAATAGTTTGTTGGATTTGAGGCGTAGCCACCAGATACCGCTTAAACGCGGTATCCCGAAGGGACAATATCTGAGGATACGTCGGAATTGTTCTCGGTTGGCAGATTTTAAGGTGGCTGCTAAAGATCTACAAACCCGGTTCCGTCAGAGAGGATATCCCCAGGGTGTTTTGTCACAGGCCTATCAACATTCCCTGTCCATAAATAGGGGGGATCTCTTGGCACCTAAAGTAAGAGGTCAGGATGATGATCAACCCCGGATCATTGCCACCTTCGATGAAGCACATGGAGAGATACGAGAGATACTTACCAGATTTTGGGGTATCTTACGTTCTGATCCTGACATAGGCCATTTAGTTGGGGACAAGCCAGCCATCACCTATAGACGAGGTCGTAATTTACGTGACAGACTGGTTCATAGTCTTTACCAAGCACCTTCTCAATCTACGTGGCTACGTTCTGGCCTCAGGGGAAATTTTCGCTGTGGTAACTGCATTGCCTGCAGAGCTATTGGTACGGGGGACACGTTCACAAGCACGGTTACACAAAAGGGCTTCGTGATTTACTCCTTTATCAATTGTAGAACTAGCAGGCTGGTGTACCTAGCGACTTGTAAGTGTGGTCTCCAGTACGTCGGCAAAACTATCAGGGAATTCTGCTGACGTATTGGGGAGCACTTAAATGACATACGGAAAGATGCGGACACACCCATAGCCCGGCATATAGCCAATGAACATGGGGGTGATAGCATGATTACCTTCCAAGGGATTGAGGTCATCAGGAGATCCCCAAGAGGGGGGGATTTTGACAAGAGAGTCCTGCAGAAGGAGGCGCAATGGACCTTCCGTTTAAGAACCCTGCGACCGGACAGCCTAAATTAATTTATTTCATTTGCTTGCTTTCTGTAATGGACTTGTCTTATCCCTGTACCTTAATACTAGCATATAAGCATATATACATTAATAGTATGTGTGCTTAACTGGTGATATGTTATCATCGGTGATTCTCTTGGATGAGAATATGGTCCCCTCTGTCTAAATAGTGGCTATTATCCTATCCTTCCAGATGTTGCCTTATATATCTGGGATGGAATATTATGGAATCTTTAGCCACCGTTTGGTGTATTTACAACACCTTTATACTCTTCCTCATTCCTATCAACATTTTCCCTGTAGAAACCGCATGATCTCCTTTTAAAACCGCCATATAAATGATCCCTACTGTTATATTTAGTGTTTTGACACTTAGACGTGCTGTGCTAGGAGGAGACCAGATAAGGAGGGGGTACAACTTCTTTCCGCCTCCTCTCAGTCTGATTGACTGGCCTCGGCAGCGGCCCGCCTAGGGGGAGGAGACAGTGTGTTTTAAGCGCGTCAGGTAAGTGGCGGCCATACGGCCTCCATAGCGCCGGTGCCGACACCTCACATTCAGAGGTGGTCGGCGTCTTATGTGTGTGTTTGTCCCATCTGTATACTGCTGTGGCTCCTGATGAGCCTGATTATCAGGCAAAACGCGTAGAGCGATCAGGCAGGGATGTTAGGACTGTAGTGTATTGACACACCAGCGCCTGCAAGTCTTTTTTGTGCTTGCTAACTGGAGCAGTAGCGATATTAGTGGGAGGTGTGAGTTTATTTTGTGCAGGCAGTTGCTTGCCCTCTCACACCAATCCCACTGCTAATAATTTTTTGCTCCCATTACTAGAGGTATTATTCGGCTCTTTAGGTGACTAGTGCTCTATAGGTGAATGGCACGTTCGTTTATGCACACCTGAGCTGTACCTTTATTTGGCAGTATAGCCGACATACTACCTCTAGTTTTGTTCTTTGTAATCCAACTGGGGGTGGATTCACCTATGGGAGAGTGACTATTATGTCTATGGTGAAATAGCTCCCGGTGTGCACCCTGGTTTGGATTCACGTAATTAGTATTTACGTTTACGTTTACGTTTTCAGGTTTTTTTCCCATATTTTAATCGGTATAAATAAAGCATTATAGTTTTAACGTTCCCTTTTTTTCAGTGATAGTGATATCTACAGTATCCCCCATAACAGTGACATCTACAGTACCCCGCCCCCTTAACAGTGACCTGCACAGCCCCCCACCCCGTAACACTGACCCCCCACAGTGCCCCGCCTCCTTAAAATGGGACCTTCACAGCAGCCCACCCCCTTAACTTTGACCTTCACAGTAGCCTGCCCCTTTAACAGTGAGTTTCACAGCACCCCACCCCCTTGACAGTGACCTTCACAAGGACCATCCCTCTTAGCAGTAACCTCTACAGCACCTTGTCAAAAGTGGACAGTGGACCTGTCCAAATAGCCCCAATTGTTGCTTCTTTAAAAAGTGAAGAAAATAGGAAAAAAAATTTAGTGTCTATGTATTCACCCCCTTTGCTATGATAATCGTAAATAATGTCTGGTCTGACCAATTATCTTCCAAACTCATATAATTAGTTGAATAAGGTCCCCCTGTGTACAATCAAAGTGTCACATGATCTATCACACGATGCCAGTATAAATAGGCCTGTTCTGAAGACCAGTATCCTGAGTCTACAACACTACTAAGGGCTTGTTCACACATCAGTTAGAGAAAAAGTTGTGGAGAATACAGATCATGGCTAAAATATCCAAAACCTGTATCAAAATATCATGTGGAGCATCACTAAATCCATTACAACAAAATGGAAAGAAACAGTACCTTGTGTGGCTTAAGGGGAACCATGTAAATGTCTTGGAATGGCTCAATCTAATTGAGAATCTGTGGAATGAAATAAAGACTTCTGTGTATCAACACATCAACACAAGCCATCTGACTGGAAGGAGTTGGAGCAGTTTTGCTGTCAGTGGGACTCCCACTGTTGTTCAGGAGTGAAGACGAGATGTGCGACCTCGTCTCCATGACAATAGAGGCGGGGAGGACCCAGCGCGCGTTCAGTCTCTGCACGGCCGGTGTCCTCTCCATCTCCTTGACGACAGGCAGGAGGAGCTTCAGCTATGAATATGTGTGCTATAGGTCACGTGACGCTGGCCACGTCACGTGACCTACCTCTAAGTACTGGCAAGGAAGCCAGCACTTCCTGTTTCACTTTTGGAGTTAGGTCATGTGACGCCGCCTCGTCACATGACCTACTTGGAGTCCTATTTAAACAGGCAGCCTGCCAGCCACAGGTTGCCTGAGATTGGTCTATACCTCCAGTGCTAGTGCTTGCTAATCCTCATTGTGACTACTATGTTTTGGACTTCGGCTGTGTATTTTTGACCTTGCTTTTGCTCTTCTCCCTGGTTTTGACGTGACTTCCTGGTACGACTTTTGGCTTGCTGACCCTCCGATATTGTGTTTGTGTTCTGTCTTTTTTTGCTGTATTTTCCTCTTGTTCCCCTTCCCTTTACGCCCCAGCACTTATTCAGGCTAGTTGCACGCCGTTACATAGGACGGGCCGTGTTAGTAGGCAGGGATAGAGGTTGGGGCTCAAGTTAGGGCTCACTACTCCCCGTATCGTGACAGAATCTCAGACCTTACCTAATGGAGCCGTTGCGAGTTCTCACGGACCAGATGCATAATATGGCTCAGATGATTCAGGACCTGGCCGAGAGACTCCAACATCAGGAGCAGCTACAGACTGTACCTTCAGCTGTTTCCTCCATGCAAAACACCAATCTTGAACCCCACGTTAAATTACCCGATCGGTTTTTGGGGGACCGAAAATTCTTCAGATCTTTTAAGGAGAGTTGCAAAATCTATTTCCGTCTGCGTCCTCACTCCTCGGGTTCTGAGCAGCAGAGGGTCAGCATAATTATATCTTTGCTGCAAGGAGATCTGCAGGAATGGGCCTTTTCGCTAACTCTCCTTGTTTATTGTTTGTGGAGGCATTTTTTCAGGCATTAGGTCTTCTTTATGAAGAACCTGATATGGCCACGGTCGCTGAAAACCAGCTTAGAACTCTCCATCAGGTTAACCGTCCAGTTGAGGATTATTGTGTTGAGTTTCGTAAATGGTGTTTCTCCTCAGAATGTAACGATCCTGCGTTAAGAAGTCAGTTTAGGGTGGGACTGTCTGATCACCTTAAGGACATACTTGTTAGCTATCCCTCCCCGGATACCCTAGAAGCGACCATCACCTTAGCTATCAGACTTGACCAATGGTTTCGGGAGAGACAGAAGGAACTTCTGACTGCCCCTCAAGTGGTCGTTCCGCCCGATGTTTCTCTTCAGAGACTTCCTACTGCCAAAATCCTGGAGGAGCCCATGCAACTGGGATTAACTATGAGGGATCAGAGTCGCTTGAAGGGAGCTTGTTTTTACTGTGGTGAGATGGACCATTGGCTCCAGCAGTGCCTGAGACTCCCTCCTTCAAAAAAGTCTTTCCCGAGAAGTAAGGTATCTCCCAAGGTGGTAAGAAAGAAGTTTTTGTTACCTATTACCATTTCGTATTACTTGTGTAAGGGTTCAGGTGAAGCGTTCGTTGATTCCGGATCTGCATCTAATTTTATTGACTATAACTTTGCTTAATTCCTTTAAGAAGCGTTATTCAAATTATTGCTCTTGATTCCACACCACTTAGTAATGGGAGGGTAGAGTTTTGTACTCCTGATGTTACCCTAACCGTAGGAGTTTCTCATTCTGAGACTTGTTCGTTTCTTGTTTTAAAAAATTTACCTGCTGATCTTGTCCTAGGTATGCCTTGGTTACAGGACCACAATCCTGTAATCAATTGGTCGTCAGGTGAATTGGAGAAATGGGGGTCTAATTGTGATAAATGTTGCAAGTCAGTACTGTAGGCTGGGACTACTGTGGAGTCACTGATTCTTCCGGAGTATATCAGAGACTTTTCAGATGTATTTTCCATGTCTGAGACTGACTTCCTTCCTCCCCATTGGCCTTATGATTGTTCAATTGATCTCATTGAAGGGTCCAAATATCCCTAGGGCCGTATCTATAATCTTTCTGCCCCAGAGTGTCAAGCTATGAGGGAGTACCTTACTGAGAGTTTGGCCAAGGGTCATATCAGACCCTCAGTATCACCAATGGGGGCAGGTTTCTTCTTTGTCAGC
This sequence comes from Rhinella marina, assembly GCA_900303285.1. Taxonomy (NCBI): domain Eukaryota; kingdom Metazoa; phylum Chordata; class Amphibia; order Anura; family Bufonidae; genus Rhinella; species Rhinella marina. The sequence continues at coordinate 14,228 of ONZH01021733.1, forward strand.
AAGAAGGATGGAGGGTTAAGGCCTTGCATTGATTATAGGGAATTGAACAAAATCACTGTTAAAAACAGATACCCTCTGCCCCTTATTCCAGATTTATTGAACCAGGTCCAAGGAGCCTGCTGGTTCTCAAAACTAGATTTAAAAGGGGCCTATAACCTGATTAGGATTAAGGATGGATATGAGTGGAAAACAGCCTTCAATACCCCAGAGGGTCACTATGAGTACCTAGTGATGCCTTTTGGGTTAAGTAATGCACCACCTGTTTTTCACAATTTTGTAAATGATATTTTTAGGCCATTTATTGGTAGATTCATGATTGTCTATATTGATGACATCCTCATTTTTTCGGCTGATTGGGAGTCACATGTCTCTCACACTAGACAGGTGTTGAAGGTGATACGCAAAAATCAATTATTTGTAAAAGGGGAGAAATGTATTTTTGGTGTCCAAGAGGTGGCTTTTCTAGGTTATATCCTTACCCCTTTTTCTTTTAAGATGGACCCTGCTAAGGTGCAGGCCATCCTAGATTAGGTGCGACCTTCCTCCCTAAAGGTGCTCCAACGCTTTTTGGGATTTGCAAATTTTTACTGTAAATTTATTAAAAATGTTTTGGTAGTGGCCAAGACTATTACGGATTTGACTCGTAAGGGAGCAGATCTGGTCAATTGGTCCCCGGTAGCTATTGAGGCGTTTGAATCACTTAAAAGGTGTTTTATCAATGCTCCTGTATTGATTCAACCAGACCAAACCAAGCCCTTTATAGTAGAGGTGGATGCTTCTGAGGATGGTGTAGGGGCGGTATTATCCCAAGGATCCTCCACTTTAACTAATCTTAAGCCATGTGCTTTTTATTCGCGTAAATTCTCTCCTGCCGAAAAGAATTATGATATCGGCAACAGGGAATTATTAGCGATTAAATGGGCTTTTGAGGAATGGCGTCATTTTTTGGAGGGGGCATTACACAGTGTTACGGTCCTCACGGATCATAAAAACCTAATGTTTCTGGAGTCCGCTAAGTGGTTAAATCCTAGACAGGCTAGGTGGGCTTTGTTTTTTACTCGTTTTGACTTTTGTGTTACCTTCAGGCCCGGAAGTAAGAACATTAAGGCTGATACTCTATCACAAAGCTTTCATGCTTGCCAGTCTCCTGAGGTTCCTCCTAAATCCAGCCTGCCAGCCAACATCATTGTGGCAGCCACCACGTCTGATTTGACCGCTGAGATTTTGGCAGGACAACATCTGGCTCCACCTGGTACTCCCAAAGATAAGTTATTTGTCCCTGCTCATCTGCGTTTGCAACTTCTGGGTGAGTGCGATAACTCTGTTATGTGGACATCCTGGTATTAATGCCACTAAAGAACTAGTCTCTAGGTGTTATTGGTGGCCATCGATTTCTAGGGATGTTCGGGCCTTTGTGACTTTTTGCAGTATTTGTGCCAGGTCCAAGAATCCCAAGACACGTCCTATGGATGAGTTACATCCGTTACCCGTTCCTGTTAGACCATGGTCCCACTTGTCCATGGATTTTATCACTAACCTGCCTTGTCCTGATGGTAAAACTGTGATTTGGGTTGTGGTGGACAGGTTCAGTAAAATGTGCCATTTCATTCCATTGTCCAAATTACCTACTGCTAAAACCTTGGCTTTTTTGTTTGTTGATCACATTGTTAGGATTCATGGTATTCCTGAGAACATTATATCAGACAGGGGTGTCCAGTTTATTTCCAGGTTTTGGAAGGCCTTCTGTCGCAAAATTGATATTTCCTTGTCCTTTTCGTCGGCCTTCCTTCCAGAAACCAATGGTCAGACTGAGCGTCTTAATCAGTCGGTGGAACAGTTTCTTAGGTGTTATGTTGCAAATAGCCAAAATCTGTGGGCTAGATATCTGTCTCGCCGAATTTGCTATCAATAACCGAGTCAATACATCCTCTAGGGTATCGCCGTTCTTTTGTAATATGGGTTTTCATCCGCGTTTAGGTTCTTTCTCCTTGTCTGCATCTGTTGTTCCAGAGGTCAATTCATTTTCTCAAGAACTGTGCACAATCTGGGCGCAGGTTCAATCAAACCTGAAAAAAGCCCAGGAAATCCAGAAGGGTAAGGCAGATAAGAGGCGCTCATGTGGTACTGACTTCAAGGTGGGGGACAAAGTATGGCTTTTTACTAAAAATTTACATCTGAAAGTACCTTCCTATAAGTTCGCTCATCGGTTTATTGGTCCGTACAAAATCACTAAGGTGATCAATCCAGTGTCTTTTAAGCTGTGTCTACCCGACTCCTTTCATATACACAATGTGTTTCATAAATCTTTGTTAAAGGGTTATGTTGCTCCCGTTTGACCGGAGGAACAGCCTCCGCCTCCTGTAGAGGTGGCAGGGCAAGCGGAACATGAGATTTCAAGAATTTTTGACGTGAGAAAGGTCCGGAACTCCTTCCAGTATCTTGTACACTGGAAAGGGTTTGGTCTGGAGGACAGATCTTGGGTACTGTTGACTAGGATGCATGCTGATGCTCTTATTAAGAAATTCCATTTTGCGCATCCCGAGAAGCCGGTTCCCATGGTTAAGGGTCCAGTGGCCCCTTGTGAAGGGGGGGGTACTTTCACTGGGAGCCGGCGGCGTGCTTCCTCCGTGCAGCGCCGCCGGACTCCCACTGTTGTTCAGGAGCGAGGACAAGATGTGCGACCTCGTCTCCATGACAACAGGGGCGGAGAGGACCCAACGCGCGTTCAGTCTCTGCTCGGCGGGCATCCTCCCCATCTCCTTGACGACAGGCAGGAGGAGCTTCAGCTATGAATATGTGTGCTATAGGTCACGTGACCTTCCTCTGAGTACTGGCAAGGAAGCCAGCGCTTCCTGTTTCACTTTTGGAATTAGGTCATGGGACGCCGCCTCGTCCCATGACCTACTTGGAGCCGTATTTAAACAGGCAGTCTGCCAGCCACACGTTGCCTGAGATTGGTCTATACCTCCAGTGCTAGTGCTTGCTAATCCTCATTGTGACTACTATGTTTTGGACTTCGGCTGTATATATTTGACCTTGCTTTTGCTCTCTCCCCTGATTTTGACGTGTCAGTGTAATGTCAGTGTAATCCAATACTTTCCATAAATGGAAGAGTTACATAGCATCATAAGTCAATATAATGCTATGCGACCCCTGCAGTGCTGGGAACTCAGGACGGGTGCTGCCTTATACTCACACTGCGAGCCCTCAGTATGCAACTCGCCCGTCTGAAGGTGGCCTTAGACTGAGTAAAGGATAAGAAGAAACAGTGGTTAGAACTTAGGGGGTAATTTATTAAGATCAGCATTTTAGACATCGGTCTTAAGACCCCATTGCTGGTGGTGGATCCGCTGGAGTTATGAAGAGGCGCCGGCCTCTCCATAACTTCTGTGCATCCAGCACTGTTTCCAAATATAAGCCAGTTTTTTTTTGCTGTCTTACATTTAGACCATTTTCTAGGCTTAAAACAGGCGTAAAAAATGATGATCCCGTCCCCTTCCCACGCCACACCCACTTTTTTAGACCTGGCATGAGCGGGGAGAAGTCGCAGATAGCGGCATATTTTAAGTTAATAAATGACCCCTTTAGTGTTTTGTCTCTTTGCAGTTTTTCCCATGAAGCATTGCCTGAGAAATAGCACAACCTCCTTCAACACTGCATCAGAGGTATCTTATCCAGTCAATTAGTACCTCCTGCTCTGTACTGAGGAGGGGCAAGAACGCTAAAACCATTCTGTATACAGATGAGTTTGGTATATATTTAGTATGAGTAATTTCCATATTTTTTACCCATAGAGTACTGTCTGAAAAGGAAGTCTCCACTCAATGCTGTCTCTATCAGCAGCGTGAACTGCAGACACATTGTTCCATACAGAGCAGCGGCAGTACCTGCGTTCTCGCTCTACTGCATTCACACAGAGATTTGTTCTATGCATACATGGTATATAATTCACAAAGGGCTCCTGTTTCACACTATCTCATCCTGTCGCTGTAGGAACCAAGGTACCTGGATGCCCAGTAACAGTTTGGTAGTGGTACAGAGTATCCATTATCCAGCTCCATAAATATGACATATTTGCAATAGGGATATTTCCTGTACTTGCTAGCCTAGTCGAATATTGCAGCATGCACAATATACAGTTCGGTTTAGAGGAATATGCACACTGAGAGAAAAGAAAGCAACCTTTTGAAACAATGACACAATCCATATTATTGATGCATTTCCCATACCATGTGCAAAATGTAAAAGAAAACCAATGCCAAATATTGTTTTCCTCCTCAAAATTCATCAATCATTACACGCACCATCTGGAATGCTTATAATACCATGTGATTGAATGAATGAACCCGGCTTGTATATGCTGTAACATTCTGGTAGGGTCATTGGAGACGTCTTGTTATATTTTGTCATTAAATATATATGACAGGTTGCTGGCATGAGAGAACAACCAAACATGTTCTCTATAGCTAATGAGTCTGTTCAGAAGCTCTCCTGCTTCCTTCTAAATGACAATTATTATGATATGAAATATTTTTACATTTTCAAGCACATACATTTCAGCACCTCAGACAAACAGTGCTCTTTAGTTATTACTAGCTTGAAAACAGAGGACTCAGATTTGATTTATTTTAGAAAAACTTCCCTGGGTGCTGCCATAGTGGAGGCATGCACCTCTTTCCTGTGTTGTCTCTACAGGTGTGCACTTCATAGCGGTTGCAGTCAATGGGGGATGTTGACAGAAAAATGTCATAGACTATTACAGCATCCAGGAAATGATGGAGTATAGCCCCCTCCAGAGACTGAGTAGCAACAAAGGAGAGCCACACAAAGTCTACCTACCTTATTTAGGCCTCCAGCAGTACAATAAATCTGTCATCAACTTACCAACGGGTAACGGGATGAATTTGCTAATTTCTCCCAGTCCATGCCGCAAAGCTAACCAGTAATCTACAGAAAACAAGAAGGGCGAGTCTGCTGTAAATACTCTAGTGGCCACTGTCAAAACATATATTTAGCTTATATATATATATATATATATATATATATATATATATATTAGCAAAAATATGCATATAATAACAATTTTTAACTACCATGCCTTGTTTTGTTAATATAATCCATCAGAAACAAGAGGGAGATGATTATTCTGTTTGTGATTATTGTGATTTTTGTGATTTACTTTTGTTTCAGATAGCGTAGTGTTTAACATACAGTGTATTTTTAGTGGATAGACTGTGTGAATTATGATTGTGATTATGAATAAAATGTCTGGTAAAAGACAGAGGGGCAATGGATGGCATAACACCCATGCCACCAGTGAGAACGTGGGTGGCTGTAACACCAGTAGCAGCACTGTCAGTGATAGACGTCTGGCCAGTAGCGGCAGGCTTCAGTTGTCCTTTGCCGGTGGTGTATTATTGAAGGAGGAAGTGGATGACAATCTGAACTGAATGACTTACTTATCATCTCAGTCACATCAAGCTGATGGTGATGTTACTTCTTAATATTACACCATGCCTTTGACCTAGGGTTCAGTGCATGCGTCCCTCTCCTCCACAACAGTTAATTTGAGGCAGATAGAGGCTTTTCTTTTCTGTCTTTGCTGTCTTCACTGACCCCTCCTGGTAGGACGCCTTCTGTTCTCCTAAGAAATAACACAACAGGTGCTAAGGAAGATACTCTAATTAGTGTTCCTGTTGAAGAGTTATATTAGAACAGTCTACAGCATTTGGACTGCTATGAGTAGGAGGCTCAGGCGGAGGAGGGGGACATGATGACTGAAATGGTGATGGTAGGGGCACTGATAGCCATAGTGGTAGTGGCATACAGAGATTAGAATCATAAGGGGGGCAAGGAGACCATACACAGCCTGAGAAAAGTTATGGGAATAATGATGGTGTATGGGACAGGACCTTAAACCAGATCAGGGGGACATGGAGGTGATGACATGTATTTATTATACTCACTTATGTAGCCCTGCTATATTCTGCAACGCTTTTCAGACATTAGCTTCAAGCTGTCCCTGATGGGGCTCACAGTCTGAGCTCCCTATCAGTATGTCTTTGGGAGAACATACACACTTCATGCAGATGTTGTCCTTGGTCGGATTTGAACCTAGCACTGCAAGGAACCAGTGCTAACCACTGTGACCGTCACCGTGCTGCTCACATCAGAGGAGGTTGGTAGCAGGGATAAATGTCAAAGGTCCCAAAAAATGCCAGGGGCAGATCTGCTTTTGGTCAGCATGTTGCTGCTGTTGTTGGAGTAGGGTAAACAAAAACTAGAGCAAGCATGTTTGATGGCAACACTTTATGGGTGTCTTTTGTGTGGGAATTTTTTTACAAAATTGCCATCCAACAAAACCATTGCTGTGTGCAAGCTATGCAGGTAGAGAATAAGATTTGACTGTTTTGGTGCAAATGTAGGAACTAGGGTTCTCCTTCAGCATATGATTTGGCATCGCAAGCTCACAAGGGAAAATCAAAGTGGCGTGCAATATGAGCAAGACTGTCCTCCTCTCATCTGTATTCATTTTAGTAGCCAGGCCACATTGTTGCAGTGCCCTGGAGTAAGCATACTTTGGCCCATAAACATTTGTGGACATCTACCCTTATTGCTACTATGCAAAGCCATCAACTCTCTATTGTACTTTGAAGAGTTAACTTGCACAATGATTTATGCCATTGTGTGCACTTGTACCGTTTCATATTGTTGAACTGCATTTATATGTTTATTGTAATATATCCTGTTCATTTGCACTGTTATTACATTATAGCTGCACTGCAGAAAAGGTCAATGCACAGCCAGCTAATACTGAGAGACTTTATGACTTACTACCTATGCAAAGTTTTGGAGGGAAAACCAGACACATTGACCTTCTGACTGGTTTAGCTCTGTTGCTTATGTATGAAGACTTGTTTATGTCTGGATAAACTGCTTATTCATTCCCATATGCTTGCAAAACTCTATGCAAGTCTATGATAGACATAAATTCTAACAATGTTTCTTTTTTGGCTGTACTTCTTCACTCCACCCTCCCTCTAGAAGGTTCTACCTCAGCTTGAAACTGTATATAATATATAACAATCAGAGCCCCTAGTTGTCTGCAGACAGGGACTTGTGTTTAGTAGAAGAGACCCTACTGGTCTGCAGATAGGGATCAGTGTGTGGAGGCTAAGACTCTGCCAGACTGCATGATTAACCATAGGAAGGTGCTGAGGTGGAGACACTGAGCCACAGACCTCTTACCAGCTTGTTGACCAGGGAACCAGCTGGAAAAGTGAGCCATAGCTCCTTTGGCCAGAATACCAGTCTTCTGAGAGAGAGAGAGAGAGAGAGAGAGAGAGAAAGACAACTAGCTCAGGCCTTTCTTCAGCATGAGACCTTCTTTTGCCAGAGAGGAGACTAGAGAAGCTAGCTTAGTGGTTTGCCTCTATTGTTTTACACCTGAGTTCCTCCAGTAAATAATAACACTGGTTAACTGCAAACCCTGACTCTCTGGAGTTATTTTCCATTGGGGTGCACCAAGCCTTCCATCTCTTCCAGACAACAGCAACACATACAACTGATGAGCCTAGGCAAGCAAAGGCATGTAGATCAGTTGCTATTTTGCATCTAGGAGGGTTATACAACCAATTGTTTTAGACAGTGAACTGTGTAATAATGGCAGCGATCTAAGTTTCAAACAGATAGTAATCAATTTTGGCATGAATGTGAAGTGAGGGACAGAGAAAGCAATATAATAAAAACTATAGGAAATTTAGGAATATTGTATGAGGGTGTGTGTGAATAATTATGGGCTGTGTACTCTCCTCCCCTCCCCTTCAAAAAGAGGGGACAGGTAGGGTCATCTCAGACCTTAGGCGGAAGAGGTCTCTCTCTGAATAAAGCAATATCAGGTTTTAACTGCAGGGATATAATAAAACATCTACCACAGATAATTGAACACTCTGATCTCCCTAGTGATCTCAAATGCTGCCACGAAGTTTCATAATTATGATCTGCAGTAAGCGATCTGAGGCTAATCTGTAAGCGATCTTAGGCTAGTCTACATCCTATAACGTAATGCACATTGAATTCTCTTGCTCATGAACAATCATAAGGAATCACACATTGGTAAAAAAGCGTCTTTATTATCAGTGGCAGCAAAAGGACACTAGCCAGATATGGTATGCATGGCCTGCCTATCTGTCCCCTCACTCACATATCATAACTAATACAATTATCTTACAATTTTAAAAAAGCGGGGCTTAATTATTTTAGAATTTTTTCAATAAAGGTTAAGTTTTTTTTGTTTTGTTTGGTTTTGTTTTCAACTTGGAATACTCAATAAAGGAATTTATTTGGCTTATAGCCAATTGAGTTTGTGGGCAGATATTCTCGCAGGTTCCCCACAATCAGGATTTTGTGCTAGTTTGAAACAAAACTTGTGGGACATCCAGCAGTATTAAATACAAAGTGCAGATTTTGGCACCAGATGAGGATGTATGGTGGCTAGTTCTGTGGCAACTGATTGGCACAAGCACGAACTTGTAGATATAGGTGTCCACCATAAGATTCATGCTGGATGTTAGTGTAGCCTAGTAGTTATTTAGGTACAGTAGGTCATGGTGTCTGAGGTGTAGCCCTCATCATGCAGCAGTGTCTGTAAAGCTGTAATTTTACTTTACTTGACACACTGATGCTTTCTGGAAGCTGTGTTCTTGATTCTGCAGATCTTTCTGGAGTGTTGGTATCACAGGAGAACTGGATCTGGTTTCTGAATATCTCTCTATACTGTTGGTCTCACAGGAGAATTAGACAATGTTTCTAGGAGTAGGAGCTCCGCATGTGCTTCCCCATTCCTTGCTGTCTGGACTGGAACTCCCCCTCTTGGTAGGAAGTAGGATCAGCCCACTTTTACCAAAAGGAGAGGACCATGGTGCTAAGCCCTATTCCTGCCCACCGTTGTTAACATACAGTACCTGAATAAAAAGTGAAGTTATACACACCCCAAAATGGTATCAATATAAACTATAGATCGTCCTGCAAAAAAATGACTCTTAATAAAGCTCCGTAGACATAACTATACAGTTTTTATTTTTTTTTATTATTAAAACACCGGGTTCAGAGCTGGGCCTGGACATAACATGTTCACTCATTTAGCATGTCCTCACTTCTGCCTAGCAGTGATCCGGGTGACGTCACTGGCACAAATGGGCGGTCTGTAGCGCTGCCCTAGCAGAAGTCGCCTAGCATACTCATGTGAAGCCCAGTACGTCACCGGCAGTAAAAAAAACAGACCTTGCCCTGTGCTATGCAGGAAATGCTCCAGTGCTCAACTCAGACATGCTAAATTATTCAGAGCTGAACCCAGAAAACCCCTTTAATGTGGTGTGGTTGTAATTGTACTGACCCAGAGAATGAAGGGAACAGGTAGGTTTGGAATGCTGTAAAAACCTAAAACTACATAACATGATAACATAATTTATAAGGCCGAAAAAAAGACATCTGTCCATCCAGTTCGGCCTGTTATCCTACAAGTTGATCCAGAGGAAGGCAAAAAAAAACCATGTGAGGTAGAAGCCAATTCTCCCCACTTCAGGGGAAAAAAATTCCTTCCCGACTCCAATCAGGCAATCAGAATTACTCCCTGGATCAACGACCCCTCTCTAGTAACTATAACCTGTAATATTTTTATACTCCAGAAATACATTCAGCCCCCTCTTGAACTCTTTTAGTGAACTTACCATAACCACCTCCTTACGCAGAGAGTTCCATAGTCTTAGTGCTCTTACCGTAAAGAATCATCTTCTATGTTTGTGTACAAACCTTCTTTCCTCCAGACGCAGAGGATGTCCCCTCGTCACAGTCACAGTCCTGGGGGTAAATAGATCATGGGAGAGATCTCTGTACTGACCCCTGATATATTTATACATAGTTAGTAGATCTCCCCTCAGTCATCTTTTTTCTAATGTGAATAACCCTAATTTTGATAATATTTCTGGGTACTGTAGTCCACCCATTCCAGTTATTACTTTAGTTGCCCTCCTCTGAACCCTCTCAGCTCAGCTATGTCTGCCTTGTTCACAGGAGCCCAGAACTGTACACAGTACTCCATGTGTGGTCTGACTAGTGATTTGTAAAGTGGCCCGACTATGTTCTCATCACGGGCATTTATGCCTCTTTTGATGCAACCCATTATTTTATTGGCCTTGGCAGCAGCTGTCTGACACTGGTTTCTACAGCTTAGTTTGCTGTTCAGTAAAATTCCTAGGTCCTTTTCCATGTCAGTGTTACCCAGTGTTTTACAATTTAGTATGTACTGGTGACTTGCATTATTCCTTCCCATGTGCATAACCTCACATTTGTCAGTGTACATTTGTTGTACATTCTGTGTTAATTACTTTACACAGTTTACTGTCATCTGAAAAAAATTATATTTTACTGTGCAAGCCTTCTACCAGATCATTAATAAATATATTGAAGAGAATAGGGCCCAGTACCCCACTAGTGACAGTGACCCAATCTATGTATGTACTGTTAATAACCACCCTCTGTTTTCTATCACTGAGCCAGTTACTTAGCAACATACAGACATTTTCCTCCAAGCATTCTCATTTTATATACTAACCTTTTATGTTGTACAGTGTCAAATGCTTTGGAGAAGTTCAGATATACAACATCCATTGATTCGCCGTGCTCAAGTTACTTCCTTATATAAACTGATTAAATTGGCTTCATGGCTCATGCTGATATGGAGTTATTTGCTTATTTTCATTGAGATACTCCAAGATAGCATCTCTTAGAAAACCTTCAAACAGTTTACCCACAACAGATGTTAAACTTACTGGCCTATAGTTTCCGGGCTCTGTTTTTGGATCCTTTTTGAATATTGGCACCACATTTGCTATGCACCAATCCTGTGGAACACTTCCTGTCAGTATAGAGTCCTTAAACATCAGAAATAAGGGTCTGGCTATGACATTATTTAATTTTCTTAGGATACGGGGGTGTATGCCATCTGGTCCTGGCGATTTGTCTATTTTAATCTTTTTAACAGCTGTACTTCTTCCTGGGTCAGACCGGGCACTTTTAATGGGGAATTTACTTTTATATTCCGCATTTCATCTGACAGTTTATTTTCCTCAGTGAATACTGTGGGGAAAAAAAAACATTTAATAGCTTTGCTTTCTCTTAATCGCTCTCTGCAACTCCCCTCTCATTACTCTGTAAGGGGCCAACACCTTCAGATTTATACTTTTTACTATTTATATAATTGAAAAACATTTTAGGGTTGGTTTTACTCTCCTTGGCGATTAATCTCTTGGTCTCTATTTTGGCTGCTTTTATTTGTCTTTTACATTTTCTATTTTTTTCCTTATAGTTGTTCAATGCTTTCTCACCACCCTCCTGTTTTAGTGATTTAAATGCTTTCTTTTTGTCATTTATTGCTTTCTTTACAGTTCTATGTATCCACATTGTTTTTTTTCTATCTTAACCTTTTATTCCCATACGGTATCTACCGCTCACAATTAGATATTAGGATGCTTTTAAAAATATCCCATTTTGTGGCTGTATTTTTATTTTTGAGGATTTTGTCCAGTTAGTTAGGCCTATGGCCTCTCTTAGTTGGCTAAATTTAGCTTTTTTGAAATTTGGTATTTTTGTTTCTCACTGAAGAAACACTCTTTTGAATGACAATTTGAAGGTTATTATATTATGGTCACTATTTCCCAGGTGTCCCCCAACCTGCACATCTGTTGTTCTGTCAGGTCTATTGGTTAATACTAAGTCCAGTATGGCTGTCCCTCTAGTTGGGTCCTGAACCAGTTGGGAAAGGTAATTGTCTTTGGCTATTTCCAAGAACCTGTGGAAAACTGTGTCGGAATTGCATTTTTTCCAACTGCACCACATTTGAAATGTTTTTCCAGTTTCCCACTACATCATATGCAATATTAAATGGTGGCATTAAAAAGTACAATTTGTCCTGCAATAAAGAAACCCTTAGGCGGCTATGTGAACTGAAAATAAAAAAAGTTATGGCTCTGGGAAGGCAGAGAATAAAAAACACCTGCTACCATCCAATCACTTTGTCATTTGAAAGTTGGGTACATTCCTAAGAGACCCCAGAGTGTCATATATGACTTTTCATGACAAAGTTGAAGTAGACAAAAAGTTGAAAACTTTAATAAACACCAAATTAAAAAAAAACATTTTTAGTCCAAGATAGAGTGCAATAATAATAATAATAAAATGCCCTGAAAGATGCCCATATAGCCTTTAACGAGAACTTGCCCACTATTTTCAATGTGACTCTTTCTGCTCAATACATCTGAATTGTATAAAGGACACAAAATACACTAATGGAGTATGACATTGTTCACTAGTTCTCCTGCTCCTGAGGCTTTGAATAAATTACAAAATTGGATTGGCAAAAATCCAGAGACAATACATTGACAGGAAGTGCACAATGCTCCGAGACCAAGATATATAAGAAAACAAGAGCAAATCTGACTGTAATACTCAGGAACTCAATACTGGATGGGGACATTCTGCAAAGGTTACTGGGTTTATTGACTGCTGCAGAAAATAAGACGTTATAAACAAGTAGTACCATTCTCACGACATTAAAATATGTTTTATTTCAACCAAAATGACAAGAAGGATTGTAGAAAATATCAGTGAATGATTACTTCAGAAAATATATACAAGTAAATAAAACAAGTCGATTTTACTGTCATTTTTTCTTTTATTTTACACTCTTTTCATCATGTATGGTAACAGTGATGTTCTGTAGTGAGCTACAAAAGAAAAATGTACAATTAGCGCACCAAAGTTCAACATGATATACACTGAAATGTTCACCAGATCTGCATTCTTCCCTCATTGCTCTATATCATTCTAAAGCCTGACCAAATTACTCTGACAAATACAGTACTGTGCAAAGGTTTTAGGCAGGCATCCTTGAAGTGATGATATGGCCCCCACAGAGCCCTGATCTCACCATCAAGTCTGTCTGGGATTACATGATGAAGAGATAGAAGGATTTCAACAAGCCTATATCCACAGAAGAGCTGTGATTAGTTCTCCAAGATGTTTGGAACAACCTTCTTGATTATTCCCTTCAAAAATCATGTGCAACGGTATACCTAGAAACATCGTGCAGTGATGTACTTATCAATCAAATATTGATTTTAGATTTCTCTTCTGTTCATTAATTTTGCATTATTTGATAAAAATAAACTAGTTCTTCTATTTTTGACAGCATTCTTACTTTGCAGCATTTTCCCATACATGCCTACAACTTTTGCACAGTACTGTATGTTGGGAAACATACACCAATTGTAAAATGAAGTCCACCATAAAAAATGTTGCATATGAAAATGTACTACTACTGAACTGAACTAACAACAAATATTAAATGCATAAAAATCTTTCATGCCACTTGTAATGTAATGATTGCATGTTGGGGTCTACTTGGGGGCCTAAAAAAATTAAAAATGTTTAAAAAAAAGTTTTAAAAATATAAATAAATGAAAAATACAAAGTCAAATCCTCCCTGTTTCCCCAAAATGAAAATCAAATAACTAATCAACATCGTAGGCATCACTGTGTCCATAAATGCCCGTACCCGTAAAAATATTAATCAACAAAAATATTAGTCAACAAAAATAGTAGCATGCAGAGCCGGACTGTCCATCTGACATCTGGGAAATACCAGATGGGCTGGTGCCAGAGTGGGCAGCCCTCTAATTGGACCAATGGCTCCCCACCATTAACTCTCGTAGGCCACAGAACACTAGGCCTGAAGCCTATGAGGAAAGCACAGGAGTTCTCAAAATGATGACATTTTCATGACTGCCTGCATCGGATCTTAGGCTTTTGTGATAATGTTATTTCACCAGGCTTGCAGGTGGCCTGATGACTTCATAGCGACTGACTGTGTAGGGATGTGGTCAATTCAGGCCGCAGGCTGGAAGAGGCCTGTGGACTATTTTTTTTCTGTCACTTTTGGGGCAATACAGGGGGGCAGTATAACTACTGGTTGCATTACAGGGAGTCATAAATACTTGGGCAATACAGGGGGGCCACTACGTGCGGACATTAAAAATACTAGGGCTCCTACATGGGGACATTTCAACTATTAGGGGCACTACAGGGATGCATTATAACTACTAGGGGCACTATAGAGGGGCCTTATTACTACTAGGGGCATTACAGGTGGACATTATAAGTACTAGGGCAATACAGGGGGGAATTATAATTTCTGGGGCACTACAGCAAGACACTATAACTAAAGGACATTTTATAAGTACTAAGATAATATAGAGGAGCTTTATAACAACCACGGCCACTACAGAGGGACATGATTACTGCAGGCACTACAGGCGCACATTATACGTAAAGGGACACTATAGAAGACATTATAACTACTAGGGGATATTATTATATACTACTATATTGGGGCCTACTACTACTGGAAGCTCTAGAGGGGGCCTTATGGAAGGGTCTTATTACTACTGAGAGCATTTAGAGGACCTTATTACTACAGGGGCATTTTAGGGGGCCTTTTTACTATTGGGAGCACTTTAGGGGCCTTATTACTACTGGGGGCATTTTATAGGTTTTATTATTACTAGGACACTTTGGGGAGCTCTATCAGTACTGAGAGCAGTATGGCACTAATTGTATACTATGGTGGTTGCGGTGGAACTGTGGTGGTACTTTGGGCGGGTCATTATGGAGGGCACTACTACTAATGAGGGCATTCTCTGGGAGCATTATCACCATAGGGGGAACTATTAGTAATGAGGGCACACTGGGAGAGAATTATAATTGGTTGGACTTTTGGGAGCGCTACTAGAATATGGGTACTATCTGTATTGTACTGTTGTTTCTTCAGTATAGTATGGGTATAGTTTGGGGGCACTAGGGAGCACAGAAGGCATTGGGGTAGAAGCATGATAACAATGTTTGGGCACCAGGAGTGGGACGATAATGGAAAGAGAGAAATCTAAGATGTCTGCGTGGAAAAACTCAGCGGAGATAAAATGTAGCTGAAAGATGTCATCATAGAGAAGATGATTAAATAGAACATCTACATTAAAGGAGACCACACTGGAAGTAATAGGTATGTAGTGCTCTATACTCTTGTATGCTTATTAGTGCTGAAAGTAAGTGTATACATTAACATTTACTAGTGTTGAGCGAAGCAAAGCATTCAAAGTGGAATCCGGTTCAAGGTTTAGGAAAACTTCGATTTGCAACTAATCGAGATTTCCTCGCACTCTGTGGTAATGAATCAGTTTTTCTAAAATGACGGCTGCACATGTCACAAAGTGAAAGTAAGAAGCCCAGGAACCCATAACGCCGTGCAGCCAGCAAATCCGCAGATAACCATGGGCTCATGGGCCCTGGTGCAAGAGTTCAGCTTGGGCCCCCCTTCCTTCAGTGCTTTCTGTGAAAGGGCAGGGGTGTGCTTGCTTGAGATAAAACCACTCCCTCCCCCCATGCCAAATTCTAAACTTAATCGCTCCCCTCATGGTTGGAGAATAGTGTTGATCGAGCACCGTAATGCTCGGGTGCTTTGGCCGAACACTAGGTGGTGCTCGAGTGCTCGGCCAAGCACCCGAGTATGATAGAAGTCAATGGGAGAACCCGAGCACTAAACCAGGCACCCCCTGCTCTGAAGAGGGGAGAGTGTCTGGTTCATAGGGAAAGTTGAGAAAATGGTGAAAACACCACTGAAATGGTTTGGGAACAGCATGGGGAGGATGTCTGGATGCATCTTGGACACCGAAGTCGCTGCTGGGAACGATGTTGTCTGAGTATTACGCCACTTTTACGGAATGACAAGAATACCCCCCAAAACCGAATATAACATTGATTTTAGAGGAAATATTGTTAGGAAACATATATTTACTTGTACGTAAAGCGCAAGTGCTACCAAAAATTACAAGGAAGAGGCACTCCAATACACCCTTTATTACACACAAAGGAGGGCATCAGACACACCCTTGAAAAATTATGATTGATGGCCTGCTGCTGACACTCAAAAACAATAGCACGTCACGTGCTGCTGCTGAGCTGACCGTCTAAAACATTATGGTTCCGGGCCTGCTGGTGAGCTGACCGTCTAAAACATTATGGTTATGGTAATGTCGACTTGATTAACGGCAGAAAAAATTACACCGGATGTCAGCTATATAGGATACAGCAACGTTATAATGCACAAGCCGCTCAGGTAATGTTGACTTGATTAACGGCAGAAAAAATGACACCGGATGTCCGCTATATACAGTAGGATACAGCAACGTTATAATGCACAAGCCGCGCAGGTAATGTTGACTTGATTAACGGCAGAAAAAATGACACCGGATGTCAGCTATATAGGATACAGCAACGTTATAATGCACAAGCTGCGCAGGTAATGTCGACTTGATTAATGGCAGAAAAAATGACACCGGATGTCAGCTATATAGGATACAGCAACGTTTTAATGCACAAGCCGCTCAGGTAATGTCGAGTTGATTAACGGCAGAAAAAATGACACCAGATGACAGGTACATAGGATACAGTGACGTTATAATGCACAAGCCATGCAGGTAATGTCGACTTGATTAACGGCAGAAAAAATGACACCGGATGTCAGCTATATAGGATACAGTAACATTATAATGCACAAGCCGCGCAGGTAATGTCGACTTGATTAACGGCAGAAAAAATGACACCAGATGTCAGCTATATAGGATACAGTAATGTTTTAATGCACAAGCCGCGCAGGTAATGTCGACTTGATTAACGGCAGAAAAAATGACACCGGATGTCAGCTATATAGGATACAGTAACATTATAATGCACAAGCCGCGCAGGTAATGTCGACTTGATTAACGGCAGAAAAAATGACACCGGATGTCAGCTATATAGGATACGGTAACATTATAATGCACAAGCCGCGCAGGTAATGTCGACTTGATTAACGGCAGAAAAAATGACACTGGATGTCAGCTATATAGGATACAGCAACGTTAAAATGCACAAGCCGCAGAGGTAATGTCAACTTGATTAATGGCAGAAAAAAATGACACCGGATTTCAGCTATATAGGATACAGTAACGTTATAATGCACAAGCTGTGCAGGTGGTGTTAAGGTCAGGCAAACTTGCGTTATTTTTGCCCCAAAAGAAAAAAATATATTGCATCCAGATGTAACAATAGTCCTTAAAAGGACTTTTGGGTCTTTCCAACAGAATAAATAGCCCTGCTTAGCCAAATCCTATCCCTACACTATCTGTGCCTCCTTGCGCAAACGTTATACAGCAGACGCAGCGCAGGTACTGTGGCCTTGATTAGCGGCAGAAAAAATGACAATGGATGTCAGGTATATAGGATACAGAAAGGATTAGAATGCACAAGCTGTGCAGGTGGTGTTAAGGTCAGGCCACCTTGCGCAATTTTTAAACCCCAAAAAATAAAAAATATATTGTAGCCAGATATCACAATAGCCCTTAAAAGGGCTTTTGGGTCTTTTCAACAGAAATACTAGCCCTGCCTAGCCAATTTATATCCCTACACTATCTATCCCTCTTTGCAGCAGCTCTCCCTGACTCGGTCTGAGCCGGGTCACATGTCACTGGGTGCTATATAGCACCCGATGACGCATTCCCGACCAGCCAATCCCTGTAATGCCAGTAGCCAAGATGGCTACGGCATTACAGTGAATGCCAATACCTCCCCGCACGCTAATTGGCTAATTAGCGTGCGGGGAGGGGACTCGAGCATGGCGCTCAAGCACACGCGGTGTTCCCGAGCATCGCAATGGTCGAACGAATATCAGATTCGGCAGAGCATGCTCGCTCAGCACTAATTGGAGAACATTACATAAAGTGCTATAAAACATACAGAGTAATACAGAGTCACATAACACTTATATCCAGTGATGTCTCCTCTGATGTAGATGTTCTCTTTTCTCAACTTCTCCATTCAGACCAGACCACCATGATGATTTGTTTCAGCCATCTCTTGTCTCTGCAGAGTTTGGCAAACAGACATCTTAGTTTCCTACTTTTCCAGCATCCATACACCTTCTTAACACCCCATCCTGCCACCCCCAATACTGTGGTTATTATAGAAGAAAGAGGACTGTGCATACCTTTGTGAGTGTGAGGTGCTGTGGATAATGGGAATGGAATCCCATATCAGATTCCTTCACTGCCATGTTTGATTATCTAGCTATAATAGAGTGTGTGTGTAATCTTTAACTTTACCCCCAATACTGTGCACGCTGTGCTCCCCAATACTATACTGCAGAAACAGTCCCCCTAAAAATATTATGCAGATAGTGGCCCCATCCATTATTATTAGCACACAGTGCCCTAAAAAAATATCTGCGCCCTGACACTAATAGTGTCATAAACATAGTGTCTCCCCAAAAATAATTGTGCTAAGCTGATACTGTGCCAGGGTGCCCCCCCCCACAGTAATAGTGCTCCCCAAAGCCCCACTAATATAAATAATTATCTCCCAGAGTGCATACTATTAACAGTGTCCCCAATAGTAATAATGCCCCCATTGTGCCTATACAAGTAATCATGTTCCTCATAACCCCCCAGTACTAATACTTCTTCTTTTAATGTGTGTCAGTAGAAAAATGCCCCTAATATATGCCATTAACTTACGTCTCCTGCTCCTCCACTCCTGTCCACATCCAGCAGCAGGGGCGTTGCTAGGCTAAAACATTCGGGGCCTGGGCCCTGGATGTTTTGTCCCAGGCTACGGATGTCCTGCCTGACAGACAGATACAACTGTATTGCCATCCTCAGGACGGCAATACAATTGAATCTAATGCACTGCAAGATCAGACCTGTGATTACATCACAGGTCATGTGATCAGTGCAGAAGACAGGGGTTGAGAAGGGCCTGTGATGATGTCACCATCATGTGAACACAGCAGGAGAAGACGGCACTCAAGAGAAGGGGGAAGAAGCTGAGATGAGGTTTGCTGCATCAGGGGAGGTAAGTGAAGGGAGAGGCAGAGGAATGCTGGGAGTTGTGTTTATTAGGGCTAAAGGGAGGGATGGGATGTTATTAACATGGGACTGTGTGTTGGAGGTGGTTTGGGCAGGGTTATGTTATTTACATGGGCTTGTGTGTTGGAGTGGGGTGGAGTAATGTTATTTACATGGGATTGCATGTTGGAGGTGGTTGGGGCAGGGTTATGTTATTTACATGGGACTGTATGTTGGAGGTGGCTGTGAGAGGGGGTGATGTTATTTACATGGGACTGTATGTTGATGGCAACTGTAGGAGGAAGTGATGTTATTCACATGGGACTGTATGTTGATGGTGGCTGTGGGTGGAAATTATGTTATTTACATGGGACTGTATGTTGATGGCGGCTGTGGGAGGGAGTAATGTTATTTACATGGGACTGTATGTTAAAGGTGGCTGTCGGAGGGAGTAATGTTATTTACATAGGATTGTATATTGATGGTGGCTGGGGGAGGAAGTGATGTAATTTACATGGGACTGAATGTTGAGTGGGTGATGTTGTTTACATGAAATTGCATGTTGGGAGCGGCTGGGAAGTGGGTGATATTATTTACATGGGACTGTATAATGGAGTGGCTGAAGGGAGGGAAGTGATGTTATTTACATGGGACTGTATTTTGGAGGGGACTGTAGATAGAGAGGGATGTTATTTGCATGGGGTTGTATATTGGAGGGGGCTGGAGAGATGGTGTGATGGTATACACAGGATGGCAGAGGGAAATAGAGTTATTTACATGGGACTGTATGGTGGGCGGGCTGAGGAATTATAATTTCTGAGGACACTAGGGAGGAATAGAACTACATGGGTCACTTCAGGGAGAGCAGTATAACAGTAGGGGGTGATATAAATCATGGGGTCACTGTAGGGAAAGCACTATAACAGTAGGGGCCACTATAAATACTGGAGGCACTGTAGGGGCATTATAAATCCAGGGGACATTATAGGCGTTCCTATTACTACTGGGGGCTCTATAGGAGGGACTTATAGATCTGCCTTATTTCTACTAGGAGCACTATGGGGGGCTTATTACTACTGAGGAGTCTGTGGAGAGCTTTATTACCAGTGGGGGAACAATAGGGGGCCTTATTACTACTAGTGACTCTGTGAGGGCATTATTAAAGGGGTTCTGCAGTTCTGTAAAACTGATGATCTATCCTCTGGATAGATCATCAGTATCTGATCGGTGGGGGTCCGACACCCGGGACTGGGCGGGGCTAAGCTCCATTCAAGTGAACAGAGCTTAGCCCCGCCCAGGCCAGTGAAACTAGTTGTGACGTCACTGCGCCTGTGGTAAACACAGAGAAGGCCGCGGTGCTCCTGCAGCGTCACTGCCTTCTCAAACAGCTGATCGGCGGGGGTCCCGGGTGTCGGACCCCCACCGATCAGATATTGATGATCTATCCAGAGGATACATCATCAGTTTTAAAGAACTACAGAACCCCTTTAATAAAGAACTACAGAACCCCTTTAATAAAGGAGGGATACTGATGATCTATCCAGAGGATAGATCATCAGTTTTAAAGAACTACAGAACTCCTTTAATAAAGGAGGCACTCTTGGGGAGCATTATCACTATTGTGGACACTGTAGGGGGCAGTATTACTAATGAGGGCATTCTAGAAGGGAATGGGGGCACTGCTAATTCTTCAGGATAGTATTTGGGGGTATTGGGGGGCACAGCGAGCAGCAGGATAACACTGTGGGGATGGTTGGGGGATGATGATAGAAATGTGAGGAAGCTAAGATGTCTGTGTGTCACACAGATGTCTGTGTGTATAGCAGGGGTTGGGCAAGGGTCGACATAGATTGGGCCATATTCATTGGGGCTTGGGCCCCAGATCTTTTGAGACCCTAGCAATGCCCCTGTCCAGTGGTCTTCCCTGCATTCTCAGCTTCCAGTCTTTTTGGGGCATGCACTTCACTGTCACCTGACTGCCTGGAGCGTCAGGTCCTAGTGCTTGTACTATGTCCTGACGCAGTACGCAGTCAGGACAGTGCAGAACGGCCCGGGAGAGACCAGAGAGGAGGAGTGAGTACAGCGTTGGTTTATGGGCCTGGCAACTACTGTGACTTCTAGAGCCTCGCCACTGGCTATACCCCAGGCATTAGTTTTTCCCTCTTAGTGATCCCACACAGTAAAATGTTCCCTAAGTGACCCCATACACATCTGTATCTGTGGGGATTATTCTACATAGTAGTTTTGTTGCGATTTACAAGTAAAATATTTTCCACAGATACAGATGTATGCAGAGCTGTACAGAGGAGTAACATTAGCCTCACTCAGTCTCTGCAAACACCAGTCCAGTGGTGCTGCTGAGGAGAGAGGTCTGAAGAGTAGCTTGGCTGGAGTTCTAGCCTTGGATAGTACTGCCAAAATGGCAGCCAGGGTAAAGGAAAATGATAGCTGTATCCACCTGCAACGATAGCGAGGAGGAGCCCGAGACTTGTGGCTGATGGGAAGAGGACATTGAGCCTCTGAGGAGGAGCACTTCTGCCTTCATGCACAGAACTTCGGCGGATGTCCCTGCTACTGTAGAGTCTGCGGGGGCCTAGCAGATGGGGATCAGTAGAGTAAGTGATGTGGTGCCTTTGCCCATCCTGCATGTTGGGATGGCGGCAAGCCCAGAGCGCCACCATTGCACCCACTTAAAGGCCATAGGCTGACTTTATTCGAGATACATAATTGCTAGTGCTGTAAGGCAGTGGAGGCAGGATTTTTTTAAAGGAATTTTTACACGTTTACAAAAAGTAACCAAAGATATGTTTGCAGCTTACTCAGCTTTTGCTCTACTTCCTGTGTTCCAGCCTGGAATAGATTACTTATTTCTGCCCTGATGCTGTAATTTTCTAGGCATTTGGGCTAATTACCTCACACTGCACAATTTATGGCTCTAATGGGGCCATCATTACGCATCCTATGTGCATCATTCATAATAATGGATTCTCTGTTCTCATTGGCCTAACTTCAGCTGTGTTTGTCTATGTTATTTTCTGCACCTCATATACTAGTGTTTTGTATCATGTTGCTATTCCCCTGTAAAGAAGCCACTGCAAAACACATGGTCTATGTGCATACTATATTACCTTATATCATAGATGGATTCTGGAGAAAAATTGTGTGCATCCATGTATTTTTGTGACTTAGTGCATTGCGTAGGAATATTTATATAGCTCTTGGAGAAGATTCTGTATTAAGTTTTATGATGTATTTATGAATTGTAGGTTACCCAATATGTGTTTAGGCCCTCTTTTTTACAGTGGTCGTGTATTGTACTTTTTTAAAATTATTTTTTATGATGTATTTTGTGAATAAAAGATAATTATTTTTATAATAGTCTGGTGTATTTGATTACAACTCATTGTCAAACCACATACAATTCAAAACACCCATATCCACCATACATGGTATATTTCGTTTTACTCCTTTTAATTTCAGAGAAAATCCCTTGCCAATACTTATTTATTCTGGAACATTTCCATACCATATGAAAAAAATCTGTATTTTCTTGTCACATTTAATGTACTGCTGAATCTGTCCTTTTTTCAATCATTTTCAACTACACTTGTGAATAATACAATCTGAACACAAGATTAAACTGTATCATTCTATGTTTTCCATTAACTGAGAGACAGAGGCACATTTATTAAGACCGGCGTTTTAGACGCCAGTCTTAATAAGGCTGGCGGTGGTTCAGCGAAGTTATGTAGAGGTGCCGGCCTCGACATAACTTCTGTGTATCCACCGCCGATTCTAAATGTAAGACAGTTTCCTTGCTGTCTTATATTTAGACCATTTTCTACGCCTAAACCAGGTGTAGAAAGTGAGGAATGAGATGGGCCTGCCAGCCCGTCCCCTTCTCTGCCCACACCTCACCTCCTTTATCAGACCTGTGCGAGCGAGGAAAAATTTGCAGATTCTGCAACAGGGCGTGCAAAAGAATGTACACCAGATATACACCACAGAAGTAGCATATATCTGTTCGTAAATGATCCCCATAATGTTTTTATAGACATCTATCCACTCAGTTATATTAAGAATTCCAATATCCCTCTCCAATTGTTGCATACTAATGTGAGGAATACTTTGTAGCAAAAAAGTGTAAAGTAGAACTGGCTTAGTTGCCTATAGCAACCAATCAGATTCCACCTTTCATTTTCCAAAGGAGCTGTCAAAAATGAAAAGTGGAATCTGGTTGCTTTGAGCAACTAAGCCAGTTCTACTTTACACCAGTTTGATAAATGACCCCATAAGTATCTAGAAATTCATGATGGTACTTTTCCACCCTCCCTATTCCCCATTATAAATTCAATACTCTCATGTGCTTCCATTTTTTTCACCATCTTAACTTATATTTCTCCATGTTAAATGGTTGCAACAAATTTGAATACCTATTATAATGCTTATTACGCGCATTGTACTAATTCTGTTAATCACTAAAAGGGAAAATTCATCCCTCCTTAAATAATTGTAACACAAAATAATGCCAAAAGATTTCCAGAATTGAGCTCCATCTAATCCCTTAAAGAGTACCTGAGTTTTCAAAAAAGTTTGGCTATGGTCCTTTGTACAATGCTAACTGTGAAGGAATAGGTCTTTTTTGTTTGGCTTTCTTAATGTCTTTTTCAGCCTAATTATTCCTCTCTTCACCTGCACAGATAGATGCATTTCTCTCACCGGCAGGGGGTGTCTCCTTCTTGTGGAATCTGCCAGCACTGTAGTGCTATGATATCTTTTCCCTTACTTCCCACTATGTTTGTTTTCAGCTCTGGAGCTCATAGAACAGATAAGGAGGGAAAGATCACACAGAAGGGCAGGACGCTCTGTGATCTTCAGAAGGAGTATCAAAGCAGGTCTTTTATCAGACGTAGAATCTCAGCTAGCTCTGACACTTCCCCACTTCCTCTCTGCTGTGTTTTGGGTCTATGTTATTAGGGATGGATCTTACCTGGTAACAGGCAGAGGACTACAAATTAGGTGGAAGTGAAACACCTAGTGACCTTTGTAGCCCTTTTTGCAAGTCGATGGAGGCTTATTTTTTTAATGAAGTGGTTTAGAAATGTGCTATTTACATCATTCTCCATTAAATGAAATTATTTTGTGCGAAAGTACAGTGACTCTTTAAATTCGTTTATAAAATAGTCATCTTAACCAGGAGCCCATTTAAGAGATTCCAGTAGCCCTAATATTGTCTTAAATAAGTTTACCATTAGGCCATTGATCAAAAGAATCAAATCTGAGCTGTCCTGATTCCAGCAGAGAATAAAATATCTCTGCAGGAATTATTGGTGTTCTTAAAGGAGTTGTGCCGCCAGTAATATTGATGACCTATCCTCAGGATAGGTCATCAGTATCTGATCGATGGGGTCTGATTCCCGACACCCCTGCCAATCAGCTGTTTGAAGAGGAGGTGACACTCATACAACTGCTACTTCCTCTTCAAGATTACACTGCTTCTTGGAAGTCTGAACGGCTCAGTGTAATATTGATGTGCAGTGTAATGTTATAGAGGAAGCAGTACGAGTACCACCTCCTCTTCAAACAGCTGATTGGCATTGATCAGATATTGATGAGGATAGGTCATCACTATTACTATCTGCACAACCACTTTAATTAGAGCATCCTTAATTCTGGAATTATTCCAGGAAGATATGTATTGCAATTGAGAAGCCAAAAAAATAACTATAAATATATATCCAAAAGTAATATCACCTAATTCTTCCAACTGACATCTAAACCAGAGAATTTCCCAAATTCCTCAACTAACCCAATGACCCAAGGTATACAGATGTAGTACAATTAACACACATGCTTTCTGAGACGGCCTCTACAAATGCGTTATCTAAACTAAATGCGTTAAGCAAACACCTTCAATAGCTTTTCAATGGCTTTTGTTTCAAGATAACAAAATGAGTTAAAAAAATTGAGTTAAGAGTTTGTGTGTTAACACTAATACATCCATAGATTGATGTGATTCACTTAAACATAATAAAATATCATCCACATATAATAGGAGTTTATCTGTCTTATCTTCACATCCAGACCTTTTGGTGTGAAGATTATCAACAGATTATCTGACCAATTTCTGTCCAATCAGACCAATAGTTGGTGTGTATAACAAAAGATCTGTAGGTGTAAATTGCCATCTGACCAATTATTGGTCAGAAAATCGGATAAAAGTCGGATAATCTGTTGGTATAATACAGCCTTTATTTCACTATCTCTTCTTTTTACTATTGCTAAAGATTTGATAAACAATGCATAAGAGTAAGGGCGAAAGGGAAAACCCCTGCCTCATTCCCCTTGTTAACATAAATACATCAGTTCTTTCCCCATAGGGTTAGAATTCATTTTTTTCACTCAAAAAATAAAATTTTTACCCAATCCAAATCTAAAAATAATCTTCCAGAGAAAAACTTTTCAAAAAATTCTGTTATAACCCCACTACTAAAAAAATCTCTTGACCCAACTGATCTGTCTCTAATCTCCTTTTCATCTCTAAACTCTCTAAACTCCTGGAATGTCTGATCTACATTCACCTAATAAGTTACCTTTCTGCAAACTCTGTCCTCAACCCTCTTCAATCTGGCTTTCACCCTCTACACTGTACAGAAACTGCCCTTACCAAAGTGTCTAATGATCTCCTGACAGCAAGAGGGAATGGTAACTACTCTCTACTGATTCTTCTGGATTTCTCTGCTGCATTTGATACATACTGTAGACCACAAATTCCTGATCACCATGCTCTATTCTATTGGCCTTAAGGGTACTGTCTCTCCTTACTACTCTTTCAGTGTAACATTTGCTGGCTCTCCTTCCTCTCATCTTTCTCTTGCTGTTCGGGTTCTTCAGGGTTTATTTCTTGGTCCTTCTCTCTACACAGCCCTTATTGAACAGACTCATAAAGCTCTTTTTTGATGGATGATAGGAAACTACTATGTATTCCAGACAGTGAACGCAGATATGTTTTAAATGGATCTCACAGGGGTGGCATTCATGTGCAGTCCATTTTTCTTGATGACCCATTCATTTGAATGAAAGAATCTTGTCTCAGCTCCGAATGTTGGTCCATGCGCAAAATCTCTCAAGTCAATATTCCCATTAACTTTAATGAGTCAATTATCAGTTTGGGTGCTAAACTTGACCAGCAGCTATACAGGAATGTTGCTTAGTGTGTGTCACTCTAGGCTGACTAAAGGCCAGTTGGACGTCGCTTCTGGGGACCCAGGTTATTTCTACAGAGTAAGGAGGTAGAAAACAGGTGCAAATTCACAGGCAGTAGACCTATCAGATGACAAAGAGAAGCAGAAGAATAAAGCAAGCCAGAGTCTGAGCCAAGAGAGTCAATAGCAGCCAGAACAGCAGACACGGGGTTAAATCAAAAACAAGCTTAGGAGTCAAAGCCAGGAAAAACAATTAAAGCCTAGTCAGCAGACAAAGGGTAAATCCAAAATCTACACAGGAAAAAACACAGGAAAGTCGAATAGAAATGCAGCACACTTCTGAGTACACAGAACAAATAGGAGCAAGTACAAAACCATAGTCAGCAGTCAATACTAGGCTACTTTCACATCTTCGCTTTCCCTTTCCACTATTAATATCCATCATAGGATCTCAATAGCAGGGGAAAACACTTCAGTTTTGTCCCCATTCATTGTCAATAGGGACCAAACTGAACTGAAGGGAATGGAGTACACCAGAATGCATTCTGTTCTGTTTGGTTGCGTCCCCATCGTGGACAGAATAACGCTGCCAGCAGCATTTTTGAGTGCGTCCTGGGATGCGGGCAAGACAGATCCGTCTCTGACACAAAAGAAAACAGATCCATCCCCCACTGACAATGTGTCATGGCTATTTTACAGATAATACAACCGGATCCGTTCATAACGGATGCAGACAGTTGTATTATCATGATGGAAGGGTTTTTGCTGATCCATGATGAATCCAGCAAAAACACAGATGTGAAAGTAGCCCTGGACTTATATCCCCGCCCCCAGTCCTGACACTGGACACCAGGCAAGGAACCTGAGCAGCTCAATGTTGAGGCTCATAGATAATTCGATCAGCCAGGGCTTATCTGGTCAGCATGGCAAGCCTCCTGGAACAAACATGCACAGATTTACAGCTTCAAAGCTCCTGAAATAGCCTTTAAAAAGTTCTCCAGGTTTTTCTGAAAATCCTGGAGTCTTGAGACAATGTAGAGGAAACATAAATTCCTACATACTTACCCCTCCAATGGACCTCCAATGCCACAATCTTCGTTTCACTTGGACTAAGTACAGTCCATTCCACTCAGACTAAGTGCAGGCTCTGCTGCTAAGGTTTCCTATAATGTAAATTCATCTGAACAGGAAGACTCAGGAACACATCTGGTCAGGACACTAGCAGAAGAATCCACCACCAGTCCAAGCGCAATGGAGAAGGTGGCATCAGTGGCACAACTTAGGGGTAAGTACAGAGGAAATAATCTTTCCTCCTCTCTTTGTTTTAGCAATCTGTGGGTGTATCAATGCTCAGTCAAAACTTTTGATTCCCCTATGACATATCAAATCATTTTACAAAGTGCAGCTACCCTTTAAAGTAGTATTCTGATTTCATTATATTAATGACTAGAGATGAGCGGCCACTAAAATGCTCGGGTGCTCGTTATTCGAGACAAACTTTTCCCGATGCTCGGGTGCTCGCTTCAAGTAACGAACCCCATTGAAATCAATGGGAGACTCAAGCATTTTTTGCAGGGGACCAAGGCTCTGCCTAGGGAAGGCTGGGTGAAAACCTGGAAACCTCAGAAAATGATGGAAACACCACTGAAATGGACGGGAAACAGCAGGGGCAGCATGCATGGATGCCTCTGAGGCTGCCTAATCCCACCATTACCCCAAATTCTCCTACAACAGCCTGGTGGTTACCCTCATGGCAGTTGTGCTCACCCAGACCAAGAAACACGAGGCACATGCCCATCACATGTTAGGGAAGCACCCAACTTGGTGCAGCGAAGGTCCATCACCCATGCACTGCTCTCTTATCCCCAGCCACATGATGCCGGCATAAGCCTGACACAGCATGGCGGTGACACCAACAAGTGACCAAGTTAGATGAGGTAGCAGGTGAGCCACCCAAAAATTTAGCCTGACGCAGCATGGCGGTGACAATAGAGTGACCGAGTTAGACTGAGGTAGCAGGAGGTGAAGCACAGATGGTAATTCGAAGGAGGAGGAGGAGGGGTTGGAGGAAGAGGCATAGTAAGTCTAAGAAACCGTGACATAGATTGACAGAGTGACCGAGCTACACGACGTTAGCAGGTAGAGCACATAAAAAATTTAGCGTGGCCCTGTATGTGGACGTTGAGGGCTTGTGCATGTAGGTGGGCTGAACTTTTTTCTGCTTGCGCTCCAACGTCTGCTGTAATGACAGCTGAACGTTGCGCAGGGACACATTGGTGGACAGTGTCGAGGATCATGGAGACGAAGTGGTGGTTTTCCGGCGGGAGGCGCTCGTGCCGGGGTCCTGGGCTGGGGGTTGACTCGCAGAGGCAGCGAGTGACACAGGGGAAGGAGCAGCGGTGGGACCCGCATGAGGGGAACGGACGGCCTTGGTTCCATAGTGTTTAGCACTCGTATACCTGTGCATGCTGGTGGTGGTTAGGCTGGTAGTGGTGGAACCCCCACTTAAAAATTTGGCATCAACTGGTACGGCTGTCAACATTGAGCTTGAACTAGTGGGGCATGTGTGGTATCGATTCTTCTCAGTTTAAAATCGTATACGTCCCCTATCTTGGGACCATATATTTCATGGATTTTTCGAACACGGAAAAGGAAAAAGAGCTTGCTCTGGCCAGGGGAGTGTCTTTTCTACTGCAGCTAAGGGGACGTGTCCATGCTCTGCCTATCACAGGTCAGGAGCCAATTAAAAGAAGAACCAAAAAAGATCAGTATAATATCTAATACGTCCCCTATCCAGGTAAATTGTTTGGAGAGAGTGCCTGTAGGTGGGGGGCAGCCTGGGGGGAAGGAGGTTGAGCTGGAAGAGCCAGAGGTGTGCCCCCTTGGCTAGCGTGTGTGGTGGTGACAACAGCCGGATGGAGTTCGAATGACAACGCAGGACCCCAACTTAAAAATTTAGCATCAACCAGTATGGTTGTCAACTCTGAAATTTGTCAAGTGGGGCATGTGTTGTATGCATTCTTCTCATTTTAATACCGTATACGGCACCTATCCGGAAAAATAGTTTGGAGAGAGTAAAAGAGGAAAAAGACGTATTTTTAAAAGTGACGTTCAGTATAGATCAGTTAAAGAGAAAGAAAGGATTTTATGAAATGGATTTGTATCACTGAGAGCAAAAGAACCAATTTTTTTACGTGACGTGTAGTATAGATCACTTGGAGATAAAAAGGGGAATGTGCAGACTTGGGCTGCTATAGTGCAAACCACTATGGTGGTGACAACAGAGTGAGCGAGTGACACTGCGGTAGCAGGCGAACCACATAAACATTTTTCGTGGCCCTGTATGGCGGCGGTGACAACAGAGTGATTGAGTTAGTATGTGGTAGCTGGTGAAGTACCCAAAAATTTAGCCTGACACAGCATGGCGGTTACACCACCAATGACTTTGTCCGACTGAGAATGCAGTGAAATGGCTTTTGTTGACCCTCCAAAAAATTTTTTCTTTTCGGAGTACATAAAGTCTACCCTCAGCAAAAAAATGTCGGTACTTGCACCTCCTGAAAAATTGTTTTGGACTGTCTGTTTGACGGTCCTGAAACATTGTTTTACACTGTCTGTAGGGCCTGTAGGGGGACCTCCGGAAAAATTGTTTGGAGAGAGGGCCTGTAGGTGGACCTCCGGAAAAATTGTTTAGAAAGAGGGCCTGTAGGTGGACCTCCGGAAAAAATGTGGCAAAAGAGTGCCAGTTGGACCTCTAAAAAATTGCGTTTTTTGGGTCAGCGTTAGGCAAAGACGACAAGGAGGAGGAGGAGTAGGAGGAGTAGAGAAGAGGAATCGGATACATAAGTAATGTTAATCTTTAGCTGCTTTCCCCCTGAGGAGATTTGAATTCCGGTGAAATCCAGGCTTTGTTCATTTTAATAAGCGTCAGCCTGTCAGTGCTGTCAGTTGACAGGCGTGTACGCTTATCGGTGATGACGCCACCAGCTGCACTGAATACCCGCTCTGACAGCACGCTAGCGGCAGGGCAGGCCAGCACCTCCAAGGCGTACAGCGCCAGTTCAGGCCACGTGTCCAGCTTTGAAACCCAGTAGTTGTATGGAGCAGAGTGATCGCTACGGACGTTGGTATGGTCAGCTAGGTACTCCCTCACCATCTTTCTGTACAGCTCCCCCCTACTCTGCCTAGACTGGGGACAGGTGACAGTGTCTTGCTGGGGTGACATAAAACTGGCAAAGGCCTTGGAGAGCGTTCCCCTGCCAGTGCTGGGCAAGCTGCCTGCTCGCCTCCTCTCTGTGGAACCATCTGAAGCGGCGTCATGCCGCCAATTTAGAGCATATCCAAAAAATGACTTCGTGGCACACTGAAAGTTGAAGCTGGATGTCGGGTTTCCACCCCGTCTGTAGTGAAACGAAAAACTCCAGCACAGTCAGAGCATTTGCAAGTGAAGATTTATTTAGTATGCGGCCCAATATAACAAGTGACGTTTCGGCCTTTCTGGCCTTTCTCAAACTTTAGAATATCATACATAGGAAGAGCAGGTTACCTGGTGCCGCTTAAATGAAGGAGAGGGTAGTATATGCGGGCGCTTGTAGGTAGGAGCTACATGCTCAGAGGGAAATGCGCATTTCACGCCAATTTAGAGCAGCGCATTAATACTGAGGAGCTGGCTACTTCTCCCGGGGTCCCTCAGGTCAGGCCAGCCACATCCAGGGGCGTAACTCAGCCCGCATCCAGGGGCGTAACTAGTACATACACCTCATCGCCCACTGTGTGCATGTCTCCACCTCCTCTTATTCGCCAGCCTTCTATTGCCGAGTGCGTGTCCAGGAAGCAGGTTTACACCACACGTAATCCAACAGTGCGCAAACTGAATTGTCACCTGACAGTGACAATTGCTGGCTGTGCAGTCTCTGCCGTACAAACTGGTTGACTGCACAGCTTTTAGGGAGCTAATGGCTTGTGCTCAGCCACGCTGGCAGGTCCCTAGCCAGAATTACTTCTCAAACAAAGCTATCCCCGCCCTTTACTCCTATGTGGCAGACAATATTGGACACTCCCTGCAGCTGTCTCTCTGCAGCACCATGCACGTCACGGTGGACACCTGGAGCAGTGCTTACGGCCAGGGGCAGTACATGTCCTTTACTGCCCACTGGCTGAAAGTATTTAGTGGCAGCAAGGCAGGAAACCCCCAGCAATCGGGCCAATTGCTATTGGCACCTCCACGCGCTTTCCAGCCAGGATTGCAGCAGACCACCCAACAACTATCCGCTTCCACCTCCACGTGCAGTCCACCTGCTGGAGCATCAGGGCAGAGGGTTACCCCCCCCCTCCTTCATATCATATGTGCCAGGTGGAATGCTGCAATGCAGTCTTAGACTTA
The DNA here is from genome assembly GCA_900303285.1 of Rhinella marina. Classification (NCBI taxonomy): domain Eukaryota; kingdom Metazoa; phylum Chordata; class Amphibia; order Anura; family Bufonidae; genus Rhinella; species Rhinella marina. Next base: position 45,805 of record ONZH01021733.1, read on the forward strand.
ATTCACACAGGCCAGCGCTTGCTGCATTACATCAAGCAGCAAATAGCGCGCTAGCTGTCTCCACACCAGCTGGAAGTGGGCAAGGTAGTCAGTGACAACGGGACAAATATAGTGACAGTGCTGAACCTGGGTCAATTCACGCATGCTCCCTGTATGGCACATGTCCTAAATCTAGTGGTGCAGAGATTTATAAAAAACATTCACTGGCCTGCGCACAGTGCTGACAGAGTCGCGGAAGCTTTTGCACTCATTTCAGCCATTCTTATGTGTCACACCACGCTCTGCTGGAACTGCAGCAGCAAAACAGTCTTCCGCCACAACGCTTGATAGGTGACGTGCCAACCCGGTGGAATTCCACGCTTCATATGTTTCAGCGGCTCCTTGAGCAGCGTAGAGCAGTGGACGATTTTGTCCAGCAGCAGCCAGAATCTTCGACCATAGGGAGCAGGTGCGGCTTTGATTTCCGTCAGGGCAGGCTGGTCCGAGATGCCTGCACTGTTCTAATGCCCTTTGAAGAAGCCGCTAAATTGGTCAGCTGGGACAGCTATGGTGTTAACGACATAATTTCACTAATATTTGTGCTGGAAAAGACACTCAGGCTCATGCAGCAGGGGTCAATGGGGGAAGGAAATCCTGGCAATATGTCTGCACGCCATGCTGTCACTGTAGGGGAGCCCTAACGCCAAAGTTCCCTTGCAGTGCAGGAGGAGGATGAGGAGCTTCAGGTAGAGGAGGGGGAGGAGGAGGATTTTAATGAGGATGATGATAACGAGGAGGAGGAGACACAGCTGGAGGATCTGGAAGATGACGATGATGAGACTTTCAGGGACACTGAAGTGTCTCAGAGAGAGGCTAAGATGGAAAGAACTGGCTCCTCGGGCACGCTGGCAAGGACGGTGAGCTCTATGCTCACATGCTTATGGAGTGACAGGCGTATCCTAAAAATATGGCAGACAGACGAATACTGGCTGGCGATGCTTCTGGACCCACGGTATCAATCCAACCTGGGGGATTGTTTTCCTCCCCAGGAAAGGGAGGAGAAATTAGCATCATTGCTGGAGAAGCTATGTAGTAACCTGGCCACAGCTTTCAGCCAGCCCCAGCCTGCTGCCAGCGTGTTTGAGAAGGAGGTCTGGCAGAGTCATCCACCTCCTGCCACAACCAGCAGAAGCCAGTTAAGCCTAATGAGTATGATGCAGCAATTTTTCTCTGCCTCCCAACAGCCTCAGCCAAGTGAGCAGGCCCAGACCACCCGCCTCAATGAGCAGGTTCAGGCTTACCTGCAGTCTGGCTCGCAAAGCCTCTTTTCAGACCCCCTCGATTTCTGGACAGGCAGAATACAACAGTGGCCAGAGCTTTCCCACTATGCACTAGGGCTTCTTTCCTGCCCAGCCTCAAGTGTCATGTCAGAGAGGGTTTTCAGGGCCGCTGGGGGGGCGGTGACACCCAAAAGGACCAAACTGTCACCTGGCAGTGTGCAAAAAAACACCTTTATAAAAATGAATAAAGGCTGGATTAAATAGCTGTTGTTAGACACCGTTATATTAGTTCTATTTAGTATTCTTAAATTTGTTTTGGAGCCTTTACTCCCCCCCCTCCAAAAAAATGTGTATATATATATATATATATATATATATATATATATATATATATATATATAATATATATATTTTTTTTTTAAATGGAATGAAAAAATAAAATTGTTACACTGTTGTTACCTCCGCCTCCCGTTACAAGTTACATTAGCGGAGATTGTTATACTCCACCGCAGTTTGTTGTATTTACTAATCACTCTCTGCTGATATACCCTGTCCCCTACTACTACTGGCCGGGGTACCCATGAAAAGCCCATATATAATTTTCACTGCCTGTGTTTACAAGGTAGAATGTACAGGCTTGTTGTCCAAACAAGCCAAGCCTTTTTCTTTTACTGTAAATTGTAATCAGTGAACCGGAGTGTATTAACACTTTGGCCGGCAGACACTGCTGTGTTTATTAATCTAGGAAAATGGCCTTTGGACAAATTTTGGAGTCTCCTGCCTAAACAGACATTCCTGTCTTCTTCACACTATGTCAGGAAGGAGTTAAAGGTTTAAAAAACACTCAAAACACAGGTTTTGCAAGAATAATTTTAGTAATAAATAATAACTTTGAACAAATAATAAATAATATATAATAAACAAAAGAAAAGACAAAAAAAGGTTATGACGGCCTTTGCCGACGTCTGGCCATCATGTCCTGCATTTCTCTCAGCTCCAGCTGCAGGCCGCAAATAAGCCGGGAGGCAGGATGGAGCCTGGTCTCAAATCGGCATAAGGCTGCCTCCAATTCAAAGTCTGTGGGGATATCTGTAGGGGTGGAAACAGTAATATAATTAGTATGATCGCGTTAAAGGGGTTGTCCCATGAAAAAAAATCTAAACTTTTAAACCAGCACCTGGATCAGAGAATACTTCAGCAATTGCATGTCATTATATATTTGGTGTATGTACTGGAACAAGTTATTCAGTGACATATATCTGTATTGAGCCTTTTTTTTCTTTGAACTGCTCACTGAGAAGGCCACACATGGTCAGTTTGGGGTTTGTACTTACTGGACACCCATACTGCATGGTCTTCCCATGGTCCAGGGGAAAACTCCTCCCTGACGGTTGGAGCTACAAAAGATAAAACATAAATTTAGCTTATATTTTGAAGAGAGAAGGTCCACAAATTACACTTTTTATTTTACCTACCTTCCACCTCGGGAAGTTGGGCTGGTGGTGTTGGATGGGCAGGTGGGGTCCTCTCTAGCTGGGGTGGAGAGGGGCTCCTCTGTGGTGCAGCAGCTGACAAAAATCATTAAAATAATGGCATTACATTCAACTCTAATGAACAGTTGTAACTTCTGATACATGGGAATAGTTTGGGGCTGGATCCCATTCCTTACCACTAGTGCTCTGATATCACTGCAGCTGCACTCCCACGTAGCTTGGATTAAAAATAAATGAAATATGTTTACACTTACTAGAAGCTGCAGGTACTGTAGGGGCCGTCCTGACTCGATGGTGACGGTGACTGTGGTGACGCCGTCGTTGACAGTGCTCTGCAACATAAATCCGTACTCAATTGTTATGATGACTCTTTTTAATACTAACACTGTATACTACTATAAAGATATTATGGGTGAGAGGGGGGCCATATCCATTTTTTTCTTCTAAATAGGTATTTATCACGATAGATATCGTTATCGCAATTAATTTTTTAATATCGTTAACACAGTGGCAATACTTTTGATATCGCCCACTCAATTAGCTGAAGCATGAGCACGTCTGTGAGTCTGTGTGTAGGAGGAGGAAGCGCTAACTATGAAGGGGCATATATCTAAGGGTACAAACGGCAGAACGGCCAGCCCAATAATGGGGACATCGCTAATCCGGCCGCTATTCGGCAAGAACGCCGGGAATTGGCAGGACAAATACTGCAGAACAGCCTGTAGGATCACCACCACATATGTGAAAGTAGCCTAAGGCAAATTACTGGGAAGGGGCACGTATCTGAGAATACCTTCACTTGTTTTGGTGGAGTAAGAGGCGTGGCCTAGCATGGAAGAAAATTGCTGCAGTGCACTATGCACGCCCACTTTGTCCTTCTATACAGTTTTCATTATTAGCACTCACTGTTATATATACAATATAGTACACTAATTTTTTAACATGTTTTTACTTTTCAAATATTTTACTCACCCTGCCGTATCGCTGCACGGATCTCAGTAAGCAGCACTGGGCACTTAAACTTCAGATCGGACCATTTCCGCTGGATCTGGCCCGGGGTCCGCATAGCGTTGAAACGATGGCGCAAACCTCGGATCACCTGCTGGATCACCTCCTTTTTATGCTGGTTCAGATGGCGGTGTGTTCCATCATAATCCTCGCGGTCCATCAGCCGGATCATGTATTTCAGCTCTCCAGAGCTAAATGCTGAGGATCGCCTGGATGCCATTTTCCAAACTTCGCTCTGCCTCTGAGGAGTGCACGACGCTAGGCCGCGGCCTGCATATTACACAATTGCTAGACAATAGTACGCTAAGGATTCGTACGCAATTTGTACGCTGATGCGTACGTGTTAAAAGAAGTTGCGTACCTTTACAAATTGGAATGTTCGTTATTAGTGCGTGAATGTTTGCAAAACACCACATAATAACGTATGATTTGTACGCAGATTTGTATTCGTCGAAGGTACGGATCTTATGAAAAGTTTGGATGATTCGCTCATCTCTACATTATAGTGATGGTACAAGATAATTACAGCTTAATTTCCCATTCACTTTAATGGGATAAACAGTAATCACACTAAACCACCGCTGCAATGTAGACAGCCCCTTCAGCTGATTGACAATTCATCAATTTCATGAAACCAGAATACCCCTTTAAGTGCACTTGCAAATATATGAGTTAACTAATATGCACTTCATATTGCACAGGTACTTACTCACTTATCAAGCCATATGGCAACAATATCCAGCAAAGCAAGACTTTAAAGTACTAAAAGTCACAGTAATATGTATCTAATTAAACATGTGAAAACTACATGGCACTGTTCATGAACAGCGAAAAGGCACAGATTGTCAAACACCCTAAGCAAAGGTAAATGACAGCAGGTATATGTAAACTGATGAGACATTTCAATTAGCACCCATCAAATCAATTAACACCAGGTATAGCTAATCTATTTTTGATTGGGAAATGTAATAAATCAATGAGAAATTATATATGGACCATCATACTTAAATTAATTAGTTTACCACATTATGATCAATCATCATATTAACATTAAATATGTGAGTGAGTGGATACCGATTTTAGGTAAATACCTATTAAGTGAAATAGAAATTTTTTTTAGGAATTTTTTTATTGTGTTATATTGTATCGACAAGAAAACATTTTTCTAATATGTTAAAAAAGGTCTACCCTTTTACACTGCTGTATCCTGTTCATCAGTGTTCCTGTCAGATGAACTTTCTGTTGGCTTTTTATTTTGACCTTTTCCAATAAATATAAAATATATATTCCAAGTCCGACCTTTTCCAATACATATAAAATACAAATAAAACAACTTTGTGAATAGTCATTATTACAAAATCTCCTACCATTTTGTGTATGCAGCTCCTATGAAAATCTATGTGCACTATACCTGTATATATACTTTGTATCCAATTATATATCACGCCTATGCTTCTTGAAAATCTATTTCCTAGTACCCTGAAGTAGAGATGAGCAAACCAATTCTAAGTGTCATCCAGTATCATTTTACTGTTCATGTTGGTGGGCAAATCCCCAAGAGAGGAGGAAGGCTGGTCACATCACACTTGGAGGACCTGAGGAGAGGGCTTTCCCTGTTTGATTTAAAGGCTGACATACAGTCTGATCAGCTAACAAGGGGTAGGGGTATTTGACAAGATCATGTTAGAGATAGCGTCACAGGACTCCATTCTGCTTCCAAAATAACAATTGCAGACTTAAGCTACTGATATAATGTGATAAGGACAGTATAAGAAGATTATAGGTAGCGAATAGGAGATTTCGGGTATATTAAAGAGTTTGATCAGGGAAAGAGTAAGGGAATGATAGACTGGTCTGGACATTATCATGTGTATTTGCTGGCAGACTACAGCTTCTGACATCTAGTTCTACATTACATATTCCGGCATAAAAATACAGTTTTAGTTTTTTTCTAGACTTCATAGGCTTATTGCCATACAAACTACATTCTTGCAAGCACTGAGGAACTGTCCCGTTTTTTAAGAAACCAGTTTCTATTTACCGTTTGTAATTGGCCATCTCAGTGCATTATAGCCAAGTTACTGAATGCCATGTACATTGCTACAAGATAACAAGTAGATACAGCAAAGGCATGTTAGCAAATTATAACCATGTTACTGAAGACAATACTACATCAAAGTGTGTAGTTCAAAAACATTCCACTGCAAAACAATTGCATTGTCACACCTGTGTTTTTGTGAATGCGTGCTATTACTTGAAAAAAGCTTTCAATATTTTACCACAATAATAAGGCAATTATAACAGAATTGTCATGGCCATGTTACTAAAAGCTTGCACATTGTAGCAAGATAACAAGTAGATACAAAAAACACACTTTTCATTAGTAATACAAATTATAACCATGCTGCAGAAGTCATTCCCACATCAGAGCATGTAGTTCAAAGATGTTTCAATGCAAAAAATGCAGTGTCACACCTATGTTTTAGTGGACACATTACTGTATCAGATTGTCCAGTTCAAAGAGATTTCACTGAAAAAAAATTGCATTGTCACACAAGTGTTTTAGCGAAGGGCTGTACTACTGTATCAGACTTCAAACATATTTCACAGCAAAAATTGCATTACTACCATTGTAAATTGTCAATACCAGTGTGCATTGTGCTTGTGGAAGGGGAGTGATTTGAGACATTTAAGTAAGGAAAAAAACACTTACAATTTTGCTAGTACTATTATTTGCTAGTACTATTTAATACTATTTAATAATCTTTTTATTTATAGGCCTCATAATAAAATGTCTGGAAAACAGAAGAGTGTAAAACAAAAGACCCATGCTTCATCCTCCCAGAGTCAGAATGTGGGTAGCAGCAGTAACAGCACCAGCCATCTGGTTAGTAGTAGTAGTAGTAGTAGTAGTAGTAGTAGTGGTAGTAGTTTTCCTGCTCAGACTATTATTCCTCCTCCTCTTATTCCATTCAGCCATCAATATCAAAATCTGTGGCCAAAAACAACTCTATAAGCCCAGCAAGCAGCTGGTTCGCAAAATTAACTCCCACCTGGCCTAGTTGCTGGCACAACTGTTATGGGCAGGGAGAACAGAGAACATGTCTTTCACGGCTTACTGGGTCAATATTTGTCACGGCAGATGTGAGGCCAGGTACTATTGACACCTCCAAGTTTGTGTCAGCATGGTTCCCACACTAGGCGCTTATCCACCTCCTTCACATCCATCCTTCCATTCTGCACCATAGACTTTCTCCCATCCCCAACAGATGCAGGTAAGAGTATTGATGCCACCTCCCCTTCCTCCTATCATATGAGTAAAGAGAAGTTTTGACATGCCGTGTTAGAGCTAATCGGCCTAGTCAAGCGTAGCCACGCAGCTGATCACTTGCAACAATTTTTATAATCATAGTCTATGGTGTCAGCTGTGTACACTTGCAAGTGTATCAAACAGCAAATATCCCACTGGCTGTCTCCCCGCAGTAACAAGGCATCTACAGCTTTACACTGCTCGGGCAAATGCTCTAGCATCTGCAATTTTTTAATACCAGCAAGTTGGAAAGTCATGGATCAAGCAGTATAACGTCAGTCTGTTCAGGAAGAAATTTCTTACCACATAAGAATGGCTGAAATTCAAGGACAGTCTCCTGGACAAGACTAACACTCTCTAAAGGCCACCATACTTTTTAAAAAAAGCATTGCATGACTGGATTTATCACATGCACCATACGGGGAGAATTTATTACTTCCCCCAATCTGGTTCATCAGCAACATTGGTTGAAACATCGTGGCCATGCAACGCTTTCTGAAAAAGTACACTGGCTTGCAGAGAGTGCTATCTATGTCCAGGAGACTGTCTTTGCAATTAAGCTATTCTTATATGGCAAGAAACTTCCTCCTGGACTTGCAGTGACAGTACAGTCTGCCTTTACACTGCTTGAGTTGCGACTTTCCAAATAGTTGGATTTAAATCTTGCAGATACCAGTGCATCTGTGCAAGCAGTGTAAAGCCGTGAATGATTTTGTCATGCACCAGGCCACCTCAGCAGGGAGCATGTGTTGTTTTGAGGTCAAGCAGTTGCAGCACATGAGAGAAGCCTGTCGCATACTGAAGCTCTTTGAAGAGGCCACAAATTTGTCCATAGGGACAACTGCAGCATAAACGATATCATGCACCTGATATTTATCTTAGAGTAGAGGGTCACACTGATGCACCCAGGAACAGTGGAAGAAGAACAGCTTATGTATTTTTCTGACCTCCCTCTAGCTGTTAGGGACCCACATGAAGAAAGTCCCATGGAGGAGGAGGAGAATGAAGAGAAAGAGTCAGTGATGAAGGAACAGGAAGATGATGATGCTGACACAAGCCATAATGACCAATCATCTCAGTGGGGTGTGGAGCCAGAAAAAAACTGGGTCATCTGGCACGGTGGCTACAATGGCAAGCTCTAGGCTTGTTTGCTTAAATAATTAAAGGTGTATTATTATCATGAAGCAGTCTGATCATTACTGGATAGCCATGCTTTGAGACCCTAGCTATCAAAGCAAAATGGAGGAATGTTTTCCTGTTGCCAAAAGGGAGGCCAAGTTACTTTATTTGTAGGAAACACTATACGCAGCTTGCCGCAGCTTTCAGTGATCAGATGCCTGTTGCCCACGTGTCTCAGGCACGTCTCTGCAGGGTCACCTCCCACCCTCCTCGCAACCACAAGCAGCAGAAGATGAAGCAGCTGCAGCCAGTTCAGTTTCATCAACATCATGGAGTAATAGTTTCATGTGACACTCCAGGCTGAAGCAAATCAGCAAACAGAGACATATCGCCTCCACATACTGGACTCTGGCCTTTCACTGGCACACACCCTGTTCCCTGACCCCATGGACTTCTTTGTAGGCAGACTAGGACAGTGGTCCAAGTTGTCCCAGTATGTAGTCTATTCTCTCTTGCCCAGCCTCCAAAGAGGGTTTTCAGCATAGCAGAAGGTGTTGTCTCCTCCACCAGTGTACAAAATATCACTTTTGTCACAATGAACTAGACATGGATTAGTGAGGATTTTTCACATTCCTCCAGCTGAGGCCGATGAATTGATAAACGCTTGCTGACAGTGCTCCATCATGCCATCATTAATTTTTCCAGGCTTGTTCAGAACAAGATACACTTTCTTCTGACAACTGACACTTCTGCTTGTATAAATACAGGCATGCATTCTTCCCCTGTTAAGGCACAATTTTTGGATGCTCGTGGGGAACAAGCCACTATTTCTTCTGACAATTAACACTTGTGCATGCATAATTATTGGCAAGGCATTCTGACCCCATTAACGCAGAATTTTTCTGAAATAAACTTGTGTGTATGTGTGTGTAAACAGTTTTGAGCACTGAGCTCTGAAATTGCAGCTTCACAAGCAGGCATGTCAGATCTTGCAAATAAAAGAAGATGTACAGAAATTAGCCACAATGTAGTGTAACATGAACTTGCAATATACTTTGATACATAAATCTCACTATTCATATAAAGAGTCCACTCTGCTAAAGAAGACCTATCACCTCTTTTAGTAGCTACTTGCAATAAGAATTCTAGAGCATCATTTTATATAACTCTATATTGTGTCTATGATTCCTTCTGGAAGTTTACCTCTCCAGAGAAGGTTTTTTTAGTAACTACTTGCAGTCCCCATGCAATAAGGATTTTGGAGCAGTCATACAATGCCATTCATCTTTTATTCTTACTAGAAGTTATGAATGAATTGCCAGCAGTCTGCAATAAGGTCTTACAGGGTCTTACAAATTGGGGCATGTCCCTGTACAGTCTGACACTATCCAGCCAATACAATCTAAAAAGGACGTGCCCCAACTGGCAACACCCAACTAAACAACTTTATTGCACGTTCTTGGCAATACATTTCTAAACTACTTATACGAAAAAAAAGCAGACAGAATAGCTGCGCAGATTTGCAGATTTATGTGTGGCAAATCCACAGAGTTTTACCATATCAGCATAGTGGAAGAGAATTTCAGAATACTCACCCACATGCTGCTGCAAAAAAAAAGCAGTAGAAATGCTGCAGCATTAGGTTAGGGCTACACGATGACATGTGTCGCGCGACATTTTGTCGTACCAATGTCGTGCGACAATTTTTATAATGATAGTCTGTGGAACTGTGACATGCGACATACTGGACACGACAGTAGCAAAAAATCCATTCAAGATGGATTTTTCTGCGTCTGTCGCGTCACAGTCGAACCATGTCACATGTCGCAGTGCAACACCATAGACTATGATTATAAAAATTGTTGAGTGACATTGGTGCAACATCAATGTCGCACGACACTTGTAGCAGTGTAGTTGTGCCCTATGTGTCGCGTGACTTATTGTTGCACGACACATGTCGTTGTGTAACCCTAGCCTTACAGATTTGAAATCCACAGCATGTCAGTTTAGCAAGTGTATGGGAGCCAGCCTTCCCATTGAAATGGGAAGCATTTTACATGCTGTTACGGCTAGCATGTAAACAATGAAGAGGAGGCAGCACTGGCACGGCGCGCTCCTCCTCTTCAAACAGCTGATCGCCGGGGGATCCAGGTGTCGGACCCCCGCCGATCTGATATTGATGACCTATCCTGAGGATAAGTCATCAATAAATATAACTTGGAGAACCCCTTTAAGTTTTTATCTACTATCTACATCCCCAGTTTCCTTCGGGTCAGGCACTTAATCATCCTACAGCTTTTACCCTGAAAGGGACGCTTCCAAAAGTAATTTTTATCACATATTAACAACCTAAATTCGAATATTCTGTCATGACTATGGTTTTCTGGATATAAATTTTTGAAGTCATTTCAAGTGACTTTATGTCCTGGCTCTTTAACTTAATCTTTGCTTGAACCTTTAGCGCAGCAAACAGTCTTGCTTAATTGTCTCAGTCAGGCCTTCACTGTGGCCAGTCATAACTCATAACATCATACGTTACACTAACTAGTGCAATGCTCTTCGGTGGTCATCTTTATCTAGGCCTAACAAGAAAACAATATGGTTGTCATACTGCTATCCCAATTCTACACCTGCTCTTATTATCATGAGGATTACTTTTTAAATAATATCTTCCCCTCACAACAGCAGTAAACTGAATATGGGTTACCGATCTATAATGAGGTCTTGTCCTATGTGCTGACTGCTACAAGAGGACAATATTACTGTGTCTTGAAAAATTATTTATACCCCTTGAACTTTTTCACATATTATTACATTTCACCCACAAGCCTAAATGTATTTCATTGGGATTTTATGTGATAGACCAACACAAAGTGGCAAGCATATGGGAAGTTAAAAGAAAATGATACATGGTTTTCAAAATTTTTAATGAATAAAAATCTGAAAAGTGTGGTGTGCATTTCTATTCAGCCCCCTGTAGTCTGATATCCCTAAATAAAATTCAGAGTGAGCAATTATCTTCAGAAGTAATTAGTAAATAAAGTACACTTGTGTGTAATTTATTCTCAGTATAACTACAGCTGTTCTGTGAAAGCATAAAAGGGGGATTTCAGTCAGCACATCCCAGTGCGCAGGTGCATGTTGCTATGGCTAAATGCACAAGGAAAGGAAAATACATACAATGCAACGGCACACTGCCAACCAGATAAAGCACAAAATGCCATAGTGATATGAGGTATTCTGAAGATAATGCTATGCTTGTTTAGTAAATTAGAGATTCTTGACAAATATATTTTGTGCAAAATTATCTGAGCCCGTCCATCAAAACGTCAAGGTGATCTCTGTAGGACGGGAACCTAATACTTATCCTACCTGTTATGTGCCAACCTTGGCTTCCGTATAATCAGGGGGTGTTGGTTCCACATGCATGCTGGATCCACTCTGCCTTTTGCCATTTCTGGTGCTTCAAAGGCCTCCACTAATTCAGGAATGCAGGTACCAACATGCATGCCGAGTCCACTCGGCTTTATTGTTACACTAATTAAAATCAGCCTATGGGGCAGAAAGGCTAGTCAGGAGTGCATGACCAAATGGAGTAGCCACACCTCCAGTACAAACTTACAAAGAAAATTAGAGATTTAGTTTAGTAAATTAGAGATTCTTGGCAAATATATTTTGTACAAAATTACATTGCCGTTGCATTGTATGTATTTTCCTTTCCTTGTGCATTTAGCCATAGCAACGTGCACCTGCGCACTGGGATGTGCTGACTGAAATTCCCCTTTTTTTCTTTGTAAGTTTGTACTGGAGGTGTGGCTACTCCATTTGGTCATGCACTCCTGACTAGCCTGTCTGCCCCATAGGCTAATTTTAATTAGTGTAACTATAAAGCCGAGTGGACTCGGCATGCATGTTGGTACCTGCATCCCTGAATTAGCGGAGGCTAGTGATGATCGAGCACCACTGTGCTCGGGTGCTCTGGGGCTGCTCAAGTGCTGCTCAAGTGCTCGGCTGAGCACCCGAGCATAATAAAAGTCAATGGGAGAAGACCAGGCACCCCCTGCTCGAATGAGGGGAGGGTGTCTGGTAGAGATGAGCGAGTACTAAAATGCTCGGGTGCTCGTTATTCGAGTCGAACGTTTCCCGATGCTCAGGTGCTCGTTTCGAATAACGAACCCCATTGAAGTCAATGGGAGACTCGAGCATTTTTGCGGGGGACCAAAGCTCTGCACAGGGAAGTTTGCCTGAAAACCTGGAAACCTCAGAAAATGATGGAAACACCATGGAAATGGACAGGAAACAGCAGGGGCAGCATGCATGGATGCCTCTGAGGCTGCTTAATCCCACCATTACCCCAAATCCTCAGGCAACAGCCTGGTGGTTACCCTCATGGCAATTGTGCTCACCCAGACCAAGAAAGGCGAGGCAAATACCCATCACATGTTAGGGAAGCACCCAACTAGGTGCAACGAAGGTCCATCACCGCCTGCAGGTGACACCACTAGCATAGCTACTTCCCAAGCAGTTGATCTGGGTTCGATTCCCGTCTATCGCAGGAGGCAATTCAGAATCAGTACAATATCTAATACGTCCCCCTACCCGGGTAAATTGTTTGGAGAGAGGGCCTGTAGGTGGGGGGGAAGTAGGTTTCGCTGGAAGAGCCAGAGGAGTGCCCCCTGGGCTAGCGTGTGTGGTAATGACAACAGCCAGAATGGATTTGTAAAAACTGTTGCATCAACCGGTATGGTATCGATTCTTCTCAGTTTAATACCGTACACGTCCCCTATCTTGGGACCTTATATTTCATGGATTTTTCGACCACGGAAAATGGAAAAAGAGCTTGCTCTGGCGAGGGGAGTGTCTTTCCCACTGCAGCTAAGGGGACGTGTCCATGCTCTGCCTATCACAGGTCATGAGGCAGATAAAAGAAGAACCAAAAAAAAATCTGTACAATTTCTAAGACGTCCCCTATCCAGGTAAATTGTTTGTAGAGAGGGCCTGTAGGTGGGGGGCAGGCTGGGGGGAAGGAGGTTTCGCTGGAAGAGCCAGAGGAGTGCCCCCTGGGCTAGCGTGTGTGGTGGTGACAACAGCGGATGTAGTTAGAATGACGACACAGGACCCCAACTTAAAAATTTTGCATCAACCGGTACAATTGTCAATTATGAGCTAGATCAAGTGTGGCACGACTTTTAAATGGATATTGCATGTGGTCACGTACTCCCTGGAACCCCATAGTCACCCCTTCCCTGATGTGCTAGCCCAGAACATTCTCTGCCCCAATTCGCAAGACCTTTTGCTGTTTCCGTGTGCTGACAGTGTGGATTTACCAGTGTTGTCTGAGGAGATGGTGGACAATGGCGAGACACAGGTGTCGGGGAGTGAGGTAGTTGTATGGGAAGCAAGTTACAGTGGGGACTCCTTGGGGGGGACTTTCTCATGATGGGACAGATTCAACTTGGGTGGATCAGGCACAGGAACAGATGAATTTTTTGGGGGGTTTATTTAACTTTTATTTAGCAAAAATAACCACAGAGATATTTATTCGTTATCTTCTCAGCGCAGTCTGGCGTTGGGGTTCGTCACTTTGATGGCGAGCTGTGCCGCTCTCTCCACAATGGTCTGTAGGTTCTTAGATGGAGACTTTGTCGGCGATTTCAGTACAGAAGGACTTGTTGCTCATCCACAGAACCTCGACCTCCTTGACATTGTGGACAAGGAATTTGCGGGTGGACCAGGAATTTGCGGAACCCTGTGGGCAGCATGTGTTTGGTCTTCTACTTGCTACCGTATCCAATGTTGGGCAATATAGATTCGCAAGTAATATTATTTTTCACACCTATCCCAAAAATGTATGCAGTTTGCGCAAATAAAACTGGAAATAGGAACTGGAGAGAGGGCCTGGAGGTGGGGGGGGCAGGCTGGGGGGAAGGAGGTTGAGCTGGAAGAGCCAGGGGAGTGCCCCCTGGGGCTAGCGTGTGTGGTGGTGACAACAGCCAGATGTAGTTAGAATGACGACGCAGGACCCCAACTTAAAAATTTAGCATCAACCGGTACAATTGTCAATTATGAGCTTGATCAAGTGTGGTATGTGTCTATGTATACTACTCAGTTTAATACTGTATATGGCAGCTATCCGGAAAAATAGTTTGAAGAGAGAGAAAGATAGGAAAAAGACGTAAATTGTTTGGAGAGAGGGCCTGTAGGTGGAACTCCGGAAAAATTGTTTGGACAGAGGGCCTGTAGGTGGACCTCCGGAAAAATTGTTTGGAGAGAGGGCCTGTAGGTGGACCTCCGGAAAAATTGTTTGGACTGAGGGCCTATGGGTGGACCTCCGGAAAAATTGTTTGGAGAGAGGGCCTGTAGGCGGAACTCCGGAAAAATTTTTTGGACAGAGGGCCTGTAGGTGGACCTCCGGAAAAATTGTTTGGACAGAGGGCCTGTAGGTGGAACTCGGGAAAAATTTTTGGACAGAGGGCCTATAGGTGGACCTCCGGAAAAATTGTTTGGACAGAGGGCCTATAGGTGGACCTCCGGAAAAATTGTTTGGAGAGAGGGCCTGTAGGTGGAACTCCGGAAAAATTGTTTGGACAGAGGGCCTATAGGTGGACCTCCGGAAAAATTGTTTGGACAGAGGGCCTATAGGTGGACCTCCGGAAAAATTGTTTGGAGAGAGGGCCTGTAGGTGGAACTCCGGAAAAATTGTTTGGACAGAGGGCCTATAGGTGGACCTCCGGAAAAATTGTTTGGACAGAGGGCCTATAGGTGGACCTCCGGAAAAATTGTTTGGAGAGAGGGCTTGTAGGGGGCCTTCCTGAAAAATTGTTTGAAGAGAGGGCCTGTAGGGGGCCCTCCTGAAAAATTGTGCTAAAAGAGTGCCAGTTGGACCTCTAAAAAATGACGTTTTTTGGGTCAGCGTTAGGCAAAGACGATATGGAGGAGGAGGAGTAGGAGGAGGAGTAGAGAAGAGGAATCGGATACATAAGTTATTTAAATCTTTAGCTGCTTTCCCCCGGAGGAGATTTGAATTCCGGTGAAATCCAGGCTTTGTTCATTTTAATGTCAGCCTGTCAGCGCTGTCAGTTGACAGGCGTGTACGCTTATCGGTGATGACGCCACCAGCTGCACTGAATACCCGCTCTGACAGCACGTTAGTGGCAGGGCAGGCCAGCACCTCCAAGGCGTACAGCGCCAGTTCAGGCCACGTGTCCAGCTTTGAAACCCAGTAGTTGTATGGAGCAGAGTGATCGCTACGGACGTTGGTATGGTCAGCTAGGTACTCCCTCACCATCTTTCTGTACAGCTCCCCCCTACTCTGCCTAGACTGGGGACAGGTGACAGTGTCTTGCTGGGGTGACATAAAAGTGGCAAAGGCTTTGGAGAGCGTTCCCCTGCCAGTGCTGGACAAGCTGCCTGCTCGCCTCCTCTCTCCCGCTACTTGGCCCACAGAACCATGCCCTCTGCCGCTAGCGGCGTCAGATGGGAAGAATTGTTTCAGCTTGTGCACCAGGGCCTGTTGATATCTATTCACTCTTATACTCCTTTCCTCTGCAGGGATGAGAGTGGAAAGGTTCTGCTTGTACCGTGGGTCCAGGAGAGTGAACACCCAGTAATCGGTGTTTGAAAAAATACTTCTAACGCGAGGGTCACGGGATAGGCAGCCTAACATGAAGTCTGCCATGTGTGCCAGAGTCCCAACACGCAAGAATTCCCTCTCCTCACTGGCCGGACTCTCCATTTCCTCCTCCTCCTCCTCCTCCTCCAAGTCCTCCTCTTCAGCCCATACACGCTCAAGAGTTAAGGACTGAGCACTGGTACCCTCTACTGTCTCGCCAACATTCTCCTCCTCTTCCTCCTCATCCTCATCCCCCTCCTCCAATACGCGCTGAGAAACAGACCGGAGGGTGCTCTGGCTATCAAGCGACGTATCTTCCTCTACCGTCTCTTGTGACAAGCGCAAAGCATCCGACTTGATGCTGAGCAGTGAGGCTGATAATGGCGGCATCGCCGCTGACCATCTGTGTTGACTCCTCAAAGTTGCTCAACACCTGGCAGATATCAGACATCCACGTCCACTCCTCATTGTAGACTTGAGGAATCTGAGAGACCTGACTACCAGTTCTGGTGGAAGATGACATCTGGCAGTCTACAATCGCTCTGCGCTGCTGGTAAACTCTGGATAACATGTTTAATGTCGAATTCCATCTCGTGGGCACGTCGCACAACAGTCGGTGAGCGGGCAGTTGTAGGCGGCGCTGCGCTGCCCTGAGAGTGGCAGCATCTGTGGTCGACTTGCGGAAATGCGCACAGATGCGGCGCACCTTGGTGAGCAAATCAGACAGATTGGGGTATGTCTTGAGGAACCGCTGAACAATTAGGTTGAACACGTGGGCCAGGCATGGCACATGTGTCAGTCTGCCGAGTTGCAGAGCTGCCACCAGGTTACGCCCATTGTCACACACAACCATGCCTGGCTTGAGGTTCAGCGGTGCCCGCCACACATCGGTCTGCGCCGTGATGCCCTGTAACAGCTCTTGGGTGGTGTGCCTTTTGTCACCTAAGCTCAGCAGTTTGAGCACCGCCTGCTGGCGCTTACCCACGGCACTGCTGCTGCGCCTAGAGCTACCGACTGAAAGCGCCGTGTCCACGGATGGTAATTCGGTGGAGGAGGAGGAGGGGTCGGAGGAGGAGGAGGCATAGTACGTCTGAGAGACCGTGACCGAGGTAGGCCCCGCAATCCTCGGTGTGGGCAGTACATGAGCGGCCCCAGGGTCAGTCTCGGTCCCAGCCTCCACCAAGTTAACCCAATGTGCCGTCAGTGAGATATAGTGTCCCTGCCCGGCAGCACTTGTCCACGTGTCCATGGTTAGGTGGACCTTCTCAGAAACAGCGTTGGTCAGGGTACGGATGATGTTCTGTGACACATGCTGGTGTAGGGCTGGGACGGCACATCGGGAAAAATAGTGGCGGCTGGGGACGGAATACCGAGGGGCAGCCACCGCCATGAGATTTCGAAAGGCCTCGGTCTCTACCAGCCTATAGGGCAGCATCTCCAGGCTAAGCAATTTGGAGATGTGGACGTTGAGGGCTTGGGCATGTGGGTGGGTGGAACTGTATTTCCTCTTGCGCTCCAGCGTCTGCTGTAAAGACAGCTGAACGCTGCGCTGGGACACGTTGGTGGACACTGTGGAGGATCGTGGAGGCGAAGGTGTGGTTTTCCGGCGGGAGGCGCTCGTGCCGGGGTCCTGGGCAGGGGGTTGACTAGCAGAGGCAGCGACTGACGCAGGGGGTTGACTAGCAGAGGCAGCGAGTGACACAGGGGAAGGAGCAGTGGTGGGACCCGCAGGAGGTGGTGAACGGCCTTGGTTCCATTGAGTGGGGTGTTTAGCACTCATATGCCTGCGCATGCTGGTGGTGGTTAGGCTAGTAGTGGTGGCACCCCTGCTGATCCTGGTGTGGCACAGGTTGCACACCACAGTCCGTCGGTCATCCTCACTTTCTTTAAAGAACCTCCAGACTTGCGAACATCTAGGCCTCGCCACGGGAGCTTCACTACGTGAAACAGTTGCTGCTGATGCACCAGCTCTGGCCCTGCTTCTCCCTCTGGCCACACCACTGCCTCTTACAACCTGTTCTGATGCAGCACTCGCCTCCGCCTCAGAAGCACTGTCTTCACTCAGCATATCAACCCAGCTTGGGTCAGTCACCTCATCATCCTCCGATTCCTCAGTCTGCTCCCCCCTCGGAATTCCTCCCCTAACAACAACTTCACCACTGTCTGACAACCGTGTCTCCTCATCGTCTGACACCTCTTTACAAACTTCTTCCACTAAGTCAACATTGTCATCATCATCACCCACAGACTGCGACAGTTGGAAAACTTGGGCATCGGGAACGAGGTCAGCAGCAACCTGAGAAGTGGTTTGTGACTCTGGGAAGGGTCCAGAAAACAGTTCCTGAGAGTATGCCGGATCGCATTCCAAATTTTCCTGGGAGGGGGCAGACTGGGGGGAAGGAGGTTGAGGTGGAAGCAGGGCCGTATTTAGGGTTCATGCTGCCCTAGGCACTCTCTGTGATGACGCCAACCCCCCCCCCAACGTGACCCATTCCCCCACGCCCCCAAATAGTAGCATAGTAGCCTCTCCTCAGTCCCCCCCATCCCATAGTAGCCTCCTCCCCCCACAGTAGCATAGTAGCCTCTCCTTAGAACCCCCCACCCCATAGTAGCCTCGTTACCCCCACCCCCATAGTAGCCTCTTCTCACCCCCCCACCCTCATAGTAGCCTCTCCTCGTTACCACCACCCCCATAGTAGCCTCCTCCTCCCACAGTAGCATAGTAGTCTCTCCTCCGTAGCCCCCAACCCCATAGTAGCCCTTGTTACCCCACCCCCATAGTAGCCTCCTCCTGGACTTATTACAGTGACCTATCCTCCCCCCCAACCCCCTGGATACTGAAAATGGTCCTCTGCCAAGCCAATTAACCCCCGCCCAACTACCCCACCATCCCCATACACTCAAACTACCCTCAGTCTGTACCCCCCCCCACCTGCCGTTGGTGCACCTAGCTTTTCTGATGCCCAAGGCAAATATTGAAACACCCCCCATGCCAAATTCTCAACCTAATCCCTTCCCTCCAGTCCTACTGTTAAAGGGGTTGTCCTCTTTTTACTACTAATGACCTATCCTCACGATAGGTCATCAATATCAGATCGGCTGGGGTCCTCCGGCACCCTGACGATCAGCTGTTTGAAGAGAGAGCAGAGCTCATATGAGAGCTGCTTTTTCTGCTCTGTTCACCTGCTTGCCATAGAATTTGCAGTGAAGAGCAGTAAACAGAGCAGAGAAAGCAGCGCTCGTACAAAAGAAAGACCACCCCTTCAAAGACTTGGAAAACATTTTATACAGCACTATAGAGAATACAGGGTCATACAGCGCCACATATGTACCTCTTACATGCAGTGACTTCTCTTCTCTTCTCTGATGACGTTTTCTTTCCTCTTCTTCTGTCAGACCAGACCGCCATGGTGACTTCTTTCAGCTGTGCCTCATCTCTGAAGAGTTCAACAAACAGACATCTTACTTTCCTACTTTTCCATCATCCTCTCACCTTCTCCACATCTCACCCTGCCCGCCCCCCTGAAAATACTGGCACCACACAGAAAAACAGTAACCCCCTTACCTTTCAGATCAGATCCCCATATCAAACCCCAGATGAGGCCCCCCATCTACAGACCCCCATTAGACCTCCAAACTCCCATATCTGACCCTCATTAGACCCCCAAACCCCCTATCAGCCCCCATTAGACCCCCAGACCCCCTATCAGATCCTCATTAGACCCCCAGACCATTAGGCCTCCAGACCAGCAATCAGACCTCGAGACCCTCAATCAGACCCCTCTAGACCCCCAGTCAGACCCTTCAGGCCCCTAATCAGACCCCTAATTAGATCCCCAAGCATACCCCCCCCCTTCTTGCCCCATATCATACTCTTGTGGCCCCCATATAGAACTCTCCTTCTGGGCCCCATGTCAGAACCCCTTTCTGTCCCACCATTTCAGACCCCCCCATTCTGTCCCACCATTTCAGATCCCCCCCATTCTGTCCCACCATTTCAGACCCCCCCATTGTGTCCCACCATTTCAGATCCCCCCCATTCTGTCCCACCATTTCAGATCCCCCCCCCCCATTCTGTCCCACCATTTCAGATCCCCCCCATTCTGTCCCACCATTTCAGATCCCCCCCCATTCTGTCCCACCATTTCAGATCCCCCCATTTGTCCCACCATTTCAGACCCCCCCATTCTGTCCCACCCATTTCAGATCTCCCCCATTCCGTCCCACCATTTCAGATCCCCCCATTCTGTCCCACCATTTCAGATCCCCCCCCATTCTGTCCCACCATTTCAGATTCCCCCCCCCATTCTGTCCCACCATTTCAGATTCCCCCCCATTCTGTCCCACCATTTCAGATCCCCCCCCATTCCATCCCACCATTTCAGATCCCCCCCATTCTGTCCCACCATTTCAGATCCCCCCCATTCTGTCCCACCATTTCAGACCCCCATTCCGTCCCACCATTTCAGACCCCCATTCCGTCCCACCATTTCAGATACCCCCCCATTCTGTCCCACCATTTCAGACCCCCCCATTCTGTCCACCATTTCAGATCCCCCTCCATTCTGTCCCACCATTTCAGATCCCCCCCATTCTGTCCCACAATTTCAGATCACCCCATTCTGTCCCCCACCTTTTCAGATCCCCCCATTCTGTCCCCACCTTTTCAGATCCCCCCCCATTCTGTCCCCACCTTTTCAGATCCCCCCCATTGTGTCCCCACCTTTTAAGATCCCTTTTTCGCCCCCACTTCAGACGTCAGATCAGACAAGAAAAAAAAACTTACCTCCGGTCCTGGCTGTGTCCCCGCTCTCTCCTCTTCCAGGGGCCCGTGCTGAGTCACCTGACCTCCTGCAAGCGTCAGGTCAGAAGGGCGCTCTGTACGTCCTGACGCTGCAGGCAGTCAGGACACAGGAGCGCCGGCCTCAGGAAGAGCAAGCAGGAGGAGGGGTAAGTACTGTACAGCACTACCAGCGCTTCACTCCCCCTCCTCCTGCAGGCTAGTGAGCGCTTCCATTATGGAAGCGCTCGCTAGTACACCGACAGCAGCACCCTAGCACCCCCACCCCCCCCGCGGAAATAAAAAAAAATATATATATATCTATAAAATTCCAGGATGTTTTTTTTTTTTTTTTTTTTTTTTAAAATCGTTATATACTCCTGGCGGGGTGCCACCCCCCGCAACCTGCCGCCCTAGGCACCGTGCCCCCGGTGCCTAGTTGCTAATATGGCCCTGGGTGGAGGAGCCATAGGAGTGCTCCCTTGGGTAACGTGGGTGGACTGTGTGGAAGACTGACTGGTGGACAAATTACTTGAACCATTGTCCGCAATCCACGAGATCAGCTGTTCGCACTGTTGTGGTTTCAACAGTCCTCTACCACGTGTCCCTGTAAGTTGAGACATGAAGCTAGGGAGTGTAACTCTGTGGCGTTCCACAGCTCCGTCATCAGCAGATACTGTCTCACCCTGCCCAGGACCACGGCCTCTGCCCCCTGCAGTAATTGAATGCACACGCCCACGCCCTCGTCCTCGACCCTTAGCCCTGGGGTTCAACATTGTTTGCATATAAGTGTATGATATAAAAAAAAAAATTAAATGGGCTTGGTGTACTGAAACCCACAAACTTGTTCAGTCTGGTAGAATTAAGTGACGTACAGAAAGTGTCACCTGGACAGTATATACGGATGGGAGCTAGTGTGCTGAATTGTGACACACAGAAAGGTTACACGCAGTTGAGTAAAATGGATTTGGATCACTGAGCTAAAACAACTGAAAAAATAATTTTTTTTTTTATATTTGTTTTTTTATATTTTTTTTTATTTTGTTTTTTTGGGAACGTGACGAGCAAGAACTATGGTAGAACTGACTGACACCCTGTTAACGGTGGCTATTTAGTCTGCAACCCAAACAAATGTCGCACAGAGAGTTTTCTGGATCAAGCTGTAGATGATATTGGTAGCAAATGACTTGGTTGTATTCTGTGACGTACAGAAAGTGTCGCCTGGACAGTATATACGGATGGGAGCTAGTGTACTGAACTGTGACACACAGAAAGGTTACACACAGCTGAGTAAAATGGATTTGTATCACTGAGCTAAAACAACTGAAAAAATAATTTTTTTTTTTATATTTGTTTTTTTATATTTTTTTTTATTTTGTTTTTTTGGGAACGTGATGTGCAGGAACTATGGTAGAACTGACTGACACCCTGTTAACGGTGGCTATTTAGTCTGCGACCCAGACAAATGTCGCACAGAGAATTTTCTGGATCAAGCTGTAGATGATATTGGTAGCAAATGACTTGGTTGTATTCTGTGACGTACAGAAAGTGTCACCTGGACAGTATATACGGATGGGAGCTAGTGTGCTGAACTGTGACACACAGAAAGGTTACACACAGCTGAGTAAAATGGATTTGTATCAGTGAGCTAAAACAACTGAAAAAATATTATATTTTTTTTATTTTGTTTTTTTGGGAACGTGACGTGCAAGAACTATGGTAGAACTGACTGACACCCTGTTAACAGTGGCTGTTTAGTCTGCGACCCAACAAATGTCGCACAGAGAGTTTTTCTGGATCAAGCTGTAGATGATATTGGTAGCAAAATGACTTGGTTGTATTCTGTGACGTACAGAAAGTGTCACCTGGACAGTATATACGGATGGGAGCTAGTGTACTGAACTGTGACACACAGAAAGGTTACACACAGCTGAGTAAAAATGGATTGTATCACTGGCTAAAACAA
>ONZH01021734.1:0-259641 GCA_900303285.1 Rhinella marina
CGCAGCATATGCGTACGAGCAGGAAGAGCTGAGTTTTTAATATTCAAGGTCACATGGTTTTTCCAGCCAATCCATGTAGACGCTGTTTTCGCGCTGCCAGCGTGCTCAGCGTGCCTGTCATACCCCCCCTGCATGTTGATTGGTGGAAAAAGAGCGCCAGGGAAGGTGGGAGGGGAAACGAATTCTAAGTGCGCCATCGCCGTTATACTCGAACGAAATCGAGTACGCCAAATAGCGTAGTATTCGATCGAATACCGGCTCGATCGAACACTACTCGCTCATCTCTATATATTAGTAATAAATATATTTCTTCACATTCTTGAGACTTATGACGCAAATAGTGACAAGGGGCGTTGTAACTTCTGTGCTTGACGGTGACAAAATTGGGTGTAGTAATCATATGGGTAAATCACATAGTCCATGACAAAGTAGCAAAAGTCTCTCAAAGGCAAAAAGGTGAACTGGCATGATGGTTGCATAATACACAGAAAATGTCCTTCTGGGTACGTTACTTGAACGTTGCATAAATATGGTTATTAATAGTCCCTTTAAATAACCTGAAAAGGGGGTAAAATGAGGGTATAAAATGGCGCAAAAAACAAGGGCGCAACTGGGATGTATGTCTTTTGGCTTTTTCAGCCTATAATAGGTAACAAAGATGAAGTGGGCTCTGAGATGGCCTGGAAAAACTGCCACAACAAAACAATGGGGGGAGTCCCACATAAACATAAGGAGTTTGTTATCTCCACATAGTCAGGTACTGCAGTGGCTATCCAGCCTACTTACAGATAGGGGTCCTCTTCAGAAGGCACGTCGGTGGGTAGTGGGCTTCCAGATTCCCACTCATCAGAAGACAGCTCAGGAACTCCTTGAACCACACGAGCGGATGCAGAGGGCTCCAGCCCACCAGGGGGATTTTCAAAGATGGAGGACATCTTCTCCATTAATTGTAATCCAAGGGGCTCCGGACGTGGTTGCACGGACAAACGAGCCAAGCGTTGCACCCACTCCGGTCCTTCCACTTTTGGTGCAGGTGGTGTTGCTGGGGGCAACGGACGTCGGTTCTTTTTCTTCTTAGGACGCACTTCTGGATCTTTCGTAGCGATGGCAGGTTGCCAGATGATGTTGGTGCCAGCGAATCCAGTTGCAGACTGGTAAAACTTGGCATCCGGTGGTTTTGATGCAGCTGGTAGGTCTTCCTCATCAGAGGTCGTGGTGCTGGAGCTCTCCCAGACTTCTGGGGTTGGTTTGGGCCTAGCGACACCGGTGGCGTACAGACCACGGGTGCCCTCTGCTGGTGTAAATTCAACTACCTCGTCCACGTACAGGCTGTGGAGGTAGCTGGGCATGTCTCTATGTTTCACGGCTCTGCGATTCACAAAATAGTCGCGGCCTGTGTCAACGTCTCTAATAAATCCAAATCCTTTCTCTTTACAGAAATGCAGCACAATGCCTTTCTTGCGCACCAGCTCCGGTAACGAGTCTGACGGGCACTCTAACATTTTCGTGGTTAACTGTTCATTAAAACACTTACACTGGTGGGTTCGCTGCAGTCTAGCAGTTTTAATTTCCTCCGTCAACTGTGGCCATAAGGACTGAGGTGGAGGGAACGAAGGGCGCTCACTGACCTGGGCTGCCGCCATTACTTTCTCGGGCGGTGCCGGTAGTTTCTTCCTTGGATGGAGCTGTGGAACTTGTTCTCCTGCCTCGGCTTGTTCAGCCGCTTGGGTTGCGGTCACGGACATCACTGGTCGCTGACCTGGTGGCTTGGGGAGGCCCGGCATCGGGTCCACTCCTCGTCCGATACTCTGTCGGTCCGTCACTCCTTGTAGTCTGGCCTTCAGCATGGCAGCTTCTTTGGCCAACAACACATCAAATTCCGGGGAGGTTCCTTCTCCCTCTGGAGTTCTGCGGTGCGGTACTTCAGCCATATTGTCGATCTGCACTGGCAGGGCACAGTCTCTCTCTCTCTGCTGGCGGGCAAGTCCAGACAGACGCTCTCTCAAAGCTCCGCCCCCTAGGTTCCTTTTGCATAAGGGGGACGGCGCAGTCACTCAATGCAAGTCTATGGTGACGCAGTTTTAATAACTTTCCCGCTTCTCAAGGGGGTGTTAACTTGATTTTCCCGCTTCTGGGGATTGATGTCGCAGCAAAAATCAATAGTGATGGCGTTCAGGCGCCATTTTGGAAAATGCATACAGTTCATCAAAAAGTAGTATAAAGCCCAAAAATTCCATGTTTTCAATCTCCAATGTCAATAAATCAGTAGTGTTAACTTGGCAAAGTATACTGAGGCTGTTTTTAGCAAGAATAAATGTCCAGATGAGACACAGTTCTCATTAGCAAAAAGGGGCTTATTCACATCCTGTTCAATTATGGCATGGGGCTTATTCACATCCTGTTCGTGACGCCAATTTTCCTGCAGCCACCAGCCACAGGGATATGTGAGTGTGATGGTAGATAGGTTGTCACAGTGTACACGGTGTAGCCGGTGGTTCTACTCACGGTTGGTTGAATCTTCCCTGGGCAGTGTGCAGTTGTGAGGAGGGTGGACACGACTTCCCTCGGGGCACGCTCCGTACGCAGGGCTCCAGGATGGTCAGGTGAGGTGCCCTGGATGTTGAGTTTGACCGTGTCAGATGGCTGGGCCCTGGTGTTTCGTGATGCCAGTGTCTTTTAAAGGTAGACACACCCTTTGTAATGATGAGGAGGCAGTTGTTACTCAAACAAGAGGTATCTTTACTTTTGCCTTGAATGGTGATATAGTCACAATAAATGATGTTACAATTGGTGGTAGATAAGAAGTCCTCTTTGGCTGGTAGGTGGTTATGATAATAGGCAGTTAGTTAGGCACTGTCTCTTTAAATCCTGTTACTTTCACTCCTAGTGGGATCTTTTATAACTAGCCCTGGTCCTGGACAATAGTACATTAAAACCTTTCTTTTTGAAGGATACTCTGTGGGGCAGGAATGACTCGTCTGCACCAGCAGGTTCCTGAAATATATAAAGGCGGCTACACCTCCCGGAGGGATCCAAAATGTAGGCCAATAAGCAACTTGTGCCTGGTTGCTAATACCGTAGTCAGATGCCTGAGGCTCCTCTTGACCACATAGATGCTGGCAGAGTCCATGAAGACCTGGAACAGTCTATTATACCGAGGGGCAGCCACCGCCATGAGATTTCGAAAGGCCTCAGTCTCTACCAGCCTATAGGGCAGCATCTCCAGGCTAAGCAATTCGGAGATGTGGACGTTGAGGGCTTGGGCATGTGGGTGGGTGGAACTGTTTTTCCTCTTGCGCTCCAGCGTCTGCTGTAAAGACAGCTGAACGCTGCGCTAGGACACATTGGTTGACACTGTGGAGGATCGTGGAGGCGAAGGTGTGGTTTTCCGGCGGGAGGCGCTCGTGCCGGGGTCCTGGGCAGGGGGTTGTACTAGCAGAGGCAGCGAGTGACACAGGGGAAGGAGCAGTGGTGTGACCCGCAGGAGGTGGTGAACGGCCTTGGTTCCATTGAGTGGGGTGTTTAGCACTCATATGCCTGTGCATGCTGGTGGTGGTTAGGCTAGTAGTGGTGGCACCCCTGCTGATCCTGGTGTGGCACAGGTTGCACACCATAGTCCGTCGGTCATCCTCACTTTCTTTAAAGAACCTCCAGACTTGCGAACATCTAGGCCCCGCCACGGGAGCTTCACTACGTGAAACAGTTGCTGCTGATGCACCAGCTCTGGCCCTGCTTCTCCCTCTGGCCACACCACTGCCTCTTCCAACTTGTTCTGGTGCAGCACTCGCCTCCGCCTCAGAAGCACTGTCTTCACTTGGCTTATCAACCCAGCTTGGGTCAGTCACCTCGTCATCCTCTGATTCCTCAGTCTGCTCCCCCCTCGGACTTACTGCTTACAACTTCACCACTGTCTGACAACCGTGTCTCCTCATCGTCCGACACCACTTTACAAACTTCTTCCACTAACTCAACATTGTCATCATCAACATCCACAGACTGCGACAGTTGGAAAACTTGGGCATCGGGAAAGAGGTCAGCAGCAACCTGAGAAGTGGTTTGTGACTCTGGGAAGGGTCCAGAAAACAGTTCCTCAGAGTATGCCGGATCGCATTCCAAATTTTCCTGGGAGGGGGCAGACTGGGGGGAAGGAGGTTGAGGAGCCAGAGGAGTGCTCCCTTGGGTAATGTGGGTGTACTGCGTGGAAGACTGACTGGTGGACAAATTACTTTGCATTGTCCGCAATCCACGACATCAGCTGTTCGCACTGTTGTGGTTTCAACAGTCCTCTACCACGTGTCCCTGTAAGTTGAGACATGAAGCTAGGGAGTGTAGCTCTGCGGCGTTCCACAGCTCCCTCATCAGCAGATACTGTCTCACCCTGCCCAGGACCACAGCCTCTGCACCCTGCAGTAATTGAATGCCCACGCCCACGCCCTTGTCCTCGACCCTTAGCCCTGGGGTTCAACATTTTCTGTATATAAGTGTATTATATAAAAAATAAAAAACAAATGGGCCTGCTGTACTGAAACCCACAAACTTGTTCAGTCTGGTTGAATTAAGTAACGTACAGAAAGTGTCACCTGGACAGAAAATACGAATTGTAGTGAGTGTACTGAACTGTGACACACAGAATGGTTCCACACTGCTATGTGAAATGGATTTGTATCACTGAGCTAAAACAACAAAAAAACTATTTTTTTATATATATTTTTTTATATATATATATTTTTTTAGTTTTGTTTTTTTTGGAACGTGACGTTCAGAAACTATCGTAGAGCTAACTGACACCCTGCTGACAGTGGCTATTTTGACTGCGACCCAGACAAATGTCGCACAGAGATTTTTGGGATCAAGCTATATACGTGAGAGCAAAAGACCTGGTTGGATTAAGTGACGTACAGAAAGTGTCACCTGGACAGAAAATACGGATTGTAGTGAGTGTACTGAACTGTGACACACAGAATGGTTCCACGCAGCTGTGTGAAATGGATTTGTATCACTGAGCTAAAACAACAAAAAAACTATTTTTTTTATATATTTTTTTTTAGTATTGTTTTTTTTGGAACGTGACGTGCAGAAACTATCGTAGAGCTAACTGACACCCTGCTGACAGTGGCTATTTTGACTGCGACCCAGACAAATGTCGCACAGAGATTTTTGGGATCAAGTTATATACGTGAGAGCAAAAGACCTGGTTGGATTAAGTGACGTACAGAAAGTGTCACCTGGACAGAAAATACGGATTGTAGTGAGTGTACTGAACTGTGACACACAGAATGGTTCCACACAGCTGTGTGAAATGGATTTGTATTACTTAGCTAAAACAACAAAAAAACAATTTTTTTATATATTTTTTTTTAGTTTTGTTTTTTTGGGAACGTGACGTGCAGAAACTATCGTAGAGCTAACAGACACCCTGTTAACGGTGGCTATTTTGACTGCGACCCAGACAAATGTCGCACAAAGATTTTTGGGATCAAGCTATATACGTGAGAGCAAAAGACCTGGTTGTATTAAGTGACGTACAGAAAGTGTCACCTGGAAAGGAAATACGGATTGTAGTGAGTGTACTGAACTGTGACACACAGAATGGTTCCACAGTGCTGTGTGAAATGGATTTGTATCACTGAGATATAACAATAAAACAAAAAAAAGGGGTTATATATGGCGATAGCTGCACTACTAGTGCCAGCCAGCCAGCCAAGCCAGGAGACAAAAAAAAAATTCTTGTAGCCCTTAGAAGGGCTGTTGGGTTCTTTGTGGGTGATTCCTGCCTAACAGAGAACTAAATGCAGGCCCTAACACTCTCCCTGAAACGCAGCAGCTCTATCCCTAACAACATCCAGATAGCATCTGAGCCGAGCACTGCGGCCAGTCACTAGTATATTCCAGGGTCACCTGATCAGGCCAGCCAACCCCTGCTATCGACATGTAAGGGCCCCACGTGATGCTGGGTGTACCGCAGAGTTTCCTGGCTTGTGATTGGCTGAGTTTATAGGCGCCAAAAATGCACGATGCGGAAGTTGCCATTTCCTCGAGCATGGCGAGATACTTGTCCGAGCAGCGAGCACTTACGAGTACCCTAATACCCGAACGAGCACCAAGCTCGGACGAGTATGCTCGCTGTAGAAGGAAGTGCTGGTATGTATGGGTGTATATGTATATGCATGCATGCCCCCTTTATGAGGCATGCATATACATGTATATCTATATATGGGCCTTCTATATATGTATCGGTGGGTCTCCGGATATGCCCCAATCTGATGCATATGATGCCCCTATATATATATATATATATATATATATATATATATATATATTTAATCCCAGTAGTGAGAAGGCCAAGATACATAGTATTCACTTCACTCTATTCAAAGCCCCCCTCCTGCAGGAATGCCATATGCCTGCTGGGGTATGGGGGAAGACAATAGGGCCATATGTTTAGACCCTTTTGTCTCAATAGGTGTGGTGGATGCACTTCCCTCTATCTTAAACTGATAGCAGGAACTTTCAGGCGGGCGTTACAATGGCCGGAGACATGGAGGCTGATGAGATCAATAGAAAGTAGATCCGTGTGCTATCAGCAAAAGGTTCCCTGTAGGGGGTGTTGGGCTAGTATCACTACACCTCACTGCTTTCACCTGAAGGGGGAGGGGGCTATATAGCAAACTGTGGGGGGCCAGAGAAGGCAGTCTCCTGAATGAGTCACCTGAAGGAAGATGGGGGAAAGGTCACCATGACAGAGCTCCAGCAAGGATTGGTCTAAGTATCCTAAGAACCCCTAACCCTTGCCCTACCTTTTAACCCCTGAACCACCAATGCTTTCCCTGTAACCCCTGCAATACCCCAGCTGCCCTATTTTCCCTAACCCATGATCCAACCCCTGTTGCTCTAACCCCTGTAACCATCCTGCCCATACCTCCCTGCACCCTTGCCCTGTGGAACCTGGGCTAACCCCTGCTGCCCTGCCAGTGTCTCTGTCCATTTAACCCCTGCCATACCTCCCAGCACCCCTTGTGTGCTGCTGTCCCCTGATCGCCAACCCTTGCTCCCTGCACCCCTGCCCTGTGGAACCTGTGTAACCCCTACAGCCCTGCCAGTACCCCTACCAGTTAACCCCTGCTCACCCCTGCCCTGTGGAACCTGGGCTAACCCTTGCAATATCCCTCATTTATCCCCTACTGTTATTTAACCCTTTACATTCCAGGGACAGTATAGTATAGGTGAGGGTGGGCTGCTATATTGTGAGTGTGTGTATGTATGTTTAGTTAGTATTGTGGGTGGAATTATGTGGGATTGTGCAGTGTAGTTGAGTGTTTATACTGAGGGTGTGTTATTGTATTGTTGTGCGGCTATATGTATATATATTTATATATACCAATATAAATATATATAGATATAGTCTAAATAATTAGACGGTAGACATTGTTTTATATAATAAAGCCTTTTATTGTTTAAAATACAGTTTACGTGGTCTTTATAGACGCCGCTATAGCTTAAGCGTGAAGGGAATAGAATAGTGTGGGAAATAAATAGGTGGAGCTAGCGTCAGCCGGTTACGCCTATTTATGCATATTAATTAATAATATTCAACAAAATATTATTAATTAATTAACCCTTTAACACTCGCTCATCTCTAATCATGACTCATCGCCTCCAAAGAAGGCACATGCTCAACGCTCATCAGGCAAGGTCATGCTCACAGTATTTTGGGACAAGCATGGAGTAGTATTGATGGATTTCCTAGCAAAGGGTACCATGATTACTGGGGCATACTAAGCTTCACTGCTGCGGAAATTGCGGGAGGCCATCAAAACCAAGAGACGTGGCATGCTCACCAAAGGTGTCCACCTTCTGCAAGACAATGCACCAGTTCACAACTCACATGTTGCCCAAATCAAAGCATGCTCCTGTGGATTTGAACTTCTACTGCATCTCCCTTATTCACCTGACCTCGCATCATTGGATTTCCACCTCTTTCAACAATGAAGTTATTTTAAAGGGCAAGCATTTGCCAGATGATGAGACTCTGATTTCCGAAGTCACAACATGGCTTTTGGAGCAACCTGTCGACTTCCATAAGCGAGGTGTTTACAGTTGCACAGTGGCGTTGCCATCAGGGAAGCAGGGGAGGCGACTGCTTCGGGGCCTGAGCTCAGAAGGGGCCCCAGAGCAGTACTGAATGTTTTTATTAGATCTCGGGCTGCCCTTATGCACAGCTGCTGCACTTTATAGAAGAGGATGCAACTTACAGCAGCGCTGGAGCTCCGACCACCGAAGGTCCTTGTAGGCACATTACACTTCCTCCATGCCGTGTTCTCCTCCTCCTATGGCTGTTCTCAGGCTGGGATCTGCTGTACTGGCACAGTCCTTGCCAGTACTGCTTTCTGTTTTGTATTGGCTGGCAGCTTTCTATGACATCTGCTGCCAGCCAATAGCAGAACTTTATGGGATCAAGCTCCACCCCCCTAGCACCAAGCTAGTGTAGAGCAGGTTGGCAGCTCCTGCACACAGAACTCTACAGTGCCTGCTTGCCCCCCTCCTTCCAGGTTACTGATTAACCCCTCCACTGCTGTCCCTGGATGGCACAGAGGGGTGATGGCAACTAACTCTCCAGGCTGCCTGTGAGGACCAGATATCAGCTGTCTACAGAAAAGGTAAGTGTTTGTGTGTATAAATAGGTGTATAACTACTTGTATGTTCATATGTGTTTGTGTATACAGTATATATGTCCATCTATGTGATGAGCGTGTATATGAGTGCATCTATGTATATGATGAGTGTGTGTATGAGTGCGTCCATGTATGTTGTCAGTGCATGTATGACTGTGTCCATGTATGTGGTGAGTGCATGTATGAGTGCGTCCATGTATGCTGTCAGTACATGTATGACTATGTCCATGTATGTGGTGACCGTGCATGAGTGCGTCCATGTATGTTGTCAGTACATGTATGACTGTGTCCATGTATGTGGTGAGTACGTGTATGAGTGTGTCCATGTATGTGCTAAGTGCGTGTATGAGTGCATACATGTATATTGTCAGTACATGTATGACTGTGTCCATGTATGTGGTAAGTGCATGTCTGAGTGCGTCCATGTATGTGATGAGTACGTGTAGGAGTGTGTCCATGTATGTGGTGAGCGCATGTATGAGTACAGTCATGGCCAAAAGTTTTGAGAATGATACAAATATTAATTTTTACAAAGTCTACTGCTTCAGTTTTTATAATGGCAATTTGCATATACTCCAGAATGTTATAGTGATCAGCTTAACAGCAATTACTTGCAAAGTCAATATTTGCCTAGAAATGAACTTTATCCCCCAAAACACATTTCAACATCATTGCAGCCCTGCCTTAAAAGGACCAGCTAACATCGTTTCAGTGATTGCTCCATTAACACAGGTGTGGGTGTTGATGAGGACAGGGCTGGAGATCAATCTGTCATGATTAAGTAAGAATGACACCACTGGACACTTTAAAAGGAGGCTGGTGCTTGGCATCATTGTTTCTCTTCTGTTGACCATGGTTATCTCTAAAGAAACACATGCAGTCATCATTGCACTGCACAAAAATGGCCTAACAGGGAAGAGTATCGCAGCTAGAAAGATTGCACCTCAGTCAACAATCTATCGCATCATCAAGAACTTCAAGGAGAGAGGTTCCATTGTTGCCAAAAAGGCTCCAGGGCGCCCAAGAAAGACCAGCAAGCGCCAGGACCGTCTCTTAAAAGTGTTTCAGCTGCGGGATCGGGCTACCAGCAGTGCAGAGCTTGCTCAGGAATGGTAGCAGGCAGGTGTGAGTGCATCTGCATGCACTGTGAGGAGGAGACTCTTGGAGCAAGGCCTGGTCACAAGGCAGCAAAGAAGCCACTTCTCTCCAGAAAAAACATCAGGGACAGACTGATATTCTGAAAAAGGTACAGGGAGTGGATTGCTGAGGACTGGGGTAAAGTCATTTTCTCTGATGAATCCCCTTTTCGATTGTTTGGGACATCTGGAAAACAGCTTATTCGGAGAAGACGAGGTGAGCGCTACCACCAGTCTTGCCTCATGCCAACTGTAAAGCATCCTGAAACCATTCATGTGTGGGGTTGCTTCTCAGCCAAGGGAATCGGCTCTCTCACAGTCTTGCCTAAAAACACAGCCATGAATAAAGAATGGTACCAGAATGTCCTCCGAGAGCAACTTCTCCCAACCGTCCAAGAGCAGTTTGGCGATCAACAATGCCTTTTCCAGCATGATGGAGCACATTGCCATAAAGCAAAGGTGATAACTAAATGGCTCAGGGAACAAAACATAGAGATTTTGGGTCCATGGCCTGGAAACTCCCCAGATCTTAATCCCATTGAGAACTTGTGGTCAATCATCAAGAGACGGTGGACAAACAAAAACCTACAAATTCTGACAAAATGCAAGCATTGATTGTGCAAGAATGGACTGCTATCAGTCAGGATTTGGTCCAGAAGTTGATTGAGAGCATGCCAGGGAGAATTGCAGAGGTCCTGAAGAAGAAGGGTCAACTTGCTGCATTAACTCATTCTAACTGTCAATATAAGCTTTTGTTACTCATAATATGATTGCAATTATATTTCTGTATGTGATAAAAACATCTGACAAACACACATAAAAACCAGAGGGCAGCAGATCATGTGAAAATATAATATTTGTGTCATTCTCAAAACTTGGGGAGGGGCCCCATACAAAAATTTGCTGTGGGGCCCAGTCAGTTCTAGCTACGCCCCTGCAGTTGCATAAAGAGATGGGAGAAGTGTGTGTCCCTAGGTGGTACCTATGTATAAAAGGACAAATAACTGTGCCAAGTTTCATTGCTCTCAGTCCACAGGAAGTGGGTCAGGGGAAGTCTTTATTGAACACCCCTCGTATCTATCTATCTATCTATCTATCTATCTATCTATCTATCTATCTATCTGTCATCTAACATTCTAAATCTCTATCTACAGTGGGAAGAAAAAAGTAGGTTAACCCTTTGGAATTGTTTGGATTTCTGCTCTGATTACTATTAAAATTAGGTCTTAGCAGGGATGCACCACCAATGAGGCCAGGTGAGACTATCACCTCAGGCAGCACCAGGTAGTGGCAAAAGGGGGGCAGCGGAAAGCCCATGGGCAATGAGCGCTTTCCTTGTGGCAAAGGGGTTAGATTAAGAAATTGGCATTGGGGAGGGGCACCATTTCAGTTTTCGCCTCAGGCAGTAGAAAGGCTAGGTGCACCCCTGGGTCTTAGTTTTAGATAGCGGTGCCACCATCTCCACCATGCTGTAATAATCTGAGCTTGACAAAGGCCATGTCATGTGTTGTCTGAAACGTCACATTGCACTTTCTTCTGAGTGAAGTGAATAAACCTTAAAAGATATGTATACCTTAGAGGACTTTGATTTATTATTGCATTTAACTCATTATGAGCTAAAAATAATTTTTCCAATTGGTCTTTATTAAACATTTTGTGCAGGGTTGTGTTTATCTAATAGCAGGATCTGAATTTTCTCTCCATTCCGTCAGATCAGCTGATGGCTCTGTATCTCTGACCTCTGACCTTATAAACAATCATTGCAGCTCAGTTGGCATCCTACTGATAAGAACGTGGCTTAAATAAGTGTTTATGAATTCAGCCAGCAAAGGAGACAATATGGACAACCACAATACATTAGTAAATGCTTTGTATTAACTTCTTCTACATAATAAATGCCATTTACTGAAGTGAGACAACCCCTTTAAGTCACTATTTATTGAGAACAGATCTCTTTAAAGGAGTTGTCCAGCTTTGTGAAATTTTTATCTGTGGGCAGCAGCGTGTAGTACCTGTTGAAAAAATCATACTCACCTGCTCCCTGCTGCTTCATTCTGGTTCTTCAATGGTCTTCCACTCTCCATCCAGTAAATTTCTAGGTGGATGGGGTCACGTGTGCGGCTGCAGCCATGTGCAACTTGGTGACGTGTGACCCGGTCTGTCCACAGAATGAAAGGCCAGTGAAGGCAGCAAGGAAGCCAGAAAAGGAAGCGGAGGGGAGCAGGTGAGCATGTTTTTTTTAAAAGAAGAACATGGTGCTGCCCACAAATAAAAATCTCACAAAGTTGGACAACCCCTTTAAGCTATTTCACCCCCTGCCACAAAAGCCTTCAGTAGGCCTTGTAAGTAAGGTGCCAAGAGTTGCCAGTAGTGATTTCTTCAGTCACTAAGCTGTCATAGCTGGGAACATGTAGTGTCTGAGGCATAATACATAAATTTACATAGAACATGCAGTTTATAGCTGTACCCTGAGCAAGGAGTCGGGGCCCCACAGCAAATTTTTCAACGGGCCCCCAATAACTCCCTCCTCTTATGCAACCCCTACTCCTGCGGCTAGCCAACATCGCTCTCTCTCAGACCAGGCCCAGCAGCCTCTCCATCTATTTCCTACACGTATATACTGTATGTAATATCACTGTATATAATGTCATTGAATAATACTGTGGGGCCCTGATAATAAAATCTTTCAGTCCTCCTACCAGGTGGACCCCTTCTGAGTTCGGGCCCTGTGGCAGCCGCTTCCCCTGCTTCCACTATAGCTATGCCCCGGGTGAAATCAAAGAATTTATCATTGCAGTTTTAAAGACACCAACAAAGCATGCTGATGAGTGTCACACCGGCCCGTCAGCAGTACATTCACAAGGCACAAGCTGTTGTAAATGGCACTCATATTCTGATACAGTAGCCATGTCCATGTAGGTTTATTATATCTAGTGTTGAGCGAATTTCAGAGAAAGGAGCTGGAAAGCCGAATTTCCTTGTGATTCATGGTAACGAATTGAGTTTCCCTGAAATGGGTTAAGAAAAGAAAATTAAAAAATAATATTTACTATGTAAATATGAGATCTAATAACTATGTATAAATATATCCAGGTTCAGTACAGAGATCTCTCCCATTATCTATTTATCCCCAGGACTGTGACTGTGACGAGGGGACATCCTCTGCGTCTGGAGGAAAGAAGGTTTGTACATAAACATAGAAGAGGATTCTTTACGGTAAGAGCAGTCAGACTATGGAACTCTCTGCCTGAGGAGGTGGTGATGGTAAGTTCACTAAAAGAGTTCAAGAGAGGCCTGGATGTATTTCTGGAGGGTAATAATATTACAGGTTATAGTTACTAGAGAGGGGTCGTTGATCCAGGGAGTAATTCTGATTGCCTGATTGGAGTCGGGAAGAAATTTTTTTCTCTAAAGTGAGGAAAACTGGCTTCTACCTCACAGGGTTTTTTGCCTTCCTCTGGATCAACTTGCAGGATAACAGGCCGAACTGGATGGACAGATGTCTTTATTCAGTCTTATAAACTATGTCAGTGATTTTCAACCAGTGTGCCTCCAGCTGTTGCAAAACATACAGTACGTCACCATGCATGGGATTTTGCGCAGGATCTTCAATCAAGATGGAGCAGCCGGCTTTTCACACCCAAACAAATGTGCTAACATAGCAACATAGTAACATAGTTCAGTGATTTTCAACAAGTGTGCCTCCAGCTGTTGCAAAACTACAACTCCCACCATGCCCTTCTGTAGGCTGATAGCTGTAGGCTGCCTGGGCATGATGGGAGTTGTAGTTTTGCAACAGCTGGAGGCACACTGGTTGAAAATCACTGAACTATGTTACTATGTTGCTATGTTAGCACATTTGTTTGGGTGTGAAAAGCCGGCTGCTCCATCTTGATTGAAGATCCTGCGCAAAATCCCATGCATGGTGACGTACTGTATGACACCACCCCACCAACCAACATGGCGATGTCATCACATGCAGCGCAAAATTGCGCACTGGATCTTCAAACAATATGGCTGCGGCCAGCTCTTCACAATCAAATGGATGAGGTAAGAATGATTTTATTTATTTATTTTTTAATTTTATTAAACACTTTAATATTAACTCATATGCCACAATCAGCGATGAGCGCAGCATCGGAGGGGTACAATCGTTGTTTCCCGTCATTTCACTCACTACATACAAAGAAATGCTTTTCGTGACAAAGTCACACCAAAAACAAGGAACTCACCCATAGTAATGATCAGGGGAATCTGCCAGTGCCTGCAAGAAAACCTCCTAAGGTGGCTTTGTTCCACCAAACTTTTGTGCGTTTTTTAAGTAGCTCCTTAATTTTCAATTTCAGTTCCTTCACAGGCACTGGCAGATTCCCCTGATCATTACTATTGGTGAGTTCCTTGTTTTTGGTGTGATGTGATTTATTATATTGATCAGTTAGGGTAGGGGATTACCATCCCTTCCTTTGGTACTATAGTAGTCATTGGGGCTTTGATTTTCTTCAGGTTTGACAATTTATCTCCACCACCTCACCCCCGGTATATGTAGAACATCATTTTTGGGGGGATTCTGTACCAGTTGCTTGGGCCTCAGCTCAGTCTCCAATTTGTTTGGTCTGACGATTTGTTCCCCATTCATGTACTCTCATATATATTGCTATATGTATTTTTAGGATATTTAATAAACTTTGGATATTTTTATTATATACCATGTTATTGGTGTGTGTTCTTGCTCTAGGAGGGGGCATTTTTGTAGGTTTACGCTAATTTGGTTGTCACGCACTGTAGGATATGTTTAAAGCTTAGGCAATTTTTTGGTGTGCAAATCCAATTTTAGTAAACTTCTCTCATCGCTAATTATAACAATTATTAAACCTATATAAGGAGCAATCATAATTTTAGATTTTCAGTGTCTCCAGAGGAAGTCTTCACTGTAAATCACCTTTTATATTTGACTATAGAGATATTGGAACGTCTAGTTTGCGGTAATGTCTAATGAATGCATTGACGTTATTTGTGTTCAGGGAATCGCCATCTTTTACATAGTCGTTATATATAATCAGCTTGGTAGAATGCTTATTATTCCATTAAATTGCAGTCATTTCCTACATGTGCTTTATTACAGCAGTTTAATGAAGCTGTGTCTTACATATGCAGGATTCATCTTTTCTGGCCACATTTACTCCATCGGAATTTTAATTATAAATCTTTCCAATTAATTCTTTTCTGCATTGTATATCAGCCATAATCTTACTTAATGTATACTTTATCTATTCATGTAGTTTAGATCTTGTCATCACATAGGCATACTGCAGTTATCTTTTTAAAATATGGCTTCCATCTTTGTGCCCAGATAAATAGTGCTATGTAGTGCCCAGATAAATAGAGCTTACTTCATTGCTCACAGTGTCATACTTTGCCCAGATAGCATCATACAGTGCCCACATATTGCCACCCGGAGCTCAGCGAGTGCCATACGGCATTCATATGTCGGAAAATCATGCATAAAGCACCATTAAGTCCACTTATGTCGAACATAGTACCAGATAAAGAGAGAAAATAGCGTCCACATGGCCAGCAGTCACATGGACATAGGAAACTTCAGTCAGAAGTCATAGGGCAATGTGGGGGACAAATTAGAAATCTACCATTCATTTCTATGGGGCTGCAAAACATGTGGACAGCACACGAATGTCATCCTTGTACGTTCTATATCTGTGCAGCTGTATTTCCATCCCACAAAAAAAAAAAAATTGTTTTGCGGACAAGAAAAAGGCATTTTTACAATAAGGCGGGATGGGAAAGTGTAGTTTGCATAACTTCGGCTGATCCACTGACAGCTTAGGGGTTTATTAAAGGGTTATTCTCATTTTAGACAATGGGGGCATATCGCTAGGATATGCCCCCATTGTCTTATAGGTGCGGGTCCCACCGCTGGGACCCGCACCTATCTCCAGAACGGAGCCCCTGAAATGAATGAGGGCGCACTGCGCATGCGCAGCCGCCCTCCATTCATTTCTATGGGGCCGCCGAAAATAGCCGAGCGCTGGCTCGGCTACTTCCGTCGGCTCCATAGAAGTGAATGGGAGCGCACCGCGCATGCACGGCCCGGCTCCCATTCATTTCTATGAGCGGCGCGGGGAGCTGCGCCTGGTGGTGGCCGGACCCCCGGAAACCTGGGGTCCTCCAGGCGCAGCGCTCCCCGCTCCGTTCTGGAGATAGGTCCGGGTCCCAGCGGTGGGACCCGCACCTATAAGACAATGGGGGCATATCCTAGCGATATGCCCCCATTGTCTAAGATGAGAATACCCCTTTAAGACCGGCGTCTAAAACGTTGGTCTTAAGAAATGTTCCCCTAAGTAACTATGGAGCCCTGCCACAGGCAGGCTATCCATAGGAACTAATGTGCAACAGCCTTGTGTCCCTCAGGAGGGCCGAGGCTGCCGCACACTACATGCGGCTTCCCACGATCCACGGCTCACGCTCCTGTTTTTTATCCTCACAGATGCCGTGGTCAGATTTGACCACAGCATCTGAGAGGTTAAATGTACGCGATCAACATTATTGTTGATCGCATATATTAGCCCAGGGTGCCTGCTGTTTAAAACAGCAGGAACCCGGTGGCTATGGCACCCAGTGTACTTGGTAGTGGGTGCCATATTTAAAGTCATATACAGTCGTAAGGAGGTCGGAAACAGGTTAAAGGGGTTTATAGCACTTCAATGTTGATGGATCGGTGGATGTCCTACCCCTGGTGCCCCCTCGGATCAACTGTTTGAAGCAGCCATGGTGCACCAGTGAGCGCTGTGGCCTCCTCACAGCATAACAACCACAGCGTCGTTCGTACATTGTATAACAGCTATGCTTGGTATTTCAGCCCAGGCCCATTCACTAATGAGTGGCACATGTGTCCAAAGATGATGGCCTAAAAGGAGGCCCCAGCTTATTCAAACAGCTGATTGGTGGGATACTATGAGTCGGACACCCACTAATCATATATTCACGACCCATCCTGAGGATAGGCCATCAGTACTGAACTCCCCCAAATCCCCTTTAATGATAGTCAGACCAACTAGCCGAATGCAGAACTTTCAGATACCAGGTGCTAAACTTTTGCCATTGTCAGTGTAGGCCTCTTAGAAGTTTAATAAAGAATAATGAAAAGAACGATCAAGGGTGAAGGGTTACAGATCGTTTTTCGAAAGAATTCCAGTTGTGCTACCTGCAGAATATCTCCATGAAATAAACCAATTTACTGGACACTTAACATTATAAACCAGCAATTAACCCATTCTCTCATACCTGCACAGAACAATATAATTAGTCTCTACTGAACTAATTAGACAAAATTGCTAAGTTGTTTAGTCGAGCGGCCCATAAAATACTGATTACGTGGACAGTTCAACTCTTCTGCTCACATATAGCCATAGTACAGGGAAATGTCAGCCCGGCCAGGGGCGACATCTGCATGGAGTCTGGTTTCTTTGTCTTACGTAAGCTTCCAGTTTCTTCCTAAAAAATATACTGACTCCTGCAGAATTTGCCTTAGTGTGTGTGCCGGAGACTTAGATAGTTAGCCCCACTGGTGGCAGGGCACAAAGAATCATATGAGTACATTCCCATGTTTTTTGATGGATTTCTCAGTGAAATTGACCTCAGAGGGCACCGGATTTTTGCAAAAATTCCACAAAGTGTTCTTGGGGATCAGGCCGTTACCTAAAACAACACCAAATGGGAATTCAAATGTAGTGAAGCATCCGGTGTGTGTCACACATGACATGACAACTTCTTGCGCTACTGTAATAAGAAGTCTAATACCCAAAGGCCTTTCACAATCAAGGACATAGTAATAGTTACTCTGGTATTGAAGAGTCTCAGGGTATGTTCACATGGCAGATTTTGTTTTTGGAATTTTTGTGCTCATTTTACTCCAAAATCTGGACACATGGCATCAGCCTCCCATTGTTTTCAGTAGGAATCTACACTGCTGTTTGCGCAGACGAAAGGTTAAAGGGATTCTGTCAGCAGGATATGCTGTATAGAGATAATGACATCTCTGTATTGGTCTTAGTGCTGTCATTCTAAATATGTTATTCTTAATGTCATCAGAGCTGTACTTTCCACAAAAAAGCGTTTTAATTCATATTATAATTACCCACATAAGGAGCCCAAGGGGATGTCCTGGGGGCCGTTGGAGCCCAGTCACGCCGCATATTTTCGAGCCCAGCACCGCCCTCCCGCTAATTATTCACTCCCCTTCATCGCTGTGTTCTCCTACTAGGTACTGCGCATGCGCGGGATTCGCCGTAGCCGGAGGAGAACACAGCGATGAAGGGGAGTGAATAATTAGCGGGAGGGCGGTGCTGGGCTCGAAAATATGCGGCGTGACTGGGCTCCAACGGCCCCCAGGACATCCCCTTGGGCTCCTTATGTGGGTAATTATAATATGAATTAAAACGCTTTTTTGTGGAAAGTACAGCTCTGATGACATTAAGAATAACATATTTAGAATGACAGCACTAAGACCAATACAGAGATGTCATTATCTCTATACAGCATATCCTGCTGACAGACTCCCTTTAAAGCCACGACTACATGAGTAATGACCATGTCTAGGATGAGCAAAGTATTCATACATTTGATTTTGCTTCTTTGCCAAATTTTACAAAAAAAAATTGCTTTGTGACGAATTACTTTGTCACTAAGCAAATTTCTTTGTAAGTAGTGGGTGCAATGACAGGGAACGGCAATTGTGCTGCCCCCCATCATTGTGCCGCTCTGGTGCCGCTTTCATACATGACCTCAGCATCTCATAGCAATAATCGGGTGTAAAGTTAAAAAAAAAATAATTAAATCATACTTACCTCATCCATTTGCTCGCGTTGGGCTAGCCGCCACCATCTTGATTGAAGATCTAGCACAAAATCTTGCACGGCCCCTGATGATGTCATCACGTCGGCCAGCGTGGTGATGTCATATGCCACTGCGCACGGGATTTCATGTGAGATCTTCAATCAAGATGCGAGCTCATGGATGAGGTAAGTACGATTTTTTTTTTGTTTTTTACACTATTTCAGGGAAAATCGATTCACTACTACAAAGCAAAAGGAAATTCGGCTTTGCAGAGAATCAAATTTTTCTTGAAAAACACTAGCCATGTCCATTTTTGGAGCAGATTCTGCATGGACACCACGACACACCACAGCGGAAGAGGCTCAGGGTTTAGCCCCATTTATTGAGATCTGTAGTATTTAAAAACCAAGGCAGAAATCGTGGCGGATTTTGACATTGTCAGAATCTGATATGTGAACGTATCCTAACTAACTACAATCAAATCTGTGGTATTTTTCCATAGTTTTGATGTCACCATTTTGGCAAGGAACCTGGTCAACTCAGCTAGGGAAGTGAGAGATCTGAGAAGTCACCTGAGCAACCATGCAAAGAGGAAATCCCAGTAAGACATTAGGCTGGAGCTTCTTCTAGACATGTTGTAGCACTTTTAAGTGACAGCTGCAGTGCACAAAATAGTATGCAAGCCATTTTACTGGTTTGGATTACAGCTGTCACTAAGAGCTAAAATTCATGTGCTACAAGACATCTAGGCGTAGCCCCAGCCAAACATGGATTTCCTATATCAGTGATGGCTAACCTCAGGCACTGCAACTGTGGTAACACTACAACTCCCAAGATGCACACTTGCTTCGCTGTTCTCAGAACTACACAGAAATGAGTAGAGCATGTTAGGAGTTGTAGTTTCACCACAGCTGAAGTGCCAGAGGTTAGCCATCACTGTCCTATATCATAGAAATACCAGGGTCTAATTGCTGGAGCTCCCCCTATTGGTGGACCATATGTTTATGCATGTTTCTGTTTTATAGCAGGCAAAAATAATTCATGTAGGTTGTTGAAAAAAATAGGATTAATACAGATAGAAAATGTGCTTTAATCAATGTAAAACAGTACATCGCCGCATGACCATTACTGGCACAAATATTGAATTACAGATGTTTAAAATAAAAGAAAACAAATAAAATCAGGTTTCCGTATGCAGTTTTGGAGGTCAAAAACAGGAGTGGACAATAAAAGGAGAGAAAGTGTAAAGGGCCTATTTTTTAATTCACTCCTGATTTTGGCTTCAAAAACGACATCAAGAAACCTGACCAAGTGTCCGTGCCCCAAGAATGTCAGCCACAGTACTGTCAAAACTTTACCAGTCCCCATAAAACTGTCAGATACAACGGGCTAACGGCAGGATCGAGCTATGTGTCCTCACAGCACTGCCAGCCATAGACCCTCAGGTGGGAGTGAGCTGCAATAAAAGGTATCAGTCTAAGTCTATCTTCACATCTTTGTGTCGCAGATTGCATCATATTAGCCGCATGCATCCCTATTCTTTCCCGCAAAAAGTCACTATTGTACATCAGTGGGGTCTGATGTCTACCCTGTAACGAATCTGGTACTGTGTCCTGGCTTTTCTTATCCACTGGGGGCCCAGTATATAGCCTCTATATCTATGGTGGGTACTCCCTCAGGTATGCATGCCATTGGTTAAGAATATGGCATTCATGCAGGAATACCAATGAGTAGAGTGAGAAAGTTACAACTTCATACTCATATCATACTCATAATAGATAGATAGATAGATAGATAGATAGATCAATGGATAAGCCCTTGTGGGTAGGGTCCTCTCTTCCTATGTTCCAGTGTGTAACTAGTTTTTGTATTATATATTTATATCTTTTTCATAGGTACAGTGTCATGGAATAAATAGTACTTTGATAATATATAACAATGCTAAAATGGATAGATAGATAGAT
Source organism: Rhinella marina (assembly GCA_900303285.1). NCBI lineage: Eukaryota > Metazoa > Chordata > Amphibia > Anura > Bufonidae > Rhinella > Rhinella marina. The sequence goes on from ONZH01021734.1 coordinate 20,623, forward strand.
AGATAGATAGATAGATAGATTAAAATATTCCACCTAGAATTTTATAAACACATTTTCCAGTTCCACAGGAGCACCTCTAACAATGCCTGCTGAGCAGAGCTGGGCAGATCCCCACTTTAACTTGCACTCCAAAGAGGGCGCTAGCATTCAGAACCTATCTACATAGTAGCAGTCTCAGCTCCTACCATCACAAAGCCTTGCTGCACCAAGAAAAAGAAAAAACAAAGCACCCCGCAACAAGTCACCCAAACTCCACCTGATGAAGCCACCAACCAATACAGACTGACAAAGGGGGAAATCCAGAGGACGACACACAAGAGCAAAGAGGAATATATCAGCGTCTGGAGGAACAACATAAGAACATCACAAAAGCTGACAGTATACCAGAACCTGCAGAGGGAATACCAACTGGTCCCATATCTGGAGAAACTACCCAGAGACCGACAGATCCTGAGCCTGTACAGACTGGGCACCCACATCGAATCTGGATGGCACTGACAGAGGTACATGCCCAGGGAAAGAAGACTGTGCCAGTAGTGGGACCAGGAGGCCATGGAGGATGAGGCTCACATTCTGCTGCAAAACCCCAAATACTCATCAGTGAGGGACGCTGACTTCTGGAGACTGTCTGATCTCTGCCAGACTTCACCTCCATGGAGGAGGAAGAGAGACTCTCCATACTGCTGGGGGAAGAGGTGAACACAGCGGCCATAGCAGCACAATATATTACTGCCTGCCATAGACTGAGAGGAGTCTGATATGTCATAGACCTGTCACACCCTGAATGTGTCCCTATCCCCCAAACCTACCCAATTATTTCCCTCCTGCTTTGGCAATGCTAAAATGTATTTAGTCCTGCCAATAAAGTTGAATTGAATGGATATTTAGGAGATAGATATAGATAGATACGTGATAGATGATAGATAGATAGATAGATAGATAGATATGCGTGTGTCCTAGTAGCATAGGATAAACATGATCATTTACTCATTAAGGGAAAAATGCTAGATTGCAGATCGCTTCGTCAGTGTTCTGTCAGCTCAGGCCAGGTGTGTTTTTTGTAATAATGAATTCATAAAATGACAATGACATGAAAATTACACTTGATATAATGGAGGCAAAGGAGGAACGGTAATTTAGGGGAGAAAAAATAAATAGCAGAGTAAATATTAACTTTCGTGTTGTGAGCTAAATGGAGAAGAAATAACTTGCAGCTGTATAGCTAAATCTGATCCATAAATTGCTGTGAAGGTATTTCTTTGTGATAAGACGCTCACAGCTCTTGGGGACGTTCTCGTCCTTCCTAAGCCAAAGACGACTCCTGGCTGACTGCGAGATACCCCTGATGAAGCCAAAATGAACATGTTGCAGTACAGGACACGTACATTGGCACAACATGGAAGAGAACGTCAGGCTTTGTGTGAAGTGAGGGCGTTTTAATACACACATTTTGATAAATTGCAAACATATCCGCATACAGACAGGACACATTCATGTAACCTTATGTCGGCACAACCATTGCTGTGCATGCTTACTTCATAGAACACACCCAGCAGGTTTATGGTTATCCGACGTCTGATACCAAATTGCATAAAAACAAATAATTTATTTAAAGTGACTAGATGCCAAAATTAGGATTTTGGGTTCAAACCTCTGTGCTGAATCATTCCTTCATAGATCCTAAGAGTAGTGTGAGCTAACTGCCTGCCACTACTATGCTAAAAGAATACTGTATGCAGTAAGCTCTGAAGTGCCCTCTAGTGGTAGCTGCCTCCAGCAAAGATTTTATTTGATATTTTTTTTACATTTTCACTAGTTTCAGGATTTGAAGCCAGATACTCCTGCTTTCTGGGCAGTGGCTCTTCTCACTGAGCTACTGGTGAATCTGCACAGCTTCTTCCCTGAATCTAATGGACAGTTTCTTGTTCCTTAATATTCTTACTTTGCCTAATGAACTCCACCCTTGGACTTTCTTCTTAAGCCAAGCCCTTCCACTTCCTCCTAACCAGATTATTGTGCTTCCATCCTCTAAGTCTAGTTACTGTTACTGCTACTGAGCTTCATGTGCTTAAACAACATACTAAAACCACCCAGCACTTGGTAAAATGTCTTTATTTCAATTCATCTTGATGAAAAAAGCATCAGTATAGCAACTGTATCGGCGGCCCCATGGGAATTAGCCTACATGTTCAAATGCTATCTGTGTCCTTACTCATGGCTAATGATAATCGTGATTACTTCCTATAAAAAGCCATCTGCCAGACTCCACCCTCATTAACCCTTCATAGTGTACACAGTATCAATGTGAAGTGGTCACATTACATTAGACTTACCACAGTAGGTTTTTTATTACAATTGTAACCTGATAGTGGAACAGATTAACAACAATGGTTAAAAATTACTAAATATTGTGCAAGATTAGTAGATGTCATTGAGCTATTTTTTTACTGATATCTTGCTCCGTTGCCTCGCAGTGCCACAGTTCTTTTTTGCCACCCTGTATGCTAATCAATAGCATCGGTTTCTCAGGGGGCGTTTCCTTCTCCCTGGCTGTGAGATGTCCATTCACAGCGGACCGTGTAACACACACTGTGACGTGGTCTGCTGTGATTGTACAACTCAAAGCCAGGGGGAAGGAAATGCTCCCTGAGAAACACGGCCATATCGATCTCCGGATACTAATGCTATTGATTAGCATACAGGGCACCAAAACAAAACAGGGGGCACAGCAAGGCAACGGAGCACCGTATCAAAAAAATAGCAAAAAAAAAATAAAAAATAGTGCAATGACATCTGCTAATCTTGGCCTACAATGTCAGGGATTGATTTTAGAAAGTACAAACTGATAAAAAGTCCTCTTTAAATCACTAATTTCTTTATGCACTGTCTATACCTAGTATGGGTAATACTGTGTACATACAGTAGTTATCTAACACTAAGACTGGTTAGGTTATGAGGGCGATGGACTTGGTCCGCTCCCCCTGGTTAGTTAGTTGAACACAGCTGCAGACAAGACCTAGCAAGCTCCTCCAGACAAGGCTGAAGTCCAAAGAACCTCTCTCTCTGAGACTACAGCTACCCAAGAAGCAATCTTATCATCAGAGTATCCCTGAAGGAAAGAGACCAGTCATCTTAGAAGGTCCAGAACCATAAAGGCCATGAAATATGATGTCAGTAAGGCAATGCTCGTTTAATCAAGAGATTTTACTGCTTTGGAAAGGGTTTAATGCCTCCAGGATCCACCCAACTTTCAGATGGACTGGGCATCTGGATCTAAATTCTGCATCCCTTAGCCTGGGAACTACAGCAAGGGTTAACAAGAACAGAATAGCATTACTGTGGTCACCTGGAGAGACTTCAAAGTCTCCTCGGAAGGAGAGTCAATTAGTACTACTATCGTGATCATTGTTGCTACCCATACATGGCCATTGGCAGGAGACTATACTGTGATATACTTTGGAACTATACCTTTTTCTATTATATGTACTACATATAATACTATTATATGTATGTGCTCCATCATCCATCCACCACCACTGCAACTATACTACCGCTTTGCACCCTGCCAACCAACTAAGATCATGGGCATCCCAACTCCTGTACCATCAGGCAGGACCCCAGAAAGTCAGGGAATGCCCAGAGGGAAGAAAAAGTGCACCCTCCATTCACTGTGCACTGCCCACATTATTTTTTTAAGAAACATGTACATTTGTCAGAAATCTGTGGCGTTATGCTTTGCCTTCTGTGTTGGAGTGACTGTCCCGTATATTGGGAAATGGTGTACCCTCCTGCCTGTTGTGCCTAAATGCTAGAAATCTGGGGTCACCAGGTCAGGGCTATGTGGGGAACAATTGCAATGTCTTCTCTTCTGCTAACTACAACTCTCAAAAGGACACAATGGTCGCTGTGGCAAGCATTTCTTCACAAGTCAAAAGGAAGCACATGCTGTCATGTGAAAGGACAGTGCTCGACATATGTCTACTTTACCGAGTTAAAGCGTAACTGCCATTTCACTACCAAAAATGAAATTTCTAACATATGTGATGCTGCAGGGCAGATATTCATGAATCTGTATTTTTCAGTTAATTTTACCTTCCTGATGTCTGTATTCAGCCCTTAGCGACCCTATTTCTCTGTGCCTCTATTTCAGCATCTTCCTAAGATGGCCTCTGCTGCTCTTCCTGTGGTGATCTTTGTCCTTCCTTGAGGCCATTCTGTATTCCCTCACTTCCCATAAGCCCTTGCTCTCCTCACATGAACTAGCATAGCGTTGCTAACGAATCGCAACTTCTCCTCTTTCACTCGCAGTAAAAGTACGCTAATTAGGTGAATTGGTACGCATTAGAGTACAATGAATAGCATTAGCATACAAATCATCAGATGCGTACTCTACTTACGATATTGCTCTGCGCTCACGCGATTCTCCTGTGATCGCTAGTGCTGCTACATCTGAAGATCGCACTGCTGGAGGGGAAAGCTATGTTGAAGATGATCTGCACTTGTCTCCCTTTAGTGACAGTGACAGTGTAGATTGCGCTGCTGTGAAGAGAGACAAGTGCAGATCAGCTCCAACACGGCTCTCCCATCCAGCAGTGCGATCTACACTGTCAGATCGAGCTGCTGTGAAGGGAGACAAGCGGTGCCCATTGTCTCCAGCAGCGCAATGTGTACACTACATGCTGGCAGGGAATGGGGAAAATGGAAGGAGACACATGAGGCAGAAGAGAAGAAAATAAGATAGCTGGGGCTAAAGAGATAAAATTAGTTGGGCTGCAACACCTAACTAGCTCTGATGGGCAGGCATCACATACTGTACTCCCTGCAGGCATTTAGGCTGGGAGGAGGAGCCAGTGTCCTACTACACTGTAAATGCGCATCCAGGGCTGAGCTCCTCCCCCCAGAGCTCACCCGTCTCTTGTTTATCAGATAGAGAAGACGGACTGCACATGGCAACGGTGTGAGAAGAGCCCTGCACAATGGTAAAGTGGCACACATTTCTCACAGTTTTTCTCATGTGAAACTGAAAATGATTACATTTTAAAACACTAAGGCACATATACTATATGGTATACTATACCCAGGGGCGTACATAGAAATCATTGGGCCCCATAGCAAGAATCTGAATGGGGCCCCTAACTCCGCCCACTACCCTGGCCCATCCCATATGCTGCCCTGGCTCCTCCCCTGTCCCACCCCCATTTGCCAATAAAGAAATATATACTTGACCTACTGAAAATCTTATTATACTGTATGGGGGCTGTCACAAGGAGACGTTATACTGTATGGGGGCCACAAGGAGACGTTATACTGTATGGGGGCAGCCACAAGGAGACGTTATACTGTATGGGGGCAGCCACAAGGAGACGTTATACTGTATGGGGGCAGCCACAAGGAGACGTTATACTGTATGGGGGCAGCCACAAGGAGACGTTATACTGTATGGGGGCAGCCACAAGGAGACGTTATACTGTATGGGGGCAGCCACAAGGAGACGATATACTGTATGGCGACCACAAAGAGGTGTTATACTGTATGGGGGCAGCCACAAGGAGACGATATACTGTATGGCGACCACAAGGAGGTGTTATACTGTATGGGGGCCACAAGGAGACGTTATACTGTATGGGGGCCACAAGGAGACGTTATACTGTATGGGGGCCACAAGGAGACGTTATACTGTATGGGAGCCACAAGGAGATGTTATACTGTAAGGGGGCCACAAGGAGATGCTATACTGTAAGGGGGCCACAAGAAGACGTTATACTGTAAGGGGGCCACAAGGAGACATACAGCCAAGCCAAGAATACCCATCCAAGTCAGTCACTAAGTCAGTCAGTTTGTTTTCTAACCTTTTACCATGGCTGGAGAGGTCCTCTTTGTGTGCAGCTGCCGGCACTGGAACTGTTGTGACTGGACGGACGGAGGGTGATGGTCACGCAGCAGGACTCAGGATAGGATGGCAAGTCATGGAGGCGGCCACACATCAGGGGGGTGCATATCTCCAGCCGGGTGCGCGCCTGCTGCTTGATCGCGCTGACACTGGCCAGCGCAGCAGCAGACGCTGGGTCCTGGGAACACGCAGCCGCCCGCCCTGCTGCCCCAGCCAGCATCACAAAAAGGTCAGGTCAGATCAAGCCAGGCCCGGGGGGGGGCGGGCACTGTGATATAGGATTATCAGCCGGGCACATTTTTCCGCGCGCTGCCTTTTTACCAGTCCGGTGGTCAGCTAAAACTTACTGATCAGGGCCCGCCGGCTTGTGTGCAGAGGGGCGGGGCCTTCCGTGCACTCCGGGCCCCCCTGTGCCGCGGGCCCCATAGCAGTGGCGTGGTCTGCCTACATTGGCGGTACGCCACTGACTATACCATTACAGTATAAAAAATGAAATGGCAGTTACACTTTAATCAAAACGACCATCAGTTATGCATCTCACTAAATAAGTACAAAATGGCTCCTCATATCAAATTCTTCTCATCCATGTCTGGTCTAAAGGCTGTATTCACAACTGCATCAGAACCTCCACCATAGATTCCATCATATTCCAGATTGACATCATATTTGATCTCTCCATATCACCGAGCCACCTTGGCCAGCAGAGGGAGTACGACATTTGCATTTCCAGCTGGAGTTGCAGGTTAAGCCAGGGCAAAAGTCAAGGAGCACAAGGGGCCATAGAACTGTACTGCTTTCCTGACACCCTAAGGCCTCGTTCACATATACGTGGATTTTCACGGACCATGGTATGATCTATACGAGTGTATTACTGCACAGCAGCAGTGGCGCAAAGCGCACGGCGTCATAGCAACCAATGACGCCGTGCGCTCCTGCACACATCAGGACGGGTTTTCACGGACCGTGGTCCGTGAAAACCCATGTATATGTGAACGAGGCCTAAAGCTAAATGCACACGATCAGGGTTGCATTTGAATTTTCCACGCAGATTTGCGTGAAGAAAATCTGCACCGTCGGTCATGCACATTGTATTCTATGAGAATTTGAAATTCTCATGTACATAATGCAGATTTTTTTCTGTGTGGATTGTGACCTGCGGTGCAGATTTTAAAATCTGCAGCATGTCAATTTATTTTATTTTTCCTGTCTGGATTTTCTCCATTTACTTCAATGGGGACAGTAAAATCCACATGCGGAAAATCTGCCCCAAATCTGCATGTAAATCTGCACCAATTGATGTGGATTGACCGCACGGATTTCCCTGCGAACACCTGCGGATTTCAGTGTGGATTCTTTCCATAGAAAACGTGTGCATTTAGCCTTAGGGCAGAAAATCCGCACCATAAGTCATGCACATTGTATTCTATGGAATTTTAAATTGTCATGCACACAATGCAGATTCTTTTCTTTGTGGATTTTGACCTGCGGTGCGGATTTTAAGATCTGCAGCAATGTCAATTTATTTTATTTTTCCTGCCCAGATTTTCTCCATTCACTTAGTAAAACACGCATGCAAATCCTCATGTAAATCTGCACCAATTGATGCGTATTTTCTGCACGGATTTCCCTGCGAACACCTGCGGATTTCAGTACAAATTATCCGCACATAAATACTGAAAAAGTGCATGTAGCCTAAGGGTCCATTCACACGTCCTGTTTTTCTTTCCTGATCCGATCCGCATCCGATCCACAAATCATGCGGATAGGATGCGGATCCATTCATTTCAATGGGTCCTGAAAAAATGCGGACAGCACTCCGTATACTTTCCGCATCCGTCGTTCCGTTCCGTTATGCGGATCAGCAAATAAGATAGAGCTTGTCCTACTTTTGTCCGCATATGCGGTATAGTCAATGGGTCCTCAAAAAATGCGGAATGCATCAATATGTCATCCGCATATCATCCGCAATTGCGGATCCGTTTCCAGGAAATAGAAAGAAATACCCTACCAACATATATTCCTCCTTCCTTTTTTTTGCAGAAAAACGGAACGGATGTGGATGTACAATTGGTAAAAACGGAAGGTTTTTGCAGAAACACGGATCCGCAAAAAACGGACCGAAAATCTGGAAAAGAAAAATACGGATGTGTGAATGGAGCCTAAGGGTGCCTTCAGTTCCATTCATTTCAGTGGCGCGGCAAGCACATGGATTTCTGGAAGCCCCATTCAGGCAAATGGAACTGATTTTCAGTTGAGAAAAATTCTGCAACAAAATCCGCAGCATGTGAAGGCACCCTAATTCTGGAGTATTAAGGAGTAAGGACTTTTCCACACTTTTTATCTGCTCATATTTTACCTGGTTACTAGTTACCTTTAAAAAGTTCCTGAAAGTCAAGGACTAAAATTGCTTGAAAGACAGTTTGCCAATTACAGAGTTCCCACAAAACAGGCCACGGAGACCAATATTATCTCACCTCCCATCACAGTAACAGTAATTTGTCTTCAATTCTTTGTCCTCAATTTGTTTTGACATGATACTAAAAATGGAATCGCATGTTTTATACCAAAATCTATAAAGCAGAGTAATAAAAGAAGAAAGAAATCATAAACCTTTGGAATGATCACCCAGAGAAGTAAAAACGACATAAGAAGTATACTAATAAATACAGGGACAAAATGAAATCCCTAGGACAAATTATTAATAATGATTCCTTTATCTTTAAAGGGGTTTTCCTGTCTTTTATATATTGATAGCCTATCCTCAGGCCACTTCCATCTGAGGAAAATATTTGGCTGGACATCCCCTTTAACCCATTCCCACCCAGAGCCATACATGTACGACGGTAGACGGGTCTTTAAAGATGGCGCCTGATGTAAACACAACAGACGCCATAGCTTGCCACTCTCTGCTGTTTTAAGCAGCAGACACCCTGCGCTAATGTCTGCGATTGACAACAAATGTGACTACGGCATCTGGGAACTCCCGGGCATACAGTCATGGCCAAAAGTTTTGAGAATGACACAAATATTATATTTTCACATGATCTGCTGCCCTCTGGTTTTTATGTGTGTTTGTCAGATGTTTATATCACATACAGAAATATAATTGCAATCATATTATGAGTAACAAAAGCTTATATTGACAGTTAGAATGAGTTAATGCAGCAAGTCAATATTTGCAGTGTTGACCCTTCTTCTTCAGGACCTCTGCAATTCTCCCTGGCATGCTCTCAACCAACTTCTGGACCAAATCCTGACTGATAGCAGTCCATTCTTGCACAATCAATGCTTGCATTTTGTCAGAATTTGTAGGTTTTTGTTTGTCCACCCGTCTCTTGATGATTGACCACAAGTTCTCAATGAGATTAAGATCTGGGGAGTTTCCAGGCCATGGACCCAAAATCTCTATGTTTTGTTCCCTGAGCCATTTAGTTATCACCTTTGCTTTATGGCAAGGTGCTCCATCATGCTGGAAAAGGCATTGTTGATCGCCAAACTGCTCTTGGACGGTTGGGAGAAGTTGTTCTCAGAAGACATTCTGGTACCATTCTTTATTCATGGCTGTGTTTTTAGGCAAGACTGTGAGAGAGCCGATTCCCTTGGCTGAGAAGCAACCCCACACATGAATGGTTTCAGGATGCTTTACAGTTGGCATGAGACAAGACTGGTGGTAGCGCTCACCTCGTCTTCTCCGAATAAGCTGTTTTCCAGATGTCCCAAACAATCGAAAAGGGGATTCATCAGAGAAAATGATTTTACCCCAGTCCTCAGCAGTCCACTCCCTGTACCTTTTGCAGAATATCAGTCTGTCCCTGATGTTTTTTCTGGAGAGAAGTGGCTTCTTTGCTGCCCTCCTTGAGACCAGGCCTTGCTCCAAGAGTCTCCGCCTCACAGTGCGTGCAGATGCACTCACACCTGCCTGTTGCCATTCCTGAGCAAGCTCTGCACTGCTGGTAGCCCGATCCCGCAGCTGAAACACTTTTAAGAGACGGTCCTGGCGCTTGCTGGTCTTTCTTGGGCGCCCTGGAGCCTTTTTGGCAACTATGGAACCTCTCTCCTTGAAGTTCTTGATGATGCGATAGATTGTTGACTGAGGTGCAATCTTTCAAGCTGCGATACTCTTCCCTGTTAGGCCATTTTTGTGCAGTGCAATGATGACTGCATGTGTTTCTTTAGAGATAACCATGGTTAACAGAAGAGAAACAATGATGCCAAGCACCAGCCTCCTTTTAAAGTGTCCAGTGGTGTCATTCTTACTTAATCATGACAGATTGATCTCCAGCCCTGTCCTCATCAACACCCACACCTGTGTTAATGGAGCAATCACTGAAACGATGTTAGCTGGTCCTTTTAAGGCAGGGCTGCAATGATGTTGAAATGTGTTTTGGGGGATAAAGTTCATTTTCTAGGCAAATATTGACTTTGCAAGTAATTGCTGTTAAGCTGATCACTCTTTATAACATTCTGGAGTATATGCAAATTGCCATTATAAAACCTGAAGCAGTAGACTTTGTAAAAATTAATATTTGTATCATTCTCAAAACTTTTGGCCATGACTGTACAACAGCACTCCACAGCGGGGATGGGGGAGCCGGATACTGTGTGCAGCAGCCTATGAAATAATCCGAGGCTTCAGATATGTTCCTATGGAACATAATAATATGCTAATACACTGGAGACCATGAGAGAACTAATGTAAAGATTGCATGTACATGTTCCCTATGGGAGCTTTTAAAAAGCATGAAAAAAAAGTTAAAAAAAAATAAATATATATAAAAATTCAAATCATCTCCTTTCCCCAAAATCAAAATAGTTAAACAATAAAAAATAAACATCATGGGCATCACCACGTGCAAAAATGCGCATAGTATTAAAATATAAAACTATCCCATACGGTAAACGGCGTAATAAAAAAAACCTCGGCAAAATGGTCCATTTGCTGTTTTTAAGTCGCTTCACCTCCCTAAAAAAAGGGAATAAAAAGTGATCAAAAGGTCAAACAAACCCCAAAAATGCTATCAATGAAAGTATAGATCACACCATAAAAATTAGCCCTCGACTAGTTATAGGGGTCAGAATATAGCAAAAAACTGCATATTTTTATTCAAAGTTTTTGTTTATTTAAATCACAATAAAAACTATATAAATTGTGGCATGCCGTAATCATACTGACCTGGAGAATGAAGGTAACAGGTCAGTTTTACTGTATAAGGAATGCTGTAAAAACAAAACCCGTAAAACTTTGGTGGATTTGCATTTTTTGAATGCTGCCATTAGAAAGTACGACTTGCCCTGCAAAAAAACAAGCCCTCATACAGTTAGGGCCTATTCAGATGGCCATAATATTGCAGATAGATATGAGATAGATAGATAGATAGATAGATAGATAGATAGATAGACAGATAGTAAAAAAAACAATGTTGAGCAGCACTTTATGCCGGGTGCTTAAATCCCTGAGATTCCGGACAATAGAATCCTCACCATGCAGAAGAAGAAAAAGCAAGGCAGCACACCGGTCTTCCATGAAAAACGTGAATCTTTATTACACCAAAAAGCGCAACTGCTCAATGCAGTCTTTGTCAAACCATGGACATAGTGCTCATATGTGATACATATAGGGGTATCAATCAGTGTTAACATAATTATATAATTAAGTGAAAATAACCAAAATTCATAATGCATGGAGTGTCTTTACGGTATAACATATCAATCATAATATCAAAATCTCAAAACAGTGATACCAATAGTGACATATTTCAAATTCATAATAGTGATGCATGAATAAATCATATACAACTCCTAATTGAGTCTCATTAGTCTATAATGTTCACCTGTGTAATTCTAATAAAAAAAGCCGCATGGCGCTCACCTTACATGTGTAATCTATAACTCTAGATGCCGGCGTACCCACCAGCGCAGTACGCATGCGCTAGTGTAAAATAGAGTGGCTCAAGTGTGGAATAGTAGTGCGTATGCGCGCGCACCTTTTCGGGTCAATGCCCTTAGCTAAGATGGAAGCGCTATATTCAACTATCACGTAGCGCAGATACTGGGACAGGAACTGCCTCCCAAGGATGGTAACCACAGTATCATGTACACAAAACATTTTTTAACAGCCCGAAGCGGCATCGGCACTAACGTGGGTGTGGGCCAATTACCCCCATATATAACAGAGGCAGTACGCACGCATAATCGGCGTAAGGATGAGAAACATTCTCATGCCTCAAATCCCCATGCCGGGTAACCACCACTGTCACCTCGCCAGCTCCAGTCAGCTGAAGTGAATAATAAAACAGGAAAGGGACCGGCCACAGTGGCACTGTGGGAGATTACCTATCCGAAAAAGGTTATAATTGGAAGTATTCCTAATCCCATAAATAAGTAAAAAGTGCGCTCACTAGATAGTATAAGCAGAAGCACTACCATCTCATCACAAAAAAGAGAAGAATAATGTTGTCACATGGTACGCTCACATCTTATGGCAAACAAGAAGGATTATACTAAAGAAAAACACATGTATGGTGGCGTCATCGCGGTGGCTTGATACATAGGTTCTTATTCTGATGCGGTCCTAAAAAAGGAGCAGAAAAGAGCAAATGTAAGTATACTGGACAAAAGTTCAAAAATTCAACAAACTAAATAAATTACAAGAGCACTTGTCTAAACTATACCAATCTGGGACGGGGTGCCCCACCGCAAACTGGTACTCAGACTACCCTAAATTCCACATTTAACCCTTTCGGTCTCAATGTTTGGAGTGTAAAAATCCAATATAGTTCCCTCGTCTTCAACATCGCATTTCTGTCGCCACCCCTCCTAGGGGGGGCAACCAGATCAATGACACGAAATCGGAGGTCATTCCCATTATGTTTCGCCTCCGTGAAGTGCTTGGATACCGGTAGATCAAGATTTTTCTTCCTGATACTATATCGGTGTTGGTTGTATTAATGTCCCAAGTCGTCTCACCCACATAGAGGAGGCGGCACGGGCATTCAAGTACATAGACAACATACGTTGAATCACAAGTTAAAAAGTGTCTCATTTTATATATGGACCCAGTTTCAGGATGTGAGAAAGTTGGGCCCCTAATCATAAGGCGACAATTAATACAATTGTAGCAGGGATAACAACCAAGTTTTGAGGAGCCAAAATGAGAACGGAGTGATGTCCTTCCAGAGCCAACGTCGGCGTTAACCAGCTGATCTTGTATACTCCGTGTACGTCAGTAAGACATAAGCGGAGGTATCTTAAATTCTTGTATGTGTCTGAAATTACTGTCCAGTATGGGCCAGTGTTTCCTCAATATCTCACCTATTTTATTACTGGTATGTGTATAGATAGATACAAACGGAATATGTTGTTGTTTGTTGGATGTATCATGTTTTTTGTCCAACAAGGACTCTAGATACAGTCAAGGTGTCAGCTATTTGTTTCTGTACTAGTCTTTTGGGATATTTTCTGTCAATAAACTTCTGCCCCTTGTCCCTCAATCTATCCCAGATGATACCTTCATTCTCCACAATACGCCTGACCCTTAACATTTGACTATACGGTAATGACCTAACCATAGGCCTTGGATGATTACTGGAGTACAGAAGAAGCGTGTTTTTATCAGTGGATTTCGTGAAAAGATCAGTCGTCAGCCTGTCACTCGATCTCTTCACTAACATGTCAAGAAAATTGATCTCACTGTGAGATGATGTTATTGTAAATTTCACAGTGGGATCAATACAATTCAAAAAGTTACCAAACTCTACAAGACGATAGATAGATAGATAGATAGATAGATAGATAGATAGATAGATACACAAGAAAGAATGGAAGCAGCACAGCTGTATTACAAGTCGATTGGTGTGCCAGCGGCTGAGGAGGTGATCCAACATCCAAATAGGTAAAAGAAAAATAATTCCACAGCACTCCCACGAATGTGATCAAAATTGGTGTTTTAGATAGATAGATAGATAGATAGATAGGACACTGATACAGTGGGGAAAAAAGTATTTAGTCAGCCACCAACTGTGCAAGTTCTCCCACTTAAAAAGATGGTAGAGGCCTGTAATTGACATCATAGGTAGACCTCAACTATGAGAGACAAAATGAGAAAACAAATCCAGAAAATCACATTGTCTGATTTTTAAAGAATTTATTTGCAAATTATGGTGGAAAATAAGTATTTGGTCACCTACAAACAAACAAGATTTCTGGCTCTCACAGACCTGTAACTTCTTCTTTAAGAGGCTCCTCTGTCCTCCACTCATTACCTGTAGTAATGGCACCTGTTTGAACTTGTATAAAAGACACCTGTCCACAACCTCAAACAGACACACTCCAAACTCCACTATGGTGAAGACCAAAGAGCTGTCGAAGGACACCAGAAACAAAGTTGTAGACCGGTACCAGGCTGGGAAGACTAAATCTGCAATAGGCAAGCAGCTTGGTGTGAAGAAATTAACTGTGGGAGCAATAATTAGAAAATGGAAGACATACAAGACCACTGATAATCTCCCTCGATCAGGGGCTCCACGCAAGATCTCACCCCGTGGGGTCAAAATGATCACAAGAACTGTGAGCAAAAAACCCAGAACCACACGGGGGGACCTAGTGAATGACCTGCAGAAAGCTGGGACCAATGTAACAAAGGCTACCGTCAGTAACACACTACGCCACCAGGGACTCAGATCCTTCAGTGCCAGACGTGTCCCCCTGCTTAAGCCACTACATATCTGGGCCCGTCTGAAGTTTGCTAGAGAGAATTTGGATGTTCCAGAAGAGTATTGGGAGAATGTCATATGGTCAGATGAAACCAAAGTAGAACTGTTTGGTAGAAACACAACTCGTCGTGTTAAGGTGGAGGAGGAGCGGAGAATGGTGGAGGAGAGTGAATGCTGAGTTGCATCCAAAGAACACCATACCTACTGTGATTTTCTGGATTTGTTTTTGTCTCTTATAATTGAGGTCTACCTATGATGTCGATTACAGGCCTCTCATCTTTTTAAGTGGGAGAACTTGCACAATTGGTGGCTGACTAAATACTTGTTTCCCCCACTGTAGAAAGATAGATAGATAGATAGATAGATAGATAGATAGATAGATAGATAGATAGATAGATAGATATGAGACTGATAGATATATATGAGATTGATAGATATAGATAGATTGATTGATATAGATTTACTTGTGTTAGGAAATGGGAGGCCAGGACCAGGATCATTCACCTGTGACTATTAAACATGAGGATCCTGCCAAGTAAATCTCTCCAAGTGTAAGAAAGTGGATGTTGGGGTTAACTGCAGTCACACTTATATTGTCAGATTTTCAGTGGAGGGAGGTTTTTACTGACTCCACATCTCATAAGCATCATATATGTTGTGTGGTCTAAAGTTAAAAAAAAAAAAAAAAAAAACACACCCCAGGCCTAGGAATTAGTTTTATGGCTAGTTTACAGAATTCCACAAGACTTAGCTGGACCACTTTGAAATCACGTTTCTAAAAGATTCAGCATTTTCCCTGATAAAGACCATATGCTTCTAGATTTCTATCACATACTTACACATTAATATAATTCTATTCATATAAATGTAATGGAAAATGTGAAGCAGTTCCTGATGACAGCACATTGCATAGATGTAATATTTAATGGAACGGTTAGAAAAAAACAAATATACAAAATACAATGCTTGTAATCCTTCCTGATCATATGGTATAAATACATGAATGAAATCGATATTTGCACGTAAAAAAGCAATTTTGGCCAAAACTTAGACTCAATGGTGTTACTTACCCCTAATCACGTCAGGCGGCCCAGGTTCTTTTGGCTACAGTCCTGCTGCCTGAATTGGACCTGGTGATCACGTGACCTGCGAGTGTTCCCCAAACAAAGTGAAGCTGCTGGGTCTTAGCATACCCAGAACACATCTGCCAATGTAAAGTTCTTTGCAAGGGTTGTCTTTCTAGTAACATAGTTTATAAGGCCGAAAAAAGACATCTGTCCATCCAGTTCGGCCTGTTTTCCTACAAGTTGATCCAGAGGAAGGCAAAAAACACTGTGAGGTAGAAGCCAATTTTCCCCACTTTAGGGAAAAAAATTCCTTCCCGACTCCAATCAGGCAATCAGAATTACTCCCTGGATCAACGACCCATCTCTAGTAACTATAACCTGTAATATTATTACCCTCCAGAAATACATCCAGGCCTCTCTTGAACTCTTTTACTGAACTTACCATCACCACCTCCTCAGGCAGGGAGTTCCATAGTCTCACTCCTCTTACCGTAAAGAATCCTCTTCTATGTTTATGTACAAACCTTCTTTCCTCCAGACACAGAGGATGTCCCCTCGTCACAGTCACAGTCCTGGGGATAAATAGATGATGGGAGAGATCTCTGTACTGACCTCTGATATATTTATACATAGTTATTAGATCTCCCCTCAGTCGTCTTTTTTCTAAAGTGAATAAGCCTAATTTTGATAATCTTTCTGGGTACTGTAGTCCACCCATTCCAGTTATTACTTTAGTTGCCCTCCTCTGAACCCTCTCCAGCTCTGCTATGTCTGCCTTATTCACAGGAGCCCAGAACTGTACACAGTACTCCATGTGTGGTCTGACTAGTGATTTGTAAAGTGGCAGGACTATGTTCTCATCACGGGCATTTATGCCTCTTTTGATGCAACCCATTATCTTATTGTTATTTCCATACAAAAAAAACCATCTGTGTACACCCTAGTAACCATCACATCAAAGACAGTTTAAAATCAAACTTTATTAATATTAATATTAAAAGTAATATGCAAGGTATATGTCAAGTAAAAATACAAAAAAGATCTAAAAGAGAGACACGGGAAATAAGCTCCATGTATTGGAGTCACTATACAAAGGAGCCATATATATACATACAGTGATGTCAAAAACAAACTGGAATGGAGTGAATACTACTCCCTGTACATACTGGATGCAAAAGCAAAATTGCACTTATAATCAAGGGTATGTTGTCCCTATCACTATATGCATCATATAATACATCAGTGTATCGCCTGACTCTCCCTCCAGGTTTCTGAACATACCCGTGTCCCTCACTTACCCAACGCGTTTCGCCCACCGGCTTCGTCATTATCTTATTGGCCTTGGCAGCAGCTGTCTGACACTGGTTTCTACAGCTTAGTTTGCTGTTCACTAAAATTCCTAGGTCCTTTTCCATGTCAGAGTTACCCAATGCTTTACCATTTAGTATGTACTGGTGACTTGCATTATTCCTTCCCATATGCATAACCTTACATTTGTCAGTGTTAAACCTCATCTGCCACTTCTCTGCCCAAGCCTCCAGTCTATCCAGATCCATCTGTAGCAGTGAACTGTCCTCTTCTGTGTTAATTACTTTACACAGTTTAGTGTCATCTGCAAAAATTGATATTTTACTGTGCAAGCCTTCTACAAGATCATTAATAAATATATTGAAGAGAATAGTACCCCTGGAATGGGATTCCTATGGACGACCCTCTTACAGTTGAAAAGTGCAAAATAAGAAAAATTACAAAAGTGTCCTCTTATGACATCTTGGAGGTCATGGTATTTACTGTACCAAAAATATACACAAAAAACAACCATGCCAACCCATTCCAACACCATAGCTGCCTCATTTCTGTAAATATTAGTTATCAAAATGGGCGCCAGAAATTTGGGAACCCGGTTTAATAATTTATTTTGGTGTCAGTTTGCAAACTGAAAGAATAAAGAGCTTTATCTTTTTCTGAATGGTTTACACTGAATAAAACTAAGGGTGCCTTCACACCTTCCAGAATTGTACATGACAAAATTTGCAGGTGCGGATTATTCAAATTTATGTTTGTTTGTTTTTTTTTTGTTTTTTGTGGGTTATGCTGAGGATTTGGTGTGTGAATAATGTTGAGGATTTCTGTGCAGATTATATCTCCATTGAAATCAATGGAGACATTCAGGTACAGGAAATAGGCAGCACAACTTTACTTGTAGGTGTTGACACTTTTCATCCCCATAGGCTAACTTGGCCGATGTCTTCATGGTGCGGATTTTGTTGCAGAACATTCCACAACGTGTGAAGGCACACTAAATCAATTGCACAAAATTGCAACAAGTTGTTGTTGTGAGGTTGTATGTTCAGGATCACATACCCAATCAAGTCAATGGGCCCACATCCGTAACACGGAGTGCACACGGCCAGTGCCCATATATTGCGGACCGTAAATGAGGCCATAAGACTCGTGTCCGTGAGCCCTCAGGTGGATGGAACTGATTTGTGGAAATTTCTGCAACAAAATCCGCAGACTGTGAGGGCACTCTTACGCTGTCTGAACACAGGCTGTAGCCACAGACTGAGGGACCAAGAGCAGTGACTACCGGCCAGACCTGTTCTGTATCTGCTGCTCTGAAAGAGCTGTGATGATGTCATCATCATGTGATCAGCGCAGGAGGGGACAGCGCTCTGCCGTGGAGAGGATAAGAGGTGGTGTAGAACCGGTGATGATATTACGTGACGTGTGGGCAGAGCTTTGTATGGAGGAGAAGAAAGAGTTAAAGTTATGGCTTCAGTGTTTCGTCTCCTTCTACAGAGCCAAGGATATAATGGTAGTTGTAGTTCTTTCCAATAATCTGTACATCTGTACAGTCGGTACATGTTGCCAGTTGTAGTTCTCTCCACTGATAGCCTACAATAACAGCCCGGATAAAGTGGGAGTAGTAGTTCTCTGATATCCTAAAATAACAGAACCAGAAGCCAGACAGTCCAGTTTAAAGCTGCACATCTGCCTCTTTCGTCATGCATTTATGTCAGAGGGCCCCAAGGGGTTAATTTTTGCTAATGTACCATATGTAATATATCATTCTGTATAGTATATTTCATTATATAAGCAGTGGAGGCTGAGATCAGGAATATCATGTATGAACTTTTCTGAAGAGGAGGGAGCTGCTGCCATCTGTTGGATGCAGTACACACCATCCGAAAACTATCAATCATAATCTTATCTTTCAGATTTACGTGTTTGACCCTAAAACCTTCCAAGGTACTAAGGTTACAATGTGGTAGAATGATTTGGTTTAGTGATGTGAAATTAAATGTATGGTTTCCCTTAGGATTCGGTATAAGAAAAGTTATATGTAAGGGGCACTGCCAGTCTGGAGGTGTCTGGGTTGTGAGCAGTGCCCTGGTATTCTTTAACTAGCAGGACAAGGAAAAGGGAAAGCTCAGGCCACATGCAGACAGGGTAGGTTCTCTGGATTTTAGGTGCACATTCACACCCAGAATACAGTACAATCCATGGAAATGGGACATTGAAAAGGTAGTGGAAAGATATGCAGTTTTCAGAACACGCTGCATCTTGTCCAATTGTATCAAGTTTTATGCCACAGATTCAAAGTTTTGCAGACCAAAATCTTTAGTAAAATAGTCAAAAATCTGTTTTTTTTTCACTACCAATCAATCCATTGATAAACTATTCACCATTGATAAAATATTCGCCATGATTTGCTTTATAGTTATCTAGCCTTCCTATGGAGAACATCACTGCTCTAGATACAAACCACTACTGCACACAGAAGCACATACTGAGAAACTGCTGGTGTAATTTCTACATTTATATTCAGGACTTTGAAGTCATCAGTGATTGACAGCCTTCCCTCTATGACTGTATATAGAGAGATAACTGTCAATCACCGATAGGACCACCCCCTTTGACTCCAAAGCCGAGAAGGAGCAAGAATTTAAATGAATGAAATACAAGTTTTACTGTATCTTCTCCCATGAAACTATATATCAATCTGTAAGGAAAATCATGGAAAATAATGCACTAACAGAATAGATGTAAGCATTATGTATGTACTAAGTCCTCATTCTGATATGATAAAATCTGAGACTCTCAGCCAATATATTTTGATTAAAACACATCTGTGCCCACCTACCCGTGCCAAGGTGGTCTCAGTCAGGCAGGTCCTACACTAAACCTACCTATGTCATTGGGCATCTATATTCAGGAGAGCAGACCCTGCACTAAGGGATTTTTTTCCTTATAAATGTAGCCATGCACATCTGCATATTTATTTATCACATTGATGTTTTGTATCTTTTTCTGTTATTTTTTTATATATCAGTCTGCTCAGCTCCTCCTGCTTTATACCATGTTGCTCGCAGATTATTTACCATTTTCATAGGCTATCCCACAAATTAAAATCAAAGTACAAGCAAATTAAAGTATGCCTGTACTTTGATATCTCATAGTGACATGTGAAAGGTTTTGAACAGTGGGTTCTGAGTGCTAAGACCCCCACAGATCACTAAAACAAGGAGATAGAAGTGTTCAGAGTGCTGTCTCTCGCTGCTAAGGATGAGCTCAATAGAAAGTCTATGAGCCCGTAAGCCCATCTCTAGTGTTGATGAATCGAGCTTCGGATCCTAGATTTGCTCCAAGCTTCGTTTTAATGCTGTACAGAGATTCGTCTTCGTACAGCATTAAAACAAAGTTTGGAGCGAATCGACTTCGAATCTAGGATCCGAAGCATGATTCGCCCCATGCTAGCCATCTCCAGTCAGTATCAAGAAGTGGGGAGATACAGCACTCTGTGTGAACCTGTCTATCTCCTCATGAACTCTGACGCCCCCCACGATCAATCGGCAGTCTGTTCACCTGCAATGGTAGATTTAATTCATTGTTTACGCCAGAAAACTGGCATAAATGATGAAAAATCTAGCGGGGCTGATGGCCCCACTCACATCACACCACCACCATGCTCCCTTTTCATAAAGTGGTGGAGACACCGTAGAAACACCAATTACAACAAAATTTTGTTGCAAAGTAGCATGATTTGTGACTTTTTTAAAGTTAGTCTCTGGTGTAGGGGGCATAGTATATGACCCCTATAGTGCTTTTCATATATATATATATCTCTTAATAATATAAAAATGAGTTTCTGTCTGTCTGTCTG
This sequence comes from Rhinella marina, assembly GCA_900303285.1. Lineage (NCBI taxonomy): Eukaryota > Metazoa > Chordata > Amphibia > Anura > Bufonidae > Rhinella > Rhinella marina. The sequence continues at coordinate 41,458 of ONZH01021734.1, forward strand.
TCTGTCTGTTCTCTATGCGCGACCAAACTACTGGACCGATTTTCACCAAATTCGGCACACAGGTACATCAGGTGTCCGGGAAGGTTTTAGACCAGGTCTCATCTCTCTAGGACATACCGTTCCTGAGATATTCCCAAAATATGATCTCCATTAGCCAACATTACAACTGGGAGCTTTGGTTTTAAACTCCAACTGCCATTCTCTGCACACACACACACAGGGAGGGCAGGTTTCCATAACAACCAGGTAATTATCAGCAGCTGAGGATCTCATCCATTTCTATTTACTGACACTGTTAAAGGTATTCCGGTTACCATAAATATAACTTATGTGTTTTTCTATTACTACAGTTCAGTAGTAATAAAAGATGTTTTCCTCCACTGCTGCCTATTGTGTGGGCTCATAAATAAGCATGGTATTGACCTTTAATTCACGCCACCCTAAAAGAAGTACTTAAAACCCCCGCCCCAGGTCTCACTAAGCCACACCCCCAACTCTGTCAGGCCACACCCCCTTTCACTCCGCAGCCAACAGAGATTGAAAAAATAAAGGTAAAAATCAACTTCTGTCAGCTGCAGGGATGGGTGGGAGGTTGACTTTCTTTCTGCAACAACACACACAAACATTAAATAAAATAGATTAAATCCACCCATGCGAAGCGTCTTGCTAATCCACGCCCCCGACTCTGTCAGGTCACCCCCCCTCCCGCTCCGCAGCAAATGGGAATTGAAAAAATGAAGGTAAAAATAAACTTCTGTTTGCTGCAGGGGTGGGAGGGTGAATTTCTCTCTGCAACAACACACAAAAATTTTAGATAAAATAGACTAATTATAGACTACAACTGTTCGAATTGTCTTGCTAAGTCACACCCCCAACTCTGTCAGACCACGCCCCCTCCCACTCTGCAGCCATTCTGCAACGACACACAGAAACATTAAATGAAATAGATTAAATCACCTATGCAAAGCGCTTTGCTAAGCCACACCCCCAACTCTGTCAGGTCATGCCCCCTCCCACTCCGCAGCCAACAGGGATTGAAAGAATGAAGGGAAAAATAAACTTCTGTCAGCTGCAGGGGTGGGAGGGGGAATTTCTCTCTGCAATGACGCACAAAATTTTAGATGAAATAGACTAATTTCAGACTACAACCGTTCGAAGCATCTTGATAATCCACACCCCCAACTCTGCCAGGCCACGCCCCCTCCCACTCCGCAGGCAACGGGGATTGAAAAAAATCAGCTGCAGGGGTGGGAGGGTGAATTTCTCTCTGCAACGACACACAAAAATCGTAGATGAAATTGACTAATTTTAGACTACGACCATTCAGTACTAATAAAAGATGTTTTTTTCCACTGCTACCCATTGCGGGTCCCCATAAATTACCATGTCATCGACCTGTAATTCATGCCACTCTGACCCCCGCCCCAGATCTCGCGAAACCACGCTCCGACTCTGTCAGGCCATGCCCCCTCCCACTCCGCAGCCAACGGGGATTGAAAAAATGAAGGTAAAAATCAACTTCTGTCAGCTGCATTGACTTTCTCTCTGCAACGACACACAGAAACATTAAATAAATAGATGAAATATACCCAGGCGAAGCCGGGTCTTTCTGCTAGTATATATATAAAAAAACTGTGTGGTCTATGTCATACATAACTGTGACGCCCATCAACAACCTCACAGTATATGACTCATCAGGGTGTTCCATATCACAGGCTACCTCACCACCTCAGTATGTATCCTAACCATAGCCTCAATACACAGGACCTTCATCATCACTTAGTATCTTGATGGCATCTCACAGTCGTATTGTATATGGCACATCACATAGGCATATCAAAATGGTGTATCATACATGGGACACTTAAGTGCACATCATTTATGAATGAGATAGTACAGTACAGACCAAAAGTTTGGACACACCTTCTCATTCAAAGAGTTTTCTGTATTTTCATGACTATGAAAATTGTAGATTCACACTGAAGGCATCAAAACTATGAATTAAAACATGTGGAATTATATACTTAACAAAAAAGTGTGAAACAACTGAAAATATGTCTTATATTCTAGGTTCTTCAAAGTAGCCACCTTTTGCTTTGATTGCTTTGCACACTCTTGGCATTCTCTTGATGAGCTTCAAGAGGCAGTCACCTGAAATGGTTTTCACTTCACAGGTGTGCCCTGTCAGGTTTAATAAGTGGGTTTTCTTGCCTTATAAATGGGGTTGGGACCATGAGTTGTGTTGGGCAGAAGTCAGGTGGATACACAGCTGATAGTCCTACTGAATAGACTGTTAGAATTTGTATTATGGCAAGAAAAAAGCAGCTAAGTAAAGAAAAACAAGTGGCCATCATTACTTTAAGAAATGAAGGTCAGTCAGTCCGAAAAACTGGGAAAACTTTGAAAGTGTCCCCAAGTGCAGTCACAAAAACCATCAAGCGCTACAAAGAAACTGGCTCACATGAGGACCGCCCCAGGAAAGGAAGACCAAGAGTCACCTCTGCTGCGGAGGATAAGTTCATCCGAGTCACCAGCCTCAGAAATCGCAGGTTAACAGCAGCTCAGATTAGAGACCAGGTCAATGCCACACAGAGTTCTAGCAGCAGACACATCTCTACAACAACTGTTAAGAGGAGACTGTGTGCAGCAGGCCTTCATGGTAAAATAGCTGCTAGGAAACCACTGCTAAGGACAGGCAACAAGCAGAAGAGACTTGTTTGGGCTAAAGAACACAAGGAATGGACATTAGACCAGTGGAAATCTGTGCTTTGGTCTGATAATTTGAGATCTTTGGTTCCAACCACCGTGTCTTTGTGCGACGCAGAAAAGGTGAACGGATGGACTCTACATGCCTGGTTCCCACCGTGAAGCGTGGAGGAGGAGGTGTGATGGTGTGGGGGTGCTTTGCTGGTGACACTGTTGGGGATTTATTCAAAATTGAAGGCATACTGAACCAGCATGGCTACCACAGTATCTTGCAGCGGCATGCTATTCCATCCGGTTTGCGTTTAGTTGGACCATCATTTATTTATCAACAGGACAATGACCCCAAACACACCTCCAGGCTGTGTAAGGGCTATTTGACCAAGAAGGAGAGTGATGGGGTGCTACGCCAGATGACCTGGTCTCCACAGTCACCAGACCTGAACCCAATCGAGATGGTTTGGGGTGAGCTGGACCGCAGAGTGAAGGCAAAAGGGCCAACAAGTGCTAAGCATCTCTGGGAACTCCTTCAAGACTGTTGGAAAACCATTTCAGGTGACTACCTCTTGAAACTCATCAAGAGAATGCCAAGAGTGTGCAAAGCAGTAATCAAAGCAACAGGTGGCTACTTTGAAGAACCTAGAATATAAGACATATTTTCAGTTGTTTCACACTTTTTTGTTAAGTATATAATTCCACCTGTGTTAATTCATAGTTTTGATGCCTTCAGTGTGAATCTACAATTTTCATAGTCATGAAAATACAGAAAACTCTTTCAATGAGAAGGTGTGTCCAAACATTTGGTCTGTACTGTATGTCACATTACTATCACATGGCAGGAGCATTACTACTAGTGTATTCTTCACATAATAGCCCAACATGGGCAGTATTGCCATCTCCTGTCTATAAATATTACTGTTGCATACTTGTTATAGCACTCCCTGGCTTTAATTGCTTCTCAGAACGTCCACCTAATGTATCCAGTGCTGGTGACAAAAAAATGGTTCTACCGTTGATTCTTATTGACTGGCCTCTTTGCAGCAATGTGGAGCGGAGGCGAGGATGGGATCAGTGGTAGTGACTATGATGGCAGTAGTAGTCCTCACAGTTCATAGTGGCAGTCTTCATCCTGGCTCCCTAAGCCATGTGCAGTGATGAGGGGTGCACCTTTTCTTTCCTCGGGGCACTCCCTCCTGTCTGGTGGTAGCTGGGTTGCCCTTAATGGTGAATAATTGTCAGGGTGCAAGGCAAGAGTTCGGATGCAGGCCTGTTGGTTGTAATAAATAAAATCCTAGTACATATACAGTAGCAGCAGAAAGTACACTTCCAAAGTATATCACAGTACAGTCGCCTCCCAGTAGCTGTGTTTGGGCAGCAACAATGATGGTAGTAATAGTAGTCCCTGACCCGACCCTTTTGGCAATTCCCAGGCTGAGGGATGCAAAATTAATTGGATGGCCAGTCCGTTCCAAAGTGTGGCGGGTCCTGGAGGTAATGAACACTTTGTACAGCAGCAAAGACTCTTGTCATAAACAAGCTTAACTTTACTGTCTGAATCCAGTGCAAGGCCTTGGTGATTCTAGACTTTCTAAAATGTCTTTCTTCTTTCCTGCAGGGGTACTCTGAAGATAAAGTATCTTCTCTGGCAGCTGTAGCCTCTGAGATAAAAGTTCTATGACCTGGTTTGCAGAAGTTTGCACATGTCGGTCTTGTCTGTAGCTCTGCTCTGCTCAGAATTCTCTAACCAGGGGGTCGGTTAAGTGTATCACCCTGGTAACCTAAACAAGTCTGCCAGAGTTAACTATATATTGCCCATACATTGCTATTAGGTACACCCAGTACATAAAGAAATATGTGCTTTAACAATAAATCACAACATTTACATTAAATTAACCCTTTTAGCAATAATTAAACCATTGCAGTAGACCTCCTAGGTGCTGCACCCACCCCCCCTATTGTAACACAAGCCATCCCCAGTTTCTTGCCATGTAGATCACCTGCAAAACAGCATTCATATGAACAAGATAAAGTAACATTCTGCCTCCTTCTTTTTTGTCCTGCAAGAATTAGGTTAAATCATATGAAAAATAGACAATATATTAAGCCTAGGCCCTCAATCACAGCAGGTGGGATCTGGGTGGACGGTATCTTCCAATATGGTGACATGGACTTGTGTTATCAGTCCATGGCAAAAATATAAAAATACCACAAATCATCATAAAGTCTCTTATCTGGGCACAGTGCTTAAAGGGGTTCTGCAGTTCTGTAAAACTGATGATCTATCCCCTGGATAGATCATCAGCATCTGATCGGCGGCGGTCCGACACCTGGGTCCGACAGCTGTTTGAGAAGGCAGCGGCACTGCAGGAGCGCCGCGGCCTTCTCTGTGTTTTCCTCAGGCCCAGTGACTTCACGACTAGTTTCACTGGCCTGGGCGGGGCTAAGCTCTGTTCACTTGAATGGAGCTTAGCCCCGCCCAGGCCAGTGATACTAGTCGTGACATCACTGGGCCTGCGGTAAACACAGAGAAGGCTGCGGTGCTCCTGCAGCGCCGCTGCCTTCTCAAACAGCTGATCGGCGGGGATCCCAGGTGTTGGACCGCCGCCGATCAGATGCTGATGATCTATCCAGGGGAAAGATCATCAGTTTTACAGAACTGCAGAACCCCTTTAAACGTTGCATATGCAAAATAGACAATATATTAAAGGGCAGATTTGTACCTATGACACTGGCTGACCTGTTACATGTACACTTGGCAGCTGAGGACATCTGTGTTGGTCCCATGTACATATGTGCCCACATTGCTGAGAATAATGATGTCTTAATATATGCAAATGAGTCTCTAGGAGAAATGGGGGCGTTGCCATCACACCTAGAGGCTCAGCTCTCTCTGCAACTGCTGCACCCTCTGCACTTTGATTTTAGGAGAAGTCAGGACCAGGCATGATCATGTTTACATTCCCTGGGTCCGTCAATCAAAGTGCAGAGGGTGCAGCAGTTGCAGAGAAAGCAGAATCCCCGTTGCTCCTAGAGGCTTATTTGCATATATTATTAAAACTTCATTTTTCTCAGCAATGTGGGTACATATAGGAACATGGAACCAACACAGATGCCTTCAGCTGCCAAGCGCACATGTAACAGATCAGCCAGTGTCATAGATACAAATCTGCTGACAGATGCCCTTTAAGCCTAAGCCCTCAATCTGACATAGGTTGTAGAACCACTGTACCAACCCCAAATGTGTTGGCTGCTGACCCACAAGGAAACAAATGCAAATAAATGGCACCAAGACAGAACCAAGTAAGGCACAGGACACTGGCAGACAATTAAGTAATATATTTGGCATACGTACAAACACAGAGTGCAAGCAGGCTACAAAATAAAATCACTGGAACACGTATAAGCAGATCACTAGAGCATGAACAGGAATACCAGAATAGATTACAGACAGAAACCAGACAGACAGAGGGTACAGCCTGTAGGACCTGGCAGATACTGAGAACAACACAAGATTGCACAAGCAAGGAGGAGGAGCAGAGCAGTGTTTTAAATACAAGGCAAGCTAATTAGAAATTAGACTAAACCTTTCTGTAACAGAGGTTAATAAAAATTAACCTCTGCGAAGAAGTCTCAAAGCAACCTAGAACCAATCACACACAGAAAGACACACAGGGTGAGTGGAGCAACAGGCACAGGCCACCAGTGTAAAACAGTCACAGCAGGTGGAATCTAGGTCAACAATATCTTCCAATAGGGTGACATGAGGCAGCGTTTTCTCACACTATGGGTATAGTCCCTGTGGCACAGGGTTGAACACTTATCAGTTCACGGCAAAAATGCAAAAATAGTTTACGGTAAATATATAAAAAGCACCATAAAGTCTCTTCCCTGGGCATGGTGCTTAGACGTTGAGTAATATTTAGAACTTTTCTCACAGAACACGTTAGAATCTTTGCAATAGGCACATGGATTAAACACTGCAGAACAATACATAAATCAGAGAGATCTGGTGCGATACAGCCTTTTTCCTGGGCACATATACTTAAATGTTGTGGCAACTTTAGGTTTTTGCTTTAACCTGAGAAGGAAGAGGAGGTGCAACATGCACAACTTGGATAGAGAACATAAATGCGGTATAGTCGCTTTAAAAAATGTTTTACAGGCAGATTATGGGGCAAACATCGCATACAGGGCCAGTCTCCTGGGTACAAATATTTGAAGGTTGCGACAACTTCAGGTTTTTGCTTTAACTTGAGAAGAAAGGGAAGATGCAATGTGCACAACTAGGAAATAGAAGTAGCATAGAATCCCCTTTAAAAAGAGTCCTATTTGAATGCTGTGGGGCCAACATCACACACAACAGGGCTAGTCTCTTACCCGTGTTTCTGCGCTTTTTCTTTCTTTATCAACTGTTTTGAGGATGAGGTCTGGGTGGAATCCAGTGCCTCTGTAGAATCCTTTGTAGCAGGCTCCTTGATGTTGGAGTCAGTGGCAACAGCTGTGGTTTCAGAAAGAATGCAAGTTGTAGACCTCTGATGGTCACTAAGATCTCCAACTCAGGTTGAGCGGGAACAGGGGCTGCTGACTCTGATAACAGAGTGGGTACTAGTTCAGCTGGTGGGAGGTGAAGAAAGTGGGATGCACACTTCTGCTAATTCCTTCCTCTGTTCCTCCAGGGTCTGCCAGGGCACAATGCCAAAGCCCGACCGGATGGTGATGGAAATAATCGGGTTGATGACCACTGTATTCCCAGCCCCTATGGTGATAGTAGATGGCACAGGTATGGCGGATACAGTAGGACTGCTAGCTCTGGACTCCAAATATGCTGACACCACTGTTCACCACCATTGACCGGGGACAGGTCCACTCCTCAAGCCCACAGAGTCTTTGAACTGGCCTTTATTTGTAGAGGAAACAATATGGGCTTTGGATCACTCCTTGGTCAGTGGTCTTGCAGGAACAATGAGCTGTGGCTGTCAGGACCGGCAGTCATTGCACCCGTTCTGCTGGTCCTGTCTCTTACTCTGGTGGCGAGGTGGTTGCCCGTGGTCAGGCTTCGTCCGCTATTTCGGCAGGCTCCTCCTCCAGCCGACGGTCTCTGGCTGTGGATGCGCGTCCCAGGCAGGGGACGTGGCTGGTGCGCACACTTGCTCGCGGCCTGTTACTGGTCGCCGGAAAATGCGAGCAATATAGTCTGTGTTTATTTTCTGATTTATCTGGTATCTTATGAGTTAAGTTTTGTTCCTTGCTTTCTCCTCCCAGTCAGCTGGTTGGGTGGGGTCTGCTAGGTATTTAAGGACTTCTAATGTAAGCCTTGCTGCCAGTGTTTGGAGTTTCCTTGCTACTACCTGGTTTGTCATTTGTGCTCTGCTATTTAGATTCTTGTTTGTTCTTTGACCCTCGGCGTGTTTTGTGACTACTCTTGGCTTACTGATTTTGTTCCTGACGTACTCTCCTGGTTTTGACTCGGCTATCTGACTACCCATTTGTTCTTGTTTGTCTGTCTTGTTTGTTTTCCCTTCCCCTGCACTTTTTCTAGTGTATCTCGAGTCTTCAAGTTGTCGACTCAGGGGTTAGCCTGAGTAGGCAATAGGCAGGGAAAGGGGTTGGGATTTAGCTCAGGGATCACTTACCCCTTGTCTGTGTATCCCAGCCCTGACAGTGACATCTGGGGCCCACTAATAATGGAATACCCACAAAGTATTGGCACTGTGGTGCATCCTAATGTTCCACTATCCGCTCCTGAGTCGATCGCGGGTTGATACCCAGGCAAAACAACTCGATGTTCAAGGGCTTTGTGCACCACCATGGGACCATTTCCACATGTGACCAATCCCCATCGTATTGTTCTCTGCCATCCTGTTATTCTCATGAGGTGCTGCTCATTCAGTCCCTTGTTTCGTGGACTTTTTTTTTGGCTCCCCGGTGGAAAAAAATGTTCTTTTATTAAGCTAAGAAGCATTATCTTGGACTAGATTCAGATTTTGACATGGAAGCTTTGGAAGCATGGAACCCACTGTTTTTGGTAGGACCAGATGACATTCTAGTGTATATGAGGAAACTGATACCTCTACCTTGGAAAAGGTAGTACTATAAAACTCAAGTTTGGTGGGACCAGCTACTAGGTGATTATGTCTGTCTTAGTCTCTTTTTATATCCTTTAAACTTTTGCAGTGCTGTTTTACTACTGGAGGTGCATATCACTTGTTTTCTTCACAACAATGCAAGAGATGTGCATGAGAAGTGTGTTCCATGTGTCTGTTTTCACCCCTGGTAACAGCATGATCTGATTAATGGCAGTCATGGACTCATACACATTTACTACGAACTAGCAATACGGAATTAACCGTGATTCTTCTGACTTCTTTTTTTGGGCAGAACAAAAAAATTCTATTTACATCCATCTTGAGAGATCAAGAAAGACTGCCAGCTCACTGAAGGATCAAATTAGATCACAAGCTCCCACAGAAGTCTGTTGAGGGGGGGCGGGGGAGTGAGCTGAAGTGAGAAGGAAGCAGAGAGACTGACACAAGTAGAGACAGAGGCTTGAGTAGTTAATAGTAAGTGTTATAGTTTGGAAGCAGAATCTCCTGTCTCTAGCTAGCTATATATACATATATATTATATATATACACTCACCGGCCACTTTATTAGGTACACCATGCTAGTAACGGGTTGGACCCCCTTTTGCCTTCAGAACTGCCTCAATTCTTCGTGGCATAGATTCAACAAGGTGCTGGAAGCATTCCTCAGAGATTTTGGTCCATATTGACATGATGGCATCACACAGTTGTCGCAGATTTGTCGGCTGCACATCCATGATGCGAATCTCCCGTTCCACCACATCCCAAAGATGCTCTATTGGATTGAGATCTGGTGACTGTGGAGGCCATTTGAGTACAGTGAACTCATTGTCATGTTCAAGAAACCAGTCTGAGATGATTCCAGCTTTATGACATGGCGCATTATCCTGCTGAAAGTAGCCATCAGATGTTGGGTACATTGTGGTCATAAAGGGATGGACATGGTCAGCAACAATACTCAGGTAGGCTGTGGCATTGCAACGATGCTCAATTGGTACCAAGGGGCCCAAAGAGTGCCAAGAAAATATTCCCCACACCATGACACCACCACCACCAGCTTGAACCGTTGATACAAGGCAGGATGGATCCATGCTTTCATGTTGTTGACGCCAAATTCTGACCCTACCATCCGAATGTCGCAGCAGAAATCGAGACTCATCAGACCAGGCAACGTTTTTCCAATCTTCTACTGTCCAATTTCGATGAGCTTGTGCAAATTGTAGCCTCAGTTTCCTGTTCTTAGCTGAAAGGAGTGGCACCCGGTGTGGTCTTCTGCTGCTGTAGCCCATCTGCCTCAAAGTTCGACGTACTGTGCGTTCAGAGATGCTCTTCTGCCTACCTTGGTTGTAACGGGTGGCAATTTGAGTCACTGTTGCCTTTCTATCAGCTCGAACCAGTCTGCCCATTCTCCTTTGACCTCTGGCATCAACAAGGCATTTCCGCCCACAGAACTGCCGCTCACTGGATGTTTTTTCTTTTTCGGACCATTCTCTGTAAACCCTAGAGATGGTTGTGCGTGAAAATCCCAGTAGATCAGCAGTTTCTGAAATACTCAGACCAGCCCTTCTGGCACCAACAACCATGCCACGTTCAAAGGCACTCAAATCACCTTTCTTCCCCATACTGATGCTCGGTTTGAACTGCAGGAGATTGTCTTGACCATGTCTACATGCCTAAATGCACTGAGTTGCCGCCATGTGATTGGCTGATTAGAAATTAAGTGTTAACGAGCAGTTGGACAGGTGTACCTAATAAAGTGGCCGGTGAGTGTATATATATATATATATATATATATATATATATATATATAGTACAGACCAAAAGTTTGGACACACCTTCTCATTCAAAGAGTTTTCTGTATTTTCATGACTATGAAAATTGTAGATTCACACTGAAGGCATCAAAACTATGAATTAACACATGTGGAATTATATACTTAACAAAAAAGTGTGAAACAACTGAAAATATGTCTTATAAGTAGCCACCTGTTGCTTTGATTACTGCTTTGCACACTCTTGGCATTCTCTTGATGAGCTTCAAGAGGTAGTCACCTGAAATGGTATTCCAACAGTCTTGAAGGAGTTCCCAGAGATGCTTAGCACTTGTTGGCCCTTTTGCCTTCACTCTGCAGTCCAGCTCACCCCAAACCATGTCGATTGGGTTCAGGTCTGGTGACTGTGGAGGCCAGGTCATCTGGCGTAGCACCCCATCACTCTCCTTCTTGGTCAAATAGCCCTTACACAGCCTGGAGGTGTGTTTGGGGTCATTGTCCTGTTGATAAATAAATGATGGTCCAACTAAACGCAAACCGGATGGAATAGCATGCCGCTGCAAGATGCTATGGTAGCCATGCTGGTTCAGTATGCCTTCAATTTTGAATAAATCCCCAACAGTGTCACCAGCAAAGCACCCCCACACCATCACACCTCCTCCTCCATGCTTCACGGGAACCAGGCATGTAGAGTCCATCCGTTCACCTTTTCTGCGTCGCACAAAGACACGGTGGTTGGAACCAAAGATCTCAAATTTGGACTCATCAGACCAAAGCACAGATTTCCACTGGTCTAATGTCCATTCCTTGTGTTCTTTAGCCCAAACAAGTCTCTTCTGCTTGTTGCCTGTCCTTAGCAGTGGTTTCCTAGCAGCTATTTTACCATGAAGGCCTGCTGAACACAGTCTCCTCTTAACAGTTGTTGTAGAGATGTGTCTGCTGCTAGAACTCTGTGCGGCATTGACCTGGTCTCTAATCTGAGCTGCTGTTAACCTGCGATTTCTGAGGCTGGTGACTCGGATGAACTTATCCTCCGCAGCAGAGCTGACTCTTGGTCTTCCTTTCCTGGGGCGGTCCTCATGTGAGCCAGTTTCTTTGTAGCGCTTGATGGTTTTTGCGACTGCACTTGGGGACACTTTCAAAGTTTTCCCAATTTTCCGGACTGACTGACCTTCATTTCTTAAAATAATGATGGCCACTCATTTTTCTTTACTTAGCTGCTTTTTTCTTGCCATAATACAAATTCGAACAGTCTATTCAGTAGGACTATCAGCTGTGTATCCACCTGACTTCTGCCCAACACAACTCATGGTCCTAACCCCATTTATAAGGCAAGAAATCCCACTTATTAAACCTGACAGGGCACACCTGTGAAGTGAAAAGCATTTGAGGTGACTACTTTGAAGAACCTAGAATATAAGACATATTTTCAGTTGTTTCACACTTTTTTGTTAAGTATATAATTCCACATGTGTTAATTCATAGTTTTGATGCCTTCAGTGTGAATCTACAATTTTCATAGTCATGAAAATACAGAAAACTCTTTGAATGAGAAGGTGTGTCCAAACTTTTGGTCTGTACTGTATATATAAATATATATATGTATATAGTGTATGTATGTGTGTATGCATGTCCGCTAAAGGAATCCGCATCGTCGCAGCTACAATCATGAAATTTGGCACACAGGTACATCAGGTTTCCGGGAAGGTTTTAGAACGGGTCTCAGCTCTCCAGGACGTACCGTTCCTGAGTTATTCCCAAAAAATGCATTAGCCAATAGAAGCCTGGTCACATGACCCTTATCAGCCAATAGAAGCTCACAGGCAGTTAGTCTCCACACACACCAGGTTTCCATAACAACCCAGCCAGTTCACCGCTGTAGTCTGGTCTGCTTTAAAGGGGCAGAGTGCTGTGGATGACACTGTTAAAGGGGATTCCGGTTACCATAACTATAACTTATGTTTTAGACTAATTCATCATCAATCATTGCCTCATATAATATAAATTTCACATATTTACCATTCAGTAGTAATAAAAGATGTTTTCTTCCACTGCTACCCACTGTGTTTCCTCCTAAATTACTATGGCATCGACCTGTAATTCAGGCCACCCTCAAAAGAAGAACTTAAAAGCCCCACCTCCAGGTCCCACTAAGTCACGCCTCGACTCAGTCAGGCCACGCCCTTCCACTCCGCATCCGACGGGGATTGAAAAAATGAAGGTAAAAATCAACTTCTTTCAGCTGCAGGGGAGGGAGGGTGACTTCCTCCCTGCAGCTCATGCTCAGACTGCACAGTGCTGCTGTCTTAGAGTGAGCTGTTCAAAAGGACATACCTGTGTCCATCCAGGCCCTGCGCATGACAGAGGACAGGGAGTCTGAAAGCCAGACTGTCCAGCCTAAAACTGGACCTCTGGCCACCCTAGGGGCAGGCTGATGTTAGGGTGGCCAGACGTCCGGTTTTAGGCTGGACAGTCTGGTTTTCTGGCTCCCTGTCCTCTGTCCGGCGCAGTGCCTGGACAGAGGCAGGGATGTTCACCCTTACAGTAGGTCATGCTCAGACAGCTTCTCCTCTGTATCTTCATGGAGCCAGGGGGCCTGGCCTCATGTTTAGGGGTGTGGATTCATGGAGACCGGGGGCGTGGCTTCCCTTTGGGGGCATGGCCGGTGAGGTCCGGCTTTCTGGGGTGAAGACAGTGGCCACCCTAGCTGCTGTGGAGGTCACAGTTAAAGGGGTGGGCGCTGTGGATGTTACTGTTAAGGGGCAGGCTCCTGTGGAGGTCACTGTTAAAGGGGGCGGGGACTGTAGATGTCACTCTAAAACATTAATTGAAATAGATAAAATATACCCGGGCGAAGCTGGGTTCTTCTGCTAGTATATATATATATACTAGCAGAAAGACCCGGCTTCGCCTGGGTATATTTCATGTATTTATTTAATGTTTCTGTGTGTCATTGCAGAGAGAAAGTCAATGCAGCTGACAGAAATTGATTTTTACCTTCATTTTTTCAATCCCTATTGGCTGCGGAGTGGGAGGGGGTGTGGTTTAATGGGACACGGGGGAGGGGGGTGGTTAAGTCCTTCATTTCAGGGTGGCCTGAATTATAGGTTAATGCCATGGTAATTTGAGGAATCACAATGGGTAGCAGTGGAAGAAAACATTGCTTTGCGCGGGTATATTTAATCTATTTCATTTAATGTTTCTGTGTGTCGTTGCAGAGAGAAAGTCAATGCAGCTGACAGAAATTGATTTTTACCTTCATTTTTTCAATCCCTATTGGCTGCGGAGTGGGAGGGGATGTGGTTTAATGGGACACGGGGGGGGGGTTAAGTCCTTCATTTCAAGGTGGCCTGAATTATAGGTTAATGCCATGGTAATTTGAGGAAACACAATGGGTAGCAGTGGAAGAAAACATTGCTTTGCGCGGGTATATTTAATCTATTTCATTGAATGTTTCTGTGTCGTTGCAGAGAGAAAGTCATCCTTCCTCCCATCCCTGCAGCTGACAGATGTTGATTTTTACCTTCAATTGTTCAAGAGTGGCATGAATTACAGGTCGATGAAATGGTAATTTATGGGGACCCGCAATGGGTAGCAGTGGAAAAAAACATCTTTTATTAGTACTGAATGGTCGTAGTCTAAAATTAGTCAATTTCATCTACGATTTTTGTGTGTCGTCCCACCCCTGCAGCTGATTTTTTTCTATCCCCGTTGCCTGCGGAGTGGGAGGGGGCGTGGCCTGGCAGAGTTGGGGGTGTGGATTATCAAGATGCTTTGAACGGTTGTAGTCTGAAATTAGTCTATTTCATCTAAAATTTTGTGCTTCATTGCAGAGAGAAATTCACCCTCCCACCCTTGCAGCTGACAGAAGTTTATTTTTCCCTTCATTCTTTCAATCCCTGTTGGCTGCGGAGTGGGAGGGGGCATGACCTGACAGAGTTGGGGGTGTGGCTTAGCAAAGCGCTTCACATAGGTGATTTAATCTATTTCATTTAATGGTTCTGTGTGTCGTTGCAGAATGGCTGCAGAGTGGGAGGGGGCGTGGTCTGACAGAGTTGGGGGCGTGACTTAGCAAGACGATTCGAACAGTTGTAGTCTATAATTAGTCTATTTTATCTAAAATTTTTGTGTGTCGTTGCAGAGAGAAATTCACCCTCCCACCCCTGCAGCAAACAGAAGTTTATTTTTACCTTCATTTTTTCAATCCCCGTTGGCTGCGGAGTGGGAGGGGGCGTAACCTGACAGAGTCGGGGGCGTGGATTAGCAAGACGCTTCACATGGCTGTATTTAATCTATTTCATTTAATGTTTCTGTGTGTCGTTGCAGAAAGAAAGTCAACCTCCCACCCATCCCTGCAGCTGACAGAAGTTGATTTTTACCTTTATTTTTTCAATCCCTGTTGGCTGCGGAGTGGGAGGGGGCGTGGCCTGACAGAGACGGGGCGTGGCTTAGCAAAAGGCTTCGAACGGTTGTAGTCTATAATTAGTCTATTTCATCTAAAATTTTTGTGTGTCGTTGCAGAGAGAAATTCACCCTCCCCCCCCTGCAGCAAACAGAAGTTTATTTTTACCTTCATTTTTTCAATTCCCATTGGCTGCGGAGTGGGAGGGGGCGTGACCTGACAGAGTCGGGGGCGTGGATTAGCAAGACGCTTCGCATGGGTGTATTTAATCTATTTTATTTAATGTTTGTGTGTGTTGTTGCAGAAAGAAAGTCAACCTCCCACCCATCCCTGCAGCTGACAGAAGTTGATTTTTACCTTTATTTTTTCAATCTCTGTTGGCTGCGGAGTGAAAGGGGGTGTGGCCTGACAGAGTTGGGGGTGTGGCTTAGTGAGACTTGGGGCGGAGGTTTTAAGTACTTCTTTTAGGGTGGCCTGAATTAAAGGTCAATACCATGCTTATTTATGAGCCCACGCAATAGGCAGCAGTGGAGGAAAACATCTTTTATTACTACTGAACTGTAGTAATAGAAAAAAACATAAGTTATATTTATGGTAACCGGAATACCTTTAACAGTGTCAGTGAATAGAAATGGATGAGATCCTCAGCTGCTGATAATTACCTGGTTGTTATGGAAACCTGCCCTCCCTGTGTGTGCCTTTGCAGAGAATGGCAGTTGGAGTTTAAAACCAAAGTTCCCAGTTGTAATGTTGGCTAATGGAGATCATATTTTGGGAATATCTCAGGAACGGTATGTCCTAGAGAGATGAGACCTGGTCTAAAACCTTCCCGGACACCTGATGTACCTGTGTGCCGAATTTGGTGAAAATCGGTCCAGTAGTTTGGTCGCGCATAGAGAACAGACAGACAGACAGACAGACAGACACTCATTTTTATATTATTAAGAGATATATATATATATATATATATATAAGCTAGACCCCACACAGCAGCTCAGAGACAACTGAGAATTAGATGTAGCTTGCAGAGGCAAGGAAATGCCAGCTACAAATCATGTAATGGCCAGATATGGCCCAATATATGAGTAGTACTGCAGATATGGCGTCCAGATCACTATTTTTTATTTTTCTACTGACCTCTGTTCTCCTGCTGTCAGCTGTGAGAGCTGTATTGAAATATATTGTCAGGACTCTCCATTATGTTAGAAAAGCACACCACAGCAGTCCAGATTGTGTATTTCAGTGGAAAAAGCGGAGATAGGTTCAGATCTCGGTTCAAAATCAATACTTTATTGGAGCTCAGAACATATTAAAAAAAGTTAAAAGCATAGCAGCGCTTACGCGTTTCAGGTAGAGATTGTATGCTATGAATAAGGGTATCTCTACCTGAAATGTGTAAGCACTGCTATGTTTATTTATATATATATATATATATATATATATATATATATATATATATATATGTATATGTATATATATATATATATATATGTATATATATTCCAATAAAGCATTGATTTTTAACCAAGTGCTGAACCTATCATGGAAAAAGGTGCACTACAACGGTAAATGTAATTGATAATATATAGCTAAACCCTCACGCCAGGGACGGACTGGGAACTTGGTGTGGCCCTGGAAAAAATACTAACAGTGGCCCCGTTTTGTAGTCGGGTCCAAATTGATGGAAGGCAGGACCAATAATACCATACTGTGGCACATTATACCGCCCCAACAGAGCCAAATACCACAGTCCATCACAAAATACTGTCAGCAGCACGAAATACATCCTCAAAAACTTCCACTGGCCGGCCATGAGGAGGACTCAGAAGGCCCCCTGGGCATCGGCCCACCGGGAAATTTCCCTGTAAGGTCTATGGCCAATCTGCCCCTGCCTCACGCTGATGTTAAAATGAGACTTTTGCCAATATATTCTTATATCAAGAACATACTGGAGCCCGAGCACCGCGTCAAGGTATCTCAGAGTGGCACGGGACCTAACACTAACTTACATATGCCGTATGGGCAATTATGGAAGGAGCATATAGGCCGACACACAGCAACCAACTCCTAGTTACCTCCAGCGTGAGATCACACATGCAATGGGAGGAGGGAGAAGACTATGAGCCCCACGTGCCAATGACTCATGTGGCTCAGGCTGCACAGGTGCACCAGAATGTTACCATAAGATGTAAGCCATGGTACATTCAAACCTGGAGTTGCCACACCTCCAGGTGTAAATGTACAAACACAATCACGGAGAAAAAGTGGTCTAAAATGGCAGAGAAGTGCTCAAAACCCCACAAGTGCTGAACCTACCTCGGCTTTTTCCATGGGAATCCCGGGTGACCAGCCTAGCATTTGAGCACAGTCTGCACATTGAAGTGTACAGTACCTTTTTTTCTTTTTTTTCTCTTCTGTGTATTTCAGAGCAGTTTTGAGTGCTGACAGAGGAAGACAGTAGGAAAATAGAAAACAGTTATCTGGACTCCTTATCTTCAGTACTACACATGTATTATAAAATCGACTGACAGATTCCCTTTAGTCATTGTATAAATAACTTTTTAATATTTTTTTAACCTCTTCCCAACACATACATGAATGTTAAAGAGGACCTTTCATGGGTCCAGACTCTCTTTACTAAGTACCAGTTTATGGAGGGCATGTGGGGTGGAGGCCAGATCACTTACTACTTTTTCAGGGCGCCACTCCGTTCACCCGCTCTGCGCCTCCAAAGTTCGGGCCCGCGCTATACTAATGCTGTGGCGCTGTCCAATCGCAGAAGAGAGCGTCACAGCCAGGGAGAAGGAGACGCCCATTGAGAATCCCTGGCGTCTCTTCCCCCCTGTTCCGATGCTATGAATTAGCATAGCGCGCGCCCGAACTTTGGAGGCGCAGAGCGGGCGAACGGAGCGGCGCCCTGAAAATGTAGTAAGTGATCTGGCCTCCACCCCACATGCCCTCCATAAACTGGTACTTAGTAAAGAGAGTCTGGACCCATGAAAGGTCCTCTTTAAGTCTTTAAAGATGGTGCACGCTCAGGACACCCAGTGAAAGTGCACATGTTCACTGCACGCATACTAGCTTTATTGGACTGATTGGTAACAATCGGAGAGGGAGGAAGACTGGAAACTGGACTCTACAAGAAAAATACTCTTATGGACCAGTACCTGACGTTTGACTCCTACCATCCTCTGGATCACAAACTGGGTGTCCTCAGAACCCTATACCACCAAGCTGAAAATATTTCAAACAGGGGATTTTAGCTGAAAGGGGCCCTTAAAACTTGCAGGTATGCATTCTGGGTTCTTGTTAAACCTGAAAAAAGAAGAAAAAAGAATGCCAAGATTGCCAGTGAAGTTGGGAACCTGGGCAGACGGAGGACCTTGGTTCTTCCACACATAGCTGGGGTATCGGGGAAAAACTTAGAAGAACCTTTATTGAACATTGCATCCCTGTCTGCTTTAAACCTGGCAACACACAGAGATTCACCCAAAAGACCCTACGGCAAAACACAAAAAAAGCAATATTGTGTATGCAGTCCAGTGCAATGAGGAGTTCCTGGAATTGTACATTGAAAAAAGAAAACAGCACATACACCAATGTATAGTCCATCACAGAAGAGCCAACACCTGTGGTCAGGACTCAGCTGTGTACCAAAGTCTTAAGGACAAAGGACAAGGAGGTTTGCGTTTTATTTCACATAATTTTTATTAGTGTTTCATAAATACGTTTAACAAAAGGTGACATTAGGAAAGGAAAATACATACAATGCAATGGCACACTGCCAACCAGATAAAGCACAAAATGCCATAGAGATATGAAGTATTCTGAAGCTAATGCTATGCTTGTTTAATAAATTAGAGATTCTTGGCAAATATATTTTGTACAAAATTATCTGGGCCCGTCCACCAAATCGTCAAGGTGATCTCTGTAGAACGGGAACCTAACACTATTTCCTACCTGTTATGTGCCAACCTTGGCTTCCGTATAATCAGGGGGTGTTGGTTCCCAAAAGGTGACATTACATTATATCACATGAAGTTGTTCCAGAAAGACAAGATAAACCCATCTCATGGCATATGTTAGAACAATATGAGTTACCATGATAGTTGACTATTATAGCATAGGATACATTCCAATGAAAGTCACCTGAGGAACATACAATATCGTCACCACAAGAGTAAGTAAGTAGCACCTACACAGTTGGGGAAAGCATGGAAGCTACTTTTACATATCAAAATCACTTCACAGATGCTAATACCTAGAAACATATTGCAAATCAAGCAGTGAGATAAACAAAGATTTGTAAAGTGACATATAGGCCTGATGGAAGAATTTCCTATCATCCAATTAAGGAGTTAGATCGGAGCAAGCGAGGAGAATTTGTTTTTCCATATCATCCAATTTTTCAGGTAAGCTGAGTATCTACCTTTGAAGGAGGCCATGCTGCTTTCCATTTCACAATTATAACTGACTCTACGAATAATGTCAGAGAGTAAGGGAATTTGAATAGATCTCCAATGTTTGGCTATAAGTATTCTGGAGGCCGTTAGAACATGGAATATGACAGTACGATTAGTTACCTGGATATCGTCTAGCCCTATAAAGGGCAGACAGAAAGACAGAGTATGAGGAATGCGTATCTTCAACAGATCAGTTAACATATCATTTATCTCCTTCCATAGAGTGCTTATCTCAGTACATTCCCAGAATACATGTAATATAGAACCTGTAGCTTTGTTACATCTACAACTTAATGAGGTGACTTCTGGATAGATTATAGAAAGCCGGTCTGGGGTCATGTACCATCTATATAACATTTTTCTATTATGCTCCAGGTGTAAGGAGCAAGAGGAGTATTTTTGTGGAGGAAGGAATAAGTGTTTCCATATTACAGAATCATGAGCTAAATTCAGGTCTTTGAGCCATTTATCTACTCCAGAGATATACGTTTTGGACAAACCTTTGACTCTTCCCAGGTTACTGAAGAAATAGAGTTCTAGTTCCAGAGAATCCAAACCTGTCCAAAACCCTTTCTAAATATCCCCAATGGACCCTGTCGAACGCCTTCTCCGCATCCAATGAGAGAAGCAGAGAAGGCGTCCGACACATCTCCACTCCCCCCAACAAATCCAAAAATCTTCTGGTGCCATCTACCAATTGCCTGCCTTTTACAAACCCCACTTGGTCTCTATGAATCAAGTCTGGGAGCATCTCCACTAGTCTTAAAGAAGAACTCCCGAAAAAAAATTTATTCTCTGACCTCTTAGAAAGGCGCATGATATAATCTGTAGTGATTGTCATTTTCTTATCAGTCACTGTTTCTATGAGTAAAAACCTCTCTTCTCATTGTAGCTGGGTCATGTGACCAACTCCCTGACCTCCAACTGACCCAGGACAGAAAGCCAGTAACTGCTCTATTCATTCCTATGGGAGCCTCACTTTCAGTCTCATAGGAATACATAGAGAATTAGACTTCCTGTCCACACATAAGTCTATGTGTGAGTTGGTGGGTCTAATTGCTGGTCACATGACACAGATAAGAAACTTCAGGATGATATAAGTCAAAAATTCAGACACTGGTAAGAAAATGACATTCACTACAGATTATATCATGTATAAAATTTTTGTCGGGAGTTCTTTAATGCTAAAAGTTTAGTGTAGATCTTTAAGTCAGTGTTGAGAAGTGAGAGTGGCCAAAAGTTCTCTGGCCTATCAGGGGATTTACTAGACTTCGGCAAAGTGATAATGGTTGCTTCCAAAATTTCAGCTGGAAAAGTTCCAGATGTTCTCACTTGATTAAAAAGCTTTTTAAGGGGAAGGGTTAGGATTTCACAAAATTGCTTATAATAATCATTTGTTAGTCCATCAGGACCAGGGGTCTTGTTGGATTTCAGAGATTTGATAGTTTTACTAATTTCTTCCTCAGTATATTCTGACCTCAAAGTGTCAAGTTGATGTTCCTGGAGCCAAGGTATAGTCACTGTATCTAAGAAGCTGTTGATGTTGTCTATCCCGGGTTGGAAGGTGCCAGAGTCTGTGCCTAAATTATAGAGTGAAGAGTAAAATAAGGCAATAGAGTTAGCAATATGTTGCCGATCAAATATTTTGCGACCTTGAGAGTCGTATAAGAAAGGTATTTTCATCTTAGACTGTTTAGCTTTCAGTCTGGAAGCCAAGAGGGATCCCGCTCTACCATCATGATCATAATATTGAGCTTTGAGACGCCTCAACGCTAGATCATATTTATAGAGGTTTAGGTTATGTAACCTATGGTGCAGATCTTTTAACTCTTGTGCTCTATGTGGACAAAAGGATTGCTTATTTAGGTGACTTAATCTAATAATAGAGCTAGTTAATTGTACTATAAGGGCTTCCCTATCTTTTTTATCCCTTGCTGCCAAACCAATATAATGACCTCCCATAAACGCTTTGTGAGCGCTCCAAACTGATGTAATGTTGACCTCATCAGTGTCATTTAGAACAAAAAACTCTTTAATTGTTGTGGTTGAAGAAGGTAAGTATTTAGCAGAGTGTAAAATACGGCCATTAATTCTCCATGAATTGCGAGGGGAGGAGTTGTACAATTCAGAGAGACTGACATGAATAGGGGCATGATCAAACCAGGAAATATATCCGATTTCTAAAGATAATACTTTTTGTAAGGTGTTGCTATCTGTTAGAAATAGGTCAATCCTAGAATATGTTTTGTGTGCATGAGAAAAGTAGCCATAATCACGCTCATCGGCATGTTTTAGGCGCCAAACATCCAATAAACCTTCTTTTTGTGTGAGCGAAAATAATTTAGAAGGATGGTCTGATTTAAGGAGTGAAGAAGAATCTAGAGCTGGCCACATTAAGGAGTTAAAGTCTGCCATAATCATGAGTGAACCTCTTTTAACAGAGGAAATCAATGTAAACAGCTTACTTAGAAACTTTAGGGGACCTTTATTGGGCGCATAATGCGCCACCAAAGTGAAAAGAGCATTATTAATTTCGCAAATCAGAATAACAAATCACCCTCCATCGTCAATCTGGGAGTCTAATAGCTTAAAGGCCAAGGAATCTTTTATCGCTATGGATACACCTCTTTTTTTTCCTATTAGTAAGTACTGGGAAGTGTTTATGCTTTAACCTGAAAATTTCAGCTTTAAGTAAAAGTCTCCTGAATACATAGTATATCGGATTTATCAATAAGGGCTGTTTTCCATAGTTGAGATCTCTTGAAAGGGCTATTTAGCCCCTTTGCATTAATAGAGGTGATTTTAAATACCATATTGTAGGGATATAACAAATGCTGTTATCAATATTTCCACCCTCAAATCAATATTGTGCACAACTCTCCCAAGTTCCCATAGCAGTATGAAGAAACTATTATCAAAAAAGGGATGTAGCATCAGAATTTGCATTTCTGGTGACTTAAAGGGAACCTGTCATCTCCGAAAAAACCCCTGAACTAGAGTAAGCGGTGTATAGTGTAAGTGATGCTGAATCCGAATATGTAAGTTTTATCTTCATACTCACTTCCATTCCGTTGCTGGGCTCCCATAAACCAGCAGTAAAATGCATTGAGAGGACTCTTCTTTGAGTCCTCTCCATTATGTGAGTGAGTACTGGAGTCCACTGAGTGCATTTTACTGTCGATTTGTGGGAGCACAGCGTCAGAATGGAAGTGAGTATGAAGATAAAAATTACATAACCAGACTAAACGTCACTTACACTATACACCGCTTACTCTAGTTCAGGGGGTGTTTCAGAGATGACAGGTTCCCTTTAAGTAAAAACAATCTAATATCAAAAGTAACAAAA
Source organism: Rhinella marina (assembly GCA_900303285.1). Classification (NCBI taxonomy): domain Eukaryota; kingdom Metazoa; phylum Chordata; class Amphibia; order Anura; family Bufonidae; genus Rhinella; species Rhinella marina. The sequence continues at coordinate 64,226 of ONZH01021734.1, forward strand.
AACAAAGAAAACAGTACCAACATGTACCAGTCCAGAACATACTACCATATGGGACGCATCAATCTCAGCGCCTTTCTTAGGGGGTGTTATACTTGACCTTGGCCGATCAAGCCTAAATGAAAACAAGAGCATACTAATACCAGCGTGCAGGTCCTTCAAGTAACAGGGGTATTGCTCCTTGGGATTTCTGACCATTCTTCATCCATATGTACAGGCGATGGCGATTTAGATGGTATTTGGGTGCCGGAGTTGGGCATAAGGTGCCAGCTGGAAATAAGATCGAGTGCCTCTTCAGGACTTGACTTGGCTGGAAAACCCCACTGATAGGGTATTTTGTGAGACCCTAATATTCTGGTGGCATCTTGAAATTGTCTTCTTCTGGCCAATGTGGCAGCAGAAAGATCCGTGTAGAGAGAGACCTGTTGAAACCTGTCAGGCAGAGTCGGGTTGTTCCGAGCTGCAGCCATTAGGTTTTCTTTAACATGGTAGAAAGTGATATGCGCTAATACGTCCCATGGTACCTCCGCTGGTAATCCTATGGGTATCCTATGTGACCTATCTATGAAAAGTTTGTTTTGTGGGATACCCGGCTATATTTCACTGAAAGAGTAGTAAAAGCTTGGAACAAACTTCCAGCAGAGGTGGTTGATACATCCACAGTAACTGAATTTAAACATGCCTGGGATAAACATGTATCTATCCTAAGATAAAAAAAAGGATAATAAAAGGGCAGACTAGATGGACCAGGTGGTCTTTTTCTGCCGTCAATCTTCTATGTTTCTATAAGGCAGTGAATAAATCGATTAGAAAATCACGCAGGTCCTCTTGTTTAACGGACTCTGGGATGCTGCGAAACCTTATGTTGTTTCGGCGGGAACGATCCTCCAGGTCTATTACTTTTGATCTAAGGGTTGCTAATTCCTCTTCTTTGTCATTAGTGGAGTCTACCAAGTTATTGTGGGCCTTAGCAAACTCTGCCATTTTAGACTCCCAAGTATGAGGTTCTATGACCAATATCAATAATGTCTTTTTGTAAGGGGATTAACATTTCTTTAATGTCAACTTGTAGACATTTCCTCAAATCACCCATGAGAGTTACCAATAAGGCCTCTGTGATAGGTTTTTCTCCCCCATCTTGCCTGCCTCCATATTGTAAGCCAGAGCGAGGTCCCTCTGCTTGAGCTACATCATGGCCGTCCGCATACGTTCCCCAGCCCGAACCTCGCAAAGTGTACAAGCTGTCTGTACCTTGACCCGATATGAGTCCTGATGGAGATGCGTTGCCAGATCCATGAAAAGTCCCTGAATGGGGAGATGATGTGGAGCAACGCTCCGGAGAGTCTGGCTCTGAAATGTGGCGAGGCTGCGAGCCGAACGGAAGTTGTAGCTGCAGGTTTATGAGTGGGCGTTGGGCCTCTGCCGGCGCCATCTTGGAAGGAGTTGACCGCTGGATAAAACTCTGTAAGTTATGTAGAGGTTGTTTTCTTTTTTTGTTTTCGCCATCTCAGGTGAGTTCTTGGAGCAATTCCTAGTCGATCCACTTAGAAGAAATCACTGGAAAAATGCTTTGAGCCGCCAAACAGGCTGATAGCATCGGAGCTCAGCTAATCCACAGCCTACTCCATGCACCGCCGGCCACGCCCCCCCAAGGTTTGCATTTTAGACACAGAAGAGGACTGATTTAAAAGAGGTGTGAAAGAAGCTATATATGCTAAGTTGAAGTAACCAAGCTTGAATACAAGTGTGACATTTATTGTCTGCCGCTTACAGTACAGCTCTAACATGTCTCCCAAGGCAGTTTAACCACACTTAATAGCTTCAGTTGTGAAAATCAACGCTTCACTTTCATGACTGAAGCACAAGTCACCAGTATTAAATGAGAGAGAATTCTCGTAAAGCTGTTCTAATTGAGGAAGCCAGTTGGATGACTAGCAAAATGTCTTCCAGAAAAAATACCAATAATTCTGTAAATTATCACAGAATTCAGAGAGAATGCTAGCTTAGAAAAAGTGGGAGGAGAATAGTGCCATTAGAAAATACAACTTATCTTGCAAAAAAAATGCCTCATGCCATTGTGCTGACAAAAAATAAAAAAGCTATGGCTCTTGGAATGGGAGAATGAAGAAAATAAAAGGTTGGTTTGATCTTTCACTACTTAACAGTTTTGCCCACACTCTGCTGCGGCTCAAGCACCAGGGTGAGGGGGAGTGCTATTTTAACCCCTCATATCTTGGGATTGGTAGCAGCTTTAGATATGGGCCTGGCAAACCAGGCTTTAAAACAAGACCAGAATCAAGCACTATCTCCACTGTTTCGGGAGATATAGCTATTAGAATTCAGATCAGGAGTGAAAGCAGCTGAAACTTGCTTACATTTTCACCTGCTTTCACTCACATTCGCCTTTTTTTCATCTTTTTCAGTGTTTCATGTTTAAAAGCTTAGATTGTTAGCTTTCAAAAAAGACCAGGTTCATATCTAAATCTCTTATTTAGCTAAAGATATGAAGCATTAAAGGAGCCCTCCTCTCTTCAGCCTGGAGAAGAAAATGGGGGAATTGGGGAAGCTCGCAGCCTGCACAAGGGAAAAATATAAATAAAATATAAAGTTGGCATCATCATAATTGTAGTGTCCCACAAAAGAAAGTTATCATATTACTTACACCACACATTGAATACCATAAAAATAAATCCCACAAAATAAAGTTAAAATAGCTGTTTTTCTATCTTCACCACTAAAAATATAATACTAAAAGTTATTTAACCCCTTCCCGACACGCAACATAATAGTATGTCACATGTCAGGCCTTTAAAGAGGGCGCCTGCGCCGTTACAGCAGACACCCGCAGCTAATATCCGCAACCGGTGGTAATGCCGATCGCTGACATTTAACAGCAATCGAATGACTATTATAGTTCCCTATGGGAACTATAAAAGGTAGTGTAAAAAAATAAAAAAGCTTTTACAAATAAAAAAATAAAAAATATATAAAAGTTCAAATCAACCACCTTTCCCCAAAATGAGAATTAAAAATGTTAAAAAAAAACACATCATGGGTAACACCGCGGTAACAAAAATATTAATCCCATATAGAAAAAGAAAAAGAAAAAAAATGGTCAAAATGTCCGATTTGCCATTTTTTTGGTCGCTTCTCCTCCCACAAAAAAATTAAATAAAAAGTGATTGAAAAGTTGTACACGCCCCAGAATGGTATCAATGAAAACAGATCACCCCGCAAAAAATGAGCCCCCATACAGCCCCGCGCGCATAACTACAAAAAAGTTATAGGGGTCAGAAAATGACAGGAAAAAAGTAAATCCTTTTTTTTAAGCATCAAAACGTAAGAAAAAGTACACATACGTGGTATCGCTGGATACATACTGACCTGGAGAATGAAGATCACAATTCAGTTTTACTGCATAATGAACACCGTAAACAAAAAACCCTGTAAAACTGGCAAAATAGATTTTTTTTTCAATTCCACCACCTTTGGAATTTTTTCCCACTTCCCACTACATTTTATGCAATAGTAAATGGTGGCGTTGGAAAGTACAACTAAAATAAATAAAAACACAAAGTCATAAAAACTCCGGGGTAGAAAGGGTTAATACACTGTACACCACAATGGTTAAAAAAAATAAAAGAAAAAAAAACTACAACTAGCCCCACAAAATTCAAGGTCTCATAGCTAAATTGAAGAAAAAAATTAAAAAGTAACGACCTCAGGAACACAGAGGGGGGGAAATGTTATCTAAAATGTGTTATGTCACTAAGGGGTTAAAAGCACTTCAGCCACTTCCGTTGTGCACCAACTATATTTACTTCAGACCTAAATCTACAATAAAAAAGGAACACTTTGGGGAGAGTTTTTTCCAATTTTAATGTGACTGTTAAGAGGTTAAGGGGCTAAATTATTTTAGTTACTCACATTAGTATGTGTCATTCTAAGGGATGAAGTTTCTTTCTGGATACAGGTGCAAGAAATGATCCTGGTTACAGTTTTTATAGGTTAAACATTTTAATATACAAATCACAATCGCAAAAAAGGTAGGCCCTGGAAAACCACTTTAAATTCAGGAACTGCTGTGGGCGACTATGCGTAATAGCACAGATGCTCCTTTTAGCTAAGCCCTGAGAAAGCAGCAGTTTATTGCTTTCTTGTAGTAAACTTTAGTGCTACACATCCTTCTGCAATAACATAAACTCTACTAGAGGGGTTTCCTCTCGCTTTGTGAACCATATGTTCAAATCTTGGGGGCATATATAATGTATGAAACATCAATAACTCACACAACGCTCGCTCTCTAAGTGATTTTTCTTGCTACTGTATCACCTACGAGAGAAAGCTGCAAGTCACAGAAATATGTAAATCTGGATGAAAGGCTCTATCTTTTACATAATGACTGAGAAGAAAGTTAGTAAAATAGTCTGAGTTTGAATTCTTTACGAAATATGATAACATGACACTGATACTCTTGGACCTTTCAATTCCAAAGTTGCCAGAGATGCTGTAATTTTATGCTGGTCAGCCAGCACATCATCAGTTAATTTTCTTTTGGGTTTTTACTTCCTACTGGTTTACTTTGCATATTGTTTTGGCAGCAAAGCTCCACCTCAGGTCATGTGATGCTGGCCACATCACATGATCCTGGGCGGGCTATTTAAAGATGGCAACTGCCTAGGCAAGTTGCCTGTTATTGAAGTTCCTTCCTTGCAGTGCTGTGCGTATATTTCTTCTTGTGACCTGCTGTATTACCTGACCTATTGCTTGTGACCTCGAACTTGCTTTTGCCTCATCCTCGGTTCCTGACGTACACTCCTGGTTTGACCTTTGTTTGCCTGACTATTCGACTATTGTGTCTGTTTGTTTCCGTGTCCGTTTGTTGTTCTCCCTTCCCTGCACCCTCACGTAGCAGAGTAGGGTTTGCCGTCCAGTTGCTCCCCTTGGACCTTTAGCCTTGGGTGTGGCAAATAGGCAGGGACAGAGGTGGGGTTAAGTCAGGGTGCACTTCACCCCCTTGTTCCTGTCGTGACACATAAGCTGCCATGGTTTTCATTTGCTTGTTAATGTTAGCATCGTTTTTGCAGCTATGTAGCAGTTTTACGCCACAGGAACATTAAACAGCTTGTGGCACAGAGGTGGATTAAGTGGCTCAGAGGCCCTGGCTTGTTCCTCAACCTTGGGCCCCATGAGTAAAAAAAAATGTATACTGCACTGTATATCCCTCGTATATCCATATTTAGACGGATTGAGTGCTACCAAACATACCGGAGAATACAGCACCACATAATTATTATATCCAGTGATGTCTCCTCTGACGTAGACGTTCTATTTCTTCATCTTCTCCACTGGGAGCAGACCACAATGATGGCATCTGTTAGGTATTTTTCATTTCTGCAGAGTTTGCCACAAAACAATGTGGTGCCCCAGCCGTGATCTCCTGCAATAATGTGCCTGCTGTTCTCATTAATGCCCCCAAATACTATACTGCCGAAATAATAGTGCCATACAGATAGTCCTCCCATAGCAATAGTGCCCCCTACAGTGCCCCCAATTGTAATAATGCTCTCCAGGAGTGCCTCCATTAGTACTAGTGACCTCCATATTGTGCTCACTCATAGTAATACACCCTTAGTGCCCCCAGTAGTTACAACATCACTTTAGTGTCCACAGTATTGATAACATATCCACAGTGCCAACAGTAGTAATAAGGCCCACAGTAGTAATAAAGCCCCCACAATGCCCCCAGCATTACTAAAACCTCACAGTGCCCCTAAGTAGTAACAAGCCCCCCATAATGAATCCTTATAGAACCCCCAGTAGTAATAAGACCCCTCTATAGAGGCCACAGTAGTAATAAGGATCCCTATAGTGCTCCCAGCAGTGCCCTCTATAGTGCTCCCAATAGTTAAAATGCCCCCGTAATGCCCCCAGTAGTTATGTATTCCCAGTAGTTATAATATCACCCAGTAATTAAAATGCCCCCTGTAGTGCCCTCAGTATTTATAATGCCCCCTGTAGTGCCCTCAGTATTTATAATGCCCCCTGTAGTGCCCTCAGTATTTATAATGCCCCTGTAGTGCCCTCAGTATTTATAATGCCCCCTGTAGTGCCCTCAGTATTTATAATGCCCCCTGTAGTGCCCTCAGTATTTATAATGCCCCCTGTAGTGCTCTCAGTAGCTATAAAGCCCCTTTGTAGTGCCTTCAATATCTGTAATGGCTCCTTGTAGCCCACCACAGTATTCAAATGGGGGGCCCAGAAATATTATAATCTGCCATTGTTGTGGCATAGCCATTAGTATATTACTATGTCTATTTTAGCTGTTTCCTTATTTTAGTCTACCACACACAATCTGGGTGCTGGGTGACAATGGTAACCTTTCCAGGACATATAACAAATGTCTTCCATTGCCTTCTAAATGCCAGTGTTCATGGTGCTGCTAGCCTTCCAGTTATGAATAAGAAATTTCAGGATGAATTCAGGTGCATGATCACAAATAAGTCTTTCAGTACATGGAATTAAAGGCGACCTCTCCCATCTGCTGACATGTCTGTTTTAGTAACTACTTGTATTCCCCATGAAATAACAATTCTGGATCATGTTTTCTTGCAACTCTGCATTGGTCAGGTCCACATTTATTCCTCCTGGAAATGTATGGAAAAATTTGACAACTAGATATCACCTTTCCCTTTGTCAATTGGGTGTGTCCCTACGTTGTATGATACTGTCAGCACAGATTAGACAGTGTCAGACTTTGTAGGGATACACCACCAACTAGTAATACTCAGCTGTAAATTTATGTACACATTTCTAGTTGGAATAACAGAGGTACAAAATAGTTAAAGGTATATGAAAAATACCACAGATTTTTTTTTTCTTGGTGAATACAAGTTTTCATTTAAAACACACACCAGTATGAATGAAGGATCCTTTTTAATGTGACCGCCAGCATACCAACTAAATATAAAAATGTATTGATTTATTGTATTTTTTTCCTGTAACTTAAACAATACATAGAACTGTATTTTCAATGTATCTTGAAAACAAAACCTGAACAAGCAATGCTACATTCTTAAGTGCAATCCAAGGGGAGGAGCAGAAATAGCTGTTTAGGCATACCTGTCATTTCAGGTGATTTTTCACAAGATGCTATGATATGTGTACATGAGGAATAACTGTCTATCGAGCGATTATATTACTTGCATTCTCCATATTTCCACAGTTCTCTGCCCTGCAAGCTCCATCTCTAATTTTCAGTTTTCCCTGATCTCAGCTCCAGAGCATGTGAAGACTACCTGCCCTAATGTCTTCCATACACAGCATATATAGGAGATCCTGATCCTTAGTTCTCTGTAGCACACACAGAAGTAGCATCATGGAGGACATTATAAAGCAGTTCTCAGCAGTGTAGCTGTGAATCCAGTATTGATGTAAGACAGAAAACTTAATAGAGCAAGAAGCAGCGTCTCTGTTTGTCTGTGCCCTATTTCCCTTTCAGCAGTTCCATATACATCATCCTTTTTTTGTTTTTATATATGCTAGTAGAATACCATTAAAGGGTTTTTTGGGGATTTTACTACTCAGGATAGGTCATCAGTATCTGATTGGTGGGGGTCCGACACCCGGGACCCCCGCCGATCAGCTGTTTGAGAAGGCCGCGGGCTTATCTTAGCTTTTCCTAGGCCAGTGACGTCACTTTCATCAGTCATGGGGCTTAGGAGCGGCTCAGCCCCATTCAAGTGAATGGGACTGAGCACCATACCAGTACCTTCTAAAACAGCTGATGGCAGGGGTCCCGGGTGTCGGACCCCCACCAATCAGATACTGTTGATCTATCCTGAGGATAGGTCATCATCAGTAGTAAAATCCTGGAAAACCCCTTTAAATAATGTAAAGTTTGTTGAAAGTGCAGTGCCTAGTTAATGGAAAGCAAGACAAAACTTCTGGACAACTATAGAGAAGAAAGCAAGCACAGCAACGATGTTTATGTAATTCTTCATTAAATGAACCACATTCAGCGAATAAGGTGTATTCTCTCAGCCTAAGTCATGTCATTTGTTAACATACTAGTATGGAACTTACATAGGTTTTTGTCTGGATGAATCCTGGCATATTTACGGGGTAGCCTCCGGATCTCCTCTGGATCCCATTATAGTCAATGGAGGCTGGCAGGCATGCGGTAACATTCAGCTATGCTGGATCCACAGAACTCCAGTAGGCTATTTTCTGCTGGAGAGATCTAAAGCTGGATTGGGAATAGTATATGTTGGCCCTGTGGACAAAGATTTCTATATTGCAGCGATCAATGTAATATTGAAAAAGACTCTGAAAACTTTAAGCTGTAAAGGATTATAGAAACTTATCTACCAAAGCCACAAAACGCTCCTAAAGACGTTCAGCCCAAGTAGGTTTGAAAAAGGCGCCAAAAAACGATACCTCTCCAGCGTTACACGCGGACTTTTCTCTATGGCAGATGCTGTCCCGAGATAGCCGCGCTTGACACGCCGCACCAGAGATTCCGCATCGAGGACACCTGAGACGCCGCATTCAAGACGCTACAGTAAGGATACCCAATAATCAGCGCCCTTAACAGACCTTCACCGATGATAATCTCCGATCTGTCTTTAACAACAACGGTACCAGGAGCTGCCGAGGGAGCGGTAAAGTACTATATCTCTTCCCTCTGTCACAGGAGGGAGAGTCTACAATATTAATATAACTACACTGTACTATCTTTTAGTGACATTGTTTCTAAACATACTCGCAACAAAGAATCCTGAACTTGCAAATGTCCACACTATAGGACACCTAAAAACTACGCATTGCAAGTTTGAACCATTGTAGGATTCATGTTTACTAGACTTACCATTAGTTTATTTCTATATCGTTGATCAAATTGTATATATATTATATACATTGTATTTGTATATTTGTACACCTGCATTATAGATCTGAAACCAGCGCTGGCAAATTTTATTGGACACTTTTTTAATATTAATATTTTTATGACATTTGTTATTAATAAATATTTGTTATCGAATATATATACCCCTGAAATATTGGTTAAAATCGAGCTACACACCCAGCTGCAGAGAGTGCACATCAATACCATATTACCTAGAGATCTAAAGCTGTCGCAGATGTGAAAGAGGCCTAAGAGTTATAAAGGTTTCACGCACAGAATATCACATCAAGTTTAAAATTTATTTATGAAGCAAATGCACCAAAAAAATCCACTGTAGTGAGCTCACCTGGTTTAGTTTTCCATCTTTAAAAGGAGTTGGAGGTTGGTGGAAGGAAGCAGGGCTTAAGATGCACCAACATTTTGGTGCAAGGTAGGCCAACCAATAGTTGGTGCAAACTTAGGCAAAAGTGTCTCATCTGCCTGTATAAGGCTGACCGTATAGATTACAGTAAACAAGTGATAGAACCAAAGCAGATGACATCCCATCTCTGGGCACAGTATTTTGAAGTTATACCCCTTCTGTAGTGTGTGTACTGTATGCATTTATTCTTTTAGAAAGAGCCTGCAGAAAGTCACAGATATGATGAATACTACAAAGGCAGATGCTTTTCTGCTTCTCGTACTTTAATCCACACTTTAGGCTTCACTAATTAATCTAATTCCACCTCCTCTAGAGTCAACATCTGGTATTTAATTTAGTTGACTACTGCTCAGAGCTAACTGGAAATGAATTCAATTACCAGCTCTACAATAAAGTGCAACAATCTTTCAAAGTCCATTACTTGTTCAAAGGTGGAAACTATAGTATAACAGAAAGTATGATCATTGTGTTCTACTAAGTGATGCTAAACAGGTGTAATACGCGACTAAAGGCCCTTTTAGACGGGCCGATGTGTCTCCCTGCCCGAGCGCCGATCAGCAATATCGGCGCTCATGCAGGAAGCCTTTACACGGCCCGATGAATCGAGCGCCGGGCCGCACGAGTGATCGCTGTATCACTAGTGCGGCCGGGAAGCTCCATACTGTCAGGCGCACATCGCCTGTTTACACAGGGTGATGTGTGCCCGACAGATTGGATCTTTTGTACAAACCAAAAGATCCAATCAGCCGACGAACAAGCGTTTTGCTCGTTCGTCGGCTGATTAGGGCCACTTTTACACGGGCCGATTATCGGCACTAGCGTTCCTAGGAACGCTTTTTCGGCTGATAATCGGCCTGTGTAAAAGGACCTTAAGGCCTCACACATCAGTAAATCATGGATGTCTTCCATTTGGGATATCCACAGACAGCACACATACATAGGGGTTTTCCAAGAGGTTTTTTTTACTGAAGGCCTATCTTCTGGATAGGTCATCCATATCTGGTCAGTGGGGACCCAACACCTAGGACCTCCTGCCAATCAGCTGTTTTAGAAGGTAACAGTTCTTGCAGCAGTGATGTGTCCTTCTCCAGCTTTTCCTAGGCCATGCAATATCATGTTCATTGGTCACAAGGCTTAGCACAAGGTCCGGCACTCCAGCTGTGGTAAAACTATGACTACCAAGATGTAAACTTGCTTGGCTGTTCTCATAGAAATGAATAGAGCATGCTGGGAGTCGTAGTTTCACCACAGCTGGAGTGCCGGAGGTTAGCCATCACTGGCCTTAGTGCAGCTCAGCCTCATAGAAGTGAATGGGGCTGACCTCAATATCATGCACAGCCCCTATACAATGTATGGCTCTGTGCTTAGTGAGTGGAGAGAATGATGCAGTGTTAAAGAGGAACTTTCACCACTCCTGAGATGCCTGTTTAAATAGCTTCATGCATTCCCCATGTAATAACAATTCTGGAACATCTATTCTTATGTCTGTATGTTGTGCCATTCCTTCCATTCCTTATTATTTGCACTAGAATTTATGAATGAATTGCTACTAGCCCTCAGTAAGGGAACAGAGGGGAGGTAACAAGTTGGGGGGTGTATCTGCACAGTCTGAACATGGCAGCACTGATTGGCTAGAGTCAGTCTGTGCAGGTACACACCCCCAACTGGTCACCTCCCCTCTGTTCCTTTACTGAAGGCAAATAGTAATTCATTCATAACTTCTAGTGCAAATAATAAAGGAATGGCACAACATGGAGCCATAAGAATAGATGCTCCAGAATTGTTATTACATGGGGAATGCATGAAGATATTAAAACAGGCATGTCAGGAGTGGTGAAAGGTCCTCTTTAACCAGAGCACCAATGCCTTCTCAAACAGCTGATTGGCAAGGGTCCTGGGTACTGGATCCCCACCAATCAAATACTGATGACCTATCCAGGGCTGGCTCCAGGTTCATGTGAGCTCTTGAGCAATAAAGTCTCAGAGGGTCCCCTTGTGGCATTTTGCACGACACATGCAGCAAAGAAACTGCATGTATTATAGATGTTGCCTAATACAATAGACAGAGCATGTGCACCAGTACAAAAAATACCTCCTTATGATGTGAGCCAACACAAAAACTACCTCCTTATAATGTACGTAAACACATATGAGATCCACAGAACCCCATAACAGATCCTCAGATCAGACCCCTATATCAAAGCTCACATGAGACCTCCAGAACTTCATGTAAGACCCCATGTCAAACCTCAGATCAGACCTCCATGTCAGACTCCAATATCAGAACTCCGATCAGGACCCAGTTTCAGACCTCAGATTAGACCCCCATTAGACCTGCATGTCAGGCCCCCCATATCAGACCCCCTTTAGACCTCCATGTGAGAACCCCATATCAGACCTCAGATCAGTACTCCATGTCAGACCAACTTCCCATATCAGCCCCCATTTAGACCTCCATGTCAGATATCTCAAATATCAGACCTCAGACCAGACACGGCCACTATAAAGAGTATGAAGCTATACTTGGCAAACAACTGGAGCACTACGGCTTTCTTAACCAGGCAATGAGAGGATGTGCCATCAATATTCTAGTTCTGGAAGACCCCTTTGAAAACTTGTTGGTGATTCTTTTAATATGTTTTTAGATTATTATTTTTTATCGTACACAAAGTCTTGCTATCCAGGCATACCTCTGAGGATCGAAAAATCTATTAACAAGAAGTGTAAGTAAACTGGCGTTACAGAGTTTTCACTTTGAAGTAAATCATTTTTTGTATATACTGAGATAATGAATTTGATGCAGGAATTTTATAATTACGGGTAGGTACATTAGATACTCCGCTAAGAAGTGTCGAGTTCATAAATATGGTATGAATTATTAATGCCCGACTGTAAAAACAGACGTCAAGTCAACAAATCACAAAGTACAATTTAGAGTGTGGAACAATTACACTTATTATAGTGACAATTTCATTAACATACGCATGAAAAATAAAAAAAAAAATAAAAATAAAAAGATCCGTGACAAGCGGAGGTTCATATTTTATGAAGCTGCGAGCTTAAAGAAGAACTGGGTTATGTCTCCTGTATTTTATCGTAATGATCCTCACTGTGAGAGTCATAATCACCTCGGAGACCTCAAGCGCTCCTCAGTCTCAGACGTACCCTTGTGTCTTTGTCTGTGTTGAGATTTATCTAAGTTGTCGAGCAGAGCGATTTTCCTGTGATTTCATTAGATGAAAACTTGCTGATTTGATGCATCCTTTTAATTGATTTGTAATCACAAATATTCTGTACGCTAAAGACAAAGATGACGGGGGGGGGGGGGCGAGCATTTAAAATGAAATTTCAAATTGAAAACTTTCCTAATTACCAGATGTGTGGCATTTCCTGTAATGGTTCTGTTCTCCGACTGTTATCAAGGGACAGGTACAATAAAACGCGACGACATGCAGAGAATCCCAGCTAGAAATTTCGAACCATATGTGCGCCGTATGTAGAGATGCAAATTTCATCTCCATAAATATGTATTGCTTCTCATTCTCATTTGTTTCATAGGTATCGTAATCTGCTCATTTCTGTACTGCAGATTCAGAGGATATTTTGTTTGTTATGTGCAGAATGTAAAATATCTTCCAATGTTTTACAGCGAATATAACATAAAAAAACTGCAGAATATACTAAATAAAACTCCAGAGCACTGACATCCTCTTTTTACCCTTTATAATCATGTGAAAATTGTGAACTTTTGCTTTCACCAAGCTATTGCCACAAAATAAGAAGTAATTTACACTCAAGCATGCCACTGCATGTGTACGCTCACTTGAAACTATTTTTAACCCCTTTGCGACCTCGGCACCTTAAAGTTGACGCCCACTCGCACGTGCAGCTGGCACCTTAGCCATCGTGTTTCTGCTGTTTCAGACAGCAGAGGCCCAGAGTGAATATATGCGATCAGCCATAAGGCTGAGATCGGGGAAGCTGTAGTATAGCTGTGATGGCTCAGAGCCGCAGATAGCAGCACTGTATTGGTGTAAGAAACATGTCCGGGCTCCAGCAGCACGATTCTCATCCTTGGTGAGGCCTCTCCAGGAAAAATGCGCTGGTGACCCACGTCCCCTGTTGACGAGCCAGCATCCTTACCAACAGAATGCACTGCTCTGTTTCTCCCCACAGCGGGGTGTGCTGGTGGAGATTAGCAGTGGGGTGATTGCTCAGCTACTCTATTACTGTGTGCTAGTGTTCTGATTAATGGAGTGCCGAATCATGGACCAGGTTCTAATTCAGGGACTTATCGCTCTATTTAAACCCCTTCCTGACCAGTGCCAATGATAGTCTCTGACTCATTAGCTGCATTCCTGGTTCCTTGTTCTTGTGCTTATTGGATTGGTTTCTCTGACTGACCACAGCTTGTCTTCTGACCACTCTCTATCCCTCGTTTGGTACTGCAGAGCTTTTCTGGTTCTGACCCATTTACGTACAACTCTGATATTGTGTTTGATTTGTTGTTTGTCTGTCTCTGCACTTAAATAGCGTAGGGACTGTCAACCAGTTGCAGTCTAGCAATCTAGGGCTTGTACTGCAAGTAGGTAGGAAAAGCGGGGTTGGTTCTAGCCTTAGGTCTCACTGTCCTTGTCTGTCCCTACCTACAGTCGTAACAATTGGTATATAGTGAATGGATATATACCCATCACAGAACACAATTGGCAAACATAAAACTGTGGCAGAATTGCCTTTTTTTCCAAACCCCCCCACCCACCCACCCAATTTGGAATTTGGTTTTTCAGCTCCCCACTACATCATATGCAATATTACATGCCCTTAGAAAGTACAACTTGTCCTGCGAAAAACAAGCCCTCATAGGCTATGTGAATGAAAAATAAAATAAGGCTATAGGAAGGTGGGAATGAAAAACAAAAACGGAAAATCTCAAGATCCTCTAAGGGTTAAAGGGGGTTGTTCAGGCATTGACTCCTGGAATATTAATAGTTACCTCCTCCCTAAAGCTCCAGTCCAGTACACTGGCTTCCATTACTCCATCTTCTGGTCCCTGGCATGTGTTCCTCATGCCAGGGCATATACATGACCACATTTGCCACTGCAGCAAATGACTGCTATCTCAGAGGTGGTGTCCCCAGGTGACACGTCATCACTGAAGCCAGTCATTGGTTGCAGCAGCAAACATCTCTGTGTCAATACCAGTGACCAGAAGATGGTGGAAAGGGAACCAGTGTGCAGTACGGGAGCGGCAGGGAGTAGGTAGGTATGAATCTTTCAGAAGGGGATGCAGGGTAGGGGCCTTCCTTTGATAGTTAAAGGGGTTATCTGCCCTGAAATGCCCCACCCCACCCATATGCCCCTAGCATCACAGATGATGTTAGGGAGGCTTGTTCCCATCACTGCCTGCCATTGGCTGCCCTTCGCCGATGCCGAATGTTTTCATCTGCGCAACAGGGAGATGCAGCGGCGGCCGTGCGGGCTTCAGAAGCAACACGGGTGCCGGGGAGCCATGTAAGTACATTGTATGTGAGGAGCCCGGGCATATGGGTGGGGCATTTCAGGGGTCGGCTAACCCCTTTAATGTTACTGGAAATCCCCTTTTAAGGGCCTTAATGCATGTAAAAAAAAAAGCAACTTTGCAAATAGCATCAAACACAAAACCACTCAAACACAAAAAACACTGAACTGTATAATAATAATAAAAAAAGTCAAAATCATGTTTGTATAATTATTCTGACCCAAGCAGGGCCTGAGATGTACAGTACCTCCTAAAAATGAAAACATGAGATATGCAGAGCTCATATATGTCACATATATCTATGTCTAGATCTTTACAAAATCACCAGAATGACTGTAAGTAGACCAAAAAATCTCTGCAATGCAGATACATGTGAATGTACATATGAGTCGGTGTGATCACTTGTGCAGCTGCTCATCATTATAGAAAAAGAAAGCCTTCCTTAAGTGTCAATCAAAGATTAACATAGAAAAGTTCCTGTCTCAGCTCCTGGGTTGACTGGAGGCTGTACAGGGGAAGAGATGACAGTCTTAACCTGTGATCCTTCTACCGGATACCACTTTTAGATCCCTCCCTTCCTTATAGTAACATACAGTGCCACATGCCTACCATTTACACAAACAATAATTAAGACAAAATACAAGAACAGAGACATTAAATGTATTAGTCTTATTTCAGTTTCACCCCTTGAAAGTCATTACTTTGTGGTGCCACATTTTGCAGCAATTACAGAGGCAGATAATTTGGGATATGCTTCTATTAGCTTATCTAGACGCTGGGATTTTATCCATTCTTCTAGGCAAAACTGCTCCAACTCCTACAGGTTAGATGGGTTGTGTTGGTGTGCATAAGTCTTCATGTACTGTAAACCACATTGTTCTGCTAGAAGGAGAACTTCAGCTCCATCCACCTTTCCTTCAATCCCGACTAGTTTTCCAGTCCCTGCCAATGAAAAAGCATCTCTAGAGCTTGATGGTGCCACCACCATGTTTCACTATCAGAATGTTGTTCTTGAGTTCATGAGAAGTGTTGGGTTCCCCATAAAATGATCAATTTTAGCGTCATCTGACCAGAAAACCTTTGTCTGTGGAGAGTCTAACATAAGCTGTTTGGTGAAATTCTTATGTTTTTCTATAAGCAATGTTTTTTTTCTTTTGCCCCTCCCTGTGGAGTGGTCCTATGGACAGATACATTCATCTCCGGTGTGGCTCGTTTTCACTCCTTTAGTGTTATCATTGGTGTTTCTGTAGAGTCTCCTCCATACACAGTCTGTAAGTTTTAGTGGGCAACTTCCTCTTCTCATGTTTGTAGTTGTGCCATATGCTTTCCATTTTTTATGATGGATTTGTGCTCTGTTGAATGGTCAAAGTTTGAGAATTTTTTTTTTTTAGAACCCATCCCTCATCTATACTTTTTACCACTTGTTATCTGACCTGTTTTTTAGTCTCCTTGGTCCTCATGTTGCTTTCTTAGTAGTGCTGCAGATGGTTTCAGAACAAGTGTATACATACATCATGTGAGATTTTGATTGCATATAACAAGCCTTTATTCAATTAATTATATAAATTTTGAAGTTAATCAATTGGATCAGACCTTAAAGGGGTTTTCAGGGTTAACCATATTGATGACCTGTCCATAGGATAGGTTATCAATATCAGATAGATGGGGGTCGCACACATGGCACCCCCACCAATCAGCTGTTACCTGCAGATGATTGCTGAGTCTGAAGCACAGCTCCATTCAATGTGTAGCTACCATGCTCGATTGCTTTAAGTGAATGGGAGCTGAGTTTCTTACAACAGAGTCAATCAGGTAGTATATAATGCAACTGTATGCCAATTGTAGCCCGCCAACAGAGGTTTGTGGAAAATGCTCCCAAATAGAGATGAGCGAATCAAATCCCTCGAAGTGGAATTCGATCTGAATTTGAGGATAAATTTGATTAGTCTCAAAACCGAATTTCCTCGTTCTTCGTGTCAGCAAATCGATTTAACCTGAATTAGTGTAAAAAAACCAAAAAATCCATACTTACCTCCTCCATTTGCTCGCGACGTGCAACCAGCCGCCATCTTAATTGAAGATCTCAGCCAAAATCCCGCGCGTGGTGACGTATGTCACGCCAGATCTTCAAGCAAGATGGTGGCCGGTCCGTCGCAAGTAAATGGAGGCGGTAAGTTTGATAAAAAAAAAATTTTAGGTTCATTTTACACTGTTTTTACACTCGCCGCGATCATGTATAAATGTTGCATCTGAGGGGTACAATGACGGGCATCGCATCTCCCTGTCATTGCACCCGCTACTTACAAAAAAATGCGCTCCGTGACGAAGTGAATATTTTTGTAAAATTCAGCTAATCAGAAGTTTGCTCATCTCTACTCCCAATATATACCTCTAATGGAAAAACGAGGTGTGAACAGAGCCTTATGTTGATGTTGCTTCCACAGGAAGTTCATTAATTATTACATCAGGGTACATTTCTATACAGGGAAATCTACTGGCAACAAAAAAAAAAATTTAAAAAAAAAAAAAAATATATATATATATATATATATATATTTTTTTTTTTTTATGTCCCTGTATTATTTGCTTGACGTGCCTTGGAATTATACGCTAATTCAAAGACTAGCAGCACCGCCGGCCATAAATGAAATGGGCTGTATTCAATAAACTGTGAAACTGCTATTAGAAGCTTTGTGTCCCATGATATCACACTAAGGGACATGGCTGTTTATCAGCTCATTGAATCGGGACCAGTGTCTTAAGCACCAGCTCCCTGCCATGATGCCTCTATAACACAGGGGATAATGCAGCACTCGCATGCCATTTGAAGGCTAATTTTTTGGTAGTGAATGAAGAAAGCATGTGTTGAAACAGAATGAAACTGTTAGCACTTCATTGGTCTTGGTGAGCGCTAAATTGTGAGCAGCATGAGAATGAGACTTGATTTTTTGGAAACGGCTGTGAGTTAAACAGTCTGTAAAGAAAATCCTGAAAATAGTAATAGATGGGCACATTCTGCCATGTTTAGATTATGAGACATTTCCCATTAGTGCGTTAGAGGCACAGCGGGGGAAAGACTTTACAAAATGCAGTTATAAGAAATATCGGTCACAATCAAGTCAATTCCCATGGCTTAAAAACCCAGCAGAAGTTACTGACCCTGGAAGATTATAGTCTGTGCACAGCATAGTATATCTATAACACACAATATCAACTGTAGCACGGATTGTGTTTTAATAAAATGCAAAAGCAAACAGGATAAAATTATTACACATTTTTTCTTTGACATTATCGCTCTAACTCCAAGTTTTGGTATTTTAAAGTGTATAATTTTTTTAATCATATCCAGGGTTTAAAACTTAGGGATACAAAATATAAAAAAAATAAACCTTGCACTTCCCATGTATTTCCTGGTTTAGATCCCCAGTCAAACCCCAAATCTTTATTAGACCTCAGATCAGACCCTCCAATTAGATCCCCAATCTGTATAAAAATATATATATATATATATATATATATATATATATATATATATATATATATATATATTTCCTCATTTCCCTAGTTCTGTTCTGGCCATTTGTTGACATGCAGTTGCAGAGCTGTGGGGGTGTGGAGGTTTTCCTCATTTTGTGGGTGTCAACAAAAACTGCCTTTCCCCTCCCCCTGCTCTGCAAAGATAGTGCATAAAATTGCTGCCCTGCCTGCTGGGTTTCTCATGTTGTATGTGTGGGACTAAAAGAGACTGACCAGTTACTGTCATCCTACAGGTTACTACGAATCCAGCGATAACGTATATGTTTAGTTTTTCTTACATTTTGACATTGATAAAATAATAAATACATTGGAAAAAGTTTTATTTTTCCATTGCCATAGTCTGCCCCTATAAACTTTTTGTAGTTATGTGTGAGCATTCACTGTTGGAGGGGCGATCTGTACTTTTCATTGTTACCATTCTGGGGGGTATAGAACTTTTCGATCACTTTTTATTTTATTTTTTTGTGGGAAATTAAGCGACCAAATACTGCGAATCGGCAATTTTAACATTTTTTTCCACCGTATATTTTTAAATGTTTTTTTATTTATGTTTTGGGGAAAGGATTTGAATTTTTATATTTTTCATTTTTAAAAAACTTTATTTTGTTTACACTTTTTTTATAACAAGCAATCATTAAATTGCTATTCTCATAGGGTGAGATTTATCAAACTGGTGTAAAGTAGAACTGGCTTAGTTGCCCATAGCAACCAATCATATTCCACCTTTCATTATTCATAGCTCCTTTGGAAAATGAAAAGTGGAATCTGATTGGTTGCTATGGGCCAGCTCATTTGCATCACTTCTCTAGTGGATAGAGAATACGTTCACTCCAGCTGAATTTTTTACTCCCAGCATGCACACTTGATCGAAAGATCTGGGAACTCCCATAGAAACTAATGAAGCAACTGACCTCTGATGTAGAAACATGGGTTAGAGGCAGAGGCTTAGCTATAGGGAGGTCTCTCTGCCACATTAGAAAATATAAATACCACATAGTATGTCAGCAGGCCTGTTAGCACTTTTGCATTGTAACACAGGAGCTTCAAGCTAGACCTATGGATAGAGGGTTGTGAACAGAAGTAACATGATGTGGAGCGGGATGTGGGAGAGTGTACAGCTTGGTGACAAACATGATCAATTATGAGAGCAATACAGGTGCACGTAAAATTTCCTTTACTTATTGAGAGGTGCTGAAACCATTCTAACTTTCCATTGTATATAATCAGCTTACAACGAAGACTAATTCCTTTAGTTCAACCTTAATTTATCCAATGACTAAGTTATGTCCTTCATTTAAATATCTAATTAAATTGTTAATTGATTCCATGTTTTAAGTATCAAAATCTAAGAATAGAGAAAAAACAGATCGTTAATTTGCTCATTTGCCAATTAAATGTTAGTAATGAAGAAAGAAACTCTGTGTTGAAAGAGAGTGAAACCTTCAGCACCTCATTAATTTTGATTATATGTGTATTTTAAGAAGCATTTTAGACTTTCCGGTGTAAAATAGTTACAGAGTTGTAAAGCTACTATTAAACCAGACTTTACTGTATTTATATCCCATTGTAGTACTTAATGGCGGTTCTCCATCTTAGACATTGTGGCATCACTGATAGGTGACGGTCTGCGGATGGCAGCTAGGTTAAGAACCTTCAGTTGTATCCAGATAGAGAATGAATGGAGAAATGGTTGTACACACTTTCTGAGCTGTTTCCGTAGCTCCAATAGAAAACCGGGCATATACATGACCACCATTATGCATCTGGCAGCCATCTAATCAGGTGGGACTGGAGGTTGCAACCCTCAGACATTTATGGCAAAGTCTGACATGGAAATCACTTTTTAAAGGGCCACAGAGCTTTCACAGAACTTTTCATATGGGCAGATGGTGGCTCAGTGGTTAGCACTGGTGCCTTGCAGCACTGGGATCCTGGTTTTGAATCTGACCAAGGACAACATCTGCATTAAGTTTGTATGTTCTCCCCGTGTTTGCGTGGGTTTCCTCCTGGTTCTCCGGTTTCCTCCCACACTCCAAAGACATACTGACGGATATTAGAGTGTGAGCTCGATTGGACACAGCAAGCTGCTAATGTCTGTAAAGGGCTGCGGAATATAGCAATGCTGTATAAGTGCATAAAATAGATAAATGTGTCATAGCGACATATCAAAGGTTTGCGTCACAGCCAGGGAGAAACCTCCGCTGCGACTGGACAGCGCTACAGCCAGGGAGAAGGAGACGCCCATTGAGAATCCCTGGCGTCTCCTCCTCCCTGTTCCGATGCTATGCATTTGCATAGCGCGCGCCGGATCTTTACAGGGGCGCAGCGGGCCAACAGAGCTGCGCCCTGAAGAAATAGTAAGTTCCCCTAACTCCCCGGCCTATGCCCTCCAAAACCTGCTACTTATTTAGCAGAGTGTGGACCCATGAAAGGTCCTCTTCAAGTAATCATGAGTAAAAACCCCTTGTGTTTATGACATTGTTTTGTGGATTTATATGACATAAGCTGGTATGTCCTCCTTGGTTGCATCTGTGTTTGCTTATGTCTGCTTATGCTATTATTGCATGTTGGGTTATTAATTCATTATGGGCTAAAAGTATATTTTAACTACTATATGTGCTTGATAGATTTACAATGAACAGAAATACCAGTAAGATGTGGATTTTGATGCAGTTGTTTGAGCCACAGCCAGGATTCGAACCAAAAGAACCCTAAAAAATGAAAAATAAGAACTTCTATGACTTCTTTCTTTTGGGTCCACTCCTGTGTTTAGATCTCATGAGAGACAACCCCTTTCCCCCAGTCAATAAGCCGATCATCCAGATTTATGATGTCCAGATGCCCTAATGGGGGAAATGGACAGATGTTGTCTCATGAAGACAACCCCTTTAAGCTTAGGGCTTCATCTTGTTGAATTTTTCGTAATAGCAAATGCAAAAGGGCACGAAGTAAAAACTATTACACTACAGAACTCTTTCATTTGCTTGAGCTGACAGCGAGACTGGAGAAAATTAATGTTCTTGCTCCGGTTTTGGAGTTATTCATTCTGAGAAAATAGAAAGCATTAACAATGTTTTAATCAATTAATTAGTGGCTCATTAAAGTAACCCAGTGTGAGATTTTAATTATGTGTAGTTAATCCCCGTATCCATAAGTAATATACATCATGATAATTATTTCCGTATATAATACAATTATGCTGAAAGTAATGACTCTCAGTATTGTTTTCTCTTCTATCCGGTGAATAATACGGTGTCCGCTTAACTAAACATTTCAATTTATTTTACTCTAAAATGCTTTTAAATGGACCTCACCGTTATAATTACCATATTACATTGTACTTATATCCATTATATGGCATATTCCCTGCTACGATATTGCATGGCACGCTCAAGGACTGGCTCAATGAACGTCCTTACTGTCCTCTAATTATACCTTAGTCCCACGACATTCTACTTAATTTCATATGAGTGAACTAGTTTACATGCTATTTCTTACCAGGATTTAAATGCCCTGGGCAAATTTTCCTTTTGCTATGAAATATTCAAATTATATTTCCTTGGCAATAGGTTTTAAGCAGGTTGCAGCCTACACTAATATGTGATGTACTCAAGGATATCAAAGACTGCTCAGGTATTCAACAGGGGTCTGATCTCATTGACTGTAAGAAAATACAATGAAATGACTCGTATAGGTTTCTAGGTGAGTATCATACTCTGAACTTGACTCATATAGAATCACTACTTCAGTGTCACATAACTGGATTGCTGAGGAGGTAAAGAAAGACAAGTCTCAATCCTTTATATATTCTAGATCCATAGAATATCTACACCCTCAGAAGGTAATTGCCAGTCCTCTAGCCATATTTCTCCATTAATAACTTAAAGTGTTAATTGTATTTATTGATGTGGGTAAGGGTGCAAGCACATGTTACAACCCTTAAAACCGCTCTACGAAGACCACTATGTATGTGTCTTTACCAATAAAAGGGTTGTAGCAAGCTCTAAAGTTATCCTCTAAACAGGTGGTGGGGATCCAACTGCTGAGACTCCCACCAATTATGAGAACAGGGGTTCTTTTCCCTGAAACGAATGAGACATGACTGCTGACGCTCCACTCATCTCACTGCTCGTCCTGAAGATAGTCTAGTGCTGTACTGGGTTATCTACAGTAGTTCTATAGAGAATAATGGGATGGCAGCGGCCATGTCAGAACTGCGCCACATCCATTTGGGAGAACAGGACCCCTGTTCTAATGATTGGTGGGATTCTCAACAGTCAGATCCCCATTGATCAAATGGTGATACCCTATCTTATAGATGGAGATATCATTAGATTCTTGGAATATCACAAGCAGGGGAAGCTGTTCATTGCTAGGTTTCTCCTATAGCACCTCTACAGCAGACATAGTGTATATGAATGCTAAATGGTTGCACAGTACATTTGTAAAGTCTTCAGACCCTTTCACTTTTGGTTGTGTTGCAGCCTTTTGTTAAACTAAAAAAAAAATTTTTCCCCCCATCATTCTGCACTCAGTACCCCATAATGACAAAGTGAAAACAGAATTTTAGAAAAGTTTGCAAATTTATGAAAAGGAAAAACTACAATTTAGCCTGGACATAAGTATTCAAACCCTTTGCTATGACATACCTCTGGGCATCCCTTTTCACTTGATCATCTTTGAGATATTTCTACACCTTGATTAGAGTCCACCTCAGGTAAAGTTAGTTGATTGGACATGATTTGGAAAGACACAGCCTTGTCTATATAAGGTCTCACAGCTGACAATGCATATCAGAGCAAAAAAGCAAGCCACAAGGAGGAAAGAACTACACGTAGAGCTCAAAGACAGGACTGTGTGGAGGCACAAATCTGGAAAAGGGTGAAAAAAAGAGTCTGCTGCACTGATTTTTCCCAACAGCACACTGGCCTTCATACAGAAAGCATTTTACAGAAAATCTTCAAATTGTGAAACTGTGTAGACTTGCATAATATGTGAAAAAGAGTCAATATGAAGGGGTTGTCTGGGCTACAGATATTGATGACATTTCTTTAGAATAGGTTATTAATATTAGCTTGTCAGTAGTCTTAAATACGTCTTAAATGGAAGCTGTTTGGAACAAACAGAACTTTTGCTAGAGCTTCCCCACGAAACTAAGTAATCAGGGGGCCTGGCAAGAGAGGTGACCATGAACCCAATGGTCACTCTGAGCTCCAAAGATCCTGTGTACAGAGAAGCTTCCAGAAGGTCAACCATCACGGCAGCACTCCATCTGGGATTTATGGCGTGTGTTCACGGTGACACGGGTTGTTTGTGCTCTGGCGTACTGGCTGCAGTGGACTCTATGTATGCTGGCAATGTCCAGTATTGCAGCCTGTGCTTATGCAGGCTACCCTCCCTGTTTGGTTCTGATGGGGTTAATGGTCTTGTTCTATTCACTAGGTGCTGTTTATATACCTGTGTGCCTGGGTTTAGGTGAAGGCGGTCTCCAGCTGTGCTGGGTGAGGAAGTTATGCACCTGACCTGAGTGATTCCATCTTCCCAGTTTGTGTGGCCTCCTACTATGTCATCTGGTCTTCCTGCCTTGCCTGGTTATCTGAGTCATTTCTATGTCTGTGTGCTAGGTCTCCTAGCCTAGTTCTATGTCTTTATACTTTTGTTCTGCCATTTGTCTTCCTGCATGGAGTCCAGACATTTGCTTCTGTTCCTGTCTGGTTTGTCCGTGCCTTGTGTGCAGATCTGTCTGTTCACCCATGGACTAACTACACATGGGGAACAGGCATCTGCTTGTCCTGTCTTTGCCTTCGTAAGAGGGCTCCTGGGTTTTCCGGAGGGAGGACAATGAGTCTGTGTACAGCTCTGCCGGTGACCACCATGTGTCATTCTACATGGGGTCCAGGTAGCTTCTTATTTGCTGGTTCCTGTTTGTTTTGTCTTACTGGTCCTGTGTGGTTGTCTGAGTTCCAGTCGCTTGCTCGGGTTCCAGTCCTTATGTTTGTGTTGACTGCTGGTGCTTCTCCAGCAGTCTCTGCAGGTAAGTGGCCAAGTGCACTGGGACCATCCTGGAGATGCAACCAGTGAGCCTCAGCTAAGTTCATCCCCACCATCTGGAGCTCTGTGAAGAACGGGGCTCGCTGTGTTTCTGCCCTCTGGGTTTAGCCCCAAGGTAATCCAGTGCACTTGGTCAAATGGTAGTTTCTGCCACTGATACCTTACCTGCTTACTGTCATGTCTTGTCTCGGCTTGCCCTGTGTGCTTGTGTGTTTGCTTAGATATGTTCTAGCAGTGGCTGTTCCTTGTTAGAACATGACAGGTGGAATCGGATTGGTTGCTATGGGCAACTAAACTAGTTCTACTTTACACCAGTTTGATAAATATCCCCCTCTGTTTTCACTTTGTCATTATGAGGTATTGAGTGCAGAATGTTTTTTTGTACTTACAACATACTTTTTGTACTTACAACATGAAAAAAAGGGAAAGGGTCTGAAGACATTCGGAATACACTGCATCTAGAAACCACCAAGTGTTTCCTCTTTATTTGTTGCTTCATTTGAAATACTCAAAAAAGTAGAAACCAGTTGTATCATGTGTCTAATCTACCATGAGACTCATAGATTGCACAGAGAAGATTATATTGTCTGAGTAACTGCCTTGCCCCTAATGTAGAGATTAGCCATACCTACCACTGTCAGGTACAGATGCACTACTGTATTGAAATATGTGCCCTTGGAGAGTATACTAAACCCACTACAATGCCATAAAACATAACAGCTGTGATCTAATGGGAAATTGTTAACGTTGACAAAAATCAATTAAGCAGATGCTAACAACATTGAAATTCAAAAACTATTATTCTCATCAACTTTATCACTTCAAAACCTCTACTGAGACTTTATGGTAGGAAACATCTTCATTCTGAGATGATGCTGGAACCTACAGCATTGTACGTCTTTGTTGCATAAACCTAGATTTTGGAATGATTTTAATGTTATTATGACTTAATATAACATAACAGAAAGCATTTTACAGAAAATCTTCAAATTGTGAAAAAGAGTCAATATGAAGGGGTTGTCTGGGCTACAGATATTGATGACATTTCTTTAGAATAGGTTATTAATATTAGCTTGTCAGTAGTCAAGCAACCCCCACCCTGGGCAATCAGATGCATGAGAGCACTGCGTCCAATTTGATGTTCACCTGCACACCATCTCCCTTGTGGTGGCACAGTGTAATTACTGCTGTTTGTCCCACTCAAGTGAACAAGAGATGAAGCTGTGATTACACTGCAGATACTGACCTACAACTCTTTTAAGAATTAAAAAAATGACTGGGACAAATTTATCAATCAACATTGGGGGTGGTTTGTTATGACCTCCTACGCCAAAAACTGGCATAAAAAAGTTGCAAGCCCAAAGTTTCCTCTTCCTAAATTTAGGCACACATGGCATTCGTATGTCACCCTTGCACCTTTCTGAAAAGAGGGTTGGCAGGGTCATGGTGTGGACCAGACCATCTACCTTGGCACATTCACTATCATTTATGCCAGTTTGCTGGAGTAAATGATGACTGATATCAGTCTCAGTGCTAGACTTCCGAAGGATGCAACTTTTCTTCTCTCCACTTCTCAGCCTTGGCAATGTCATCATGAGTCTGCTGGAAATCTCGCACAGACGCACATCTCCTTTATCTTTGTATCTGCGATGTCTGTTACCTGTTCTATCAGCAGCTTCAATAACTGAACTGCGCATGCACCAGAATTCAGTTCAGTTATTGAAGCTGTTGCTTGAATCGGGAAATAGACAGTGCAGGTACACTCATAAAAGAGATGTATGCCTTTGGAAGATTTCCAGCAGACTTATTGCTGAGGCTGGGAGGTGGAGAGAATAAGTGGAGGGGAGGAGTGGGGCTCTGTTCTGATGGGCACGACTGGGCTACAGCACTGATAAGTACAGCCCCTTAGGCTGTTTTCACTTAATTAGCATATTTATATAAACACATTTTTTTAAGGGCTAGAAAAGATTAATTAGCACATAAAGGTATATTTGTAAAAGACTATGGTAGAGTTACATTTCCATCCAAATGGTTACAAGCAGTCCTGGTTGGTGACACACTCCCTTTAATATAATACTGTAAGAAGTGTCCTCCAGTAATTGAAATTAGTAACACATAACAAAGCAATGTTACCACATTAACAGGTTTGCAGCTAGTCAGAATTCATCCAATTTTTACCTCATATCGTTGACTGATGGTGGCCTCCACCTAGTGAAATAAGCATGTGCCTCTGTTTAAACATGAATTCAACGATTTGAGAATAAATAGGCTTAAGCAGGCTAAGTGATAAAAATAGTTACCAAGTGTGGTTAAATATAAGGTAAAACAAACAAATCACATACAGAACAAATAATAATCACCTGGCCTACACAATACAATATGGGGGAGAACTCCTGTCACCATGTTGTAGCACATGGCTGACACTCCATGGTGATACAAGAGAGAGAGAGAGATTGAGCTACAACATCCTACCTGGATGGTGTTCTCAGTGGAGTTCCAGTTATTTGTCTCTGTCTGTTTATACCTTTCAGCTGTTGCTCCTAAAGATATCCAGTATGCAGTACGCATGTCTCTGAGATAATCACTCAGCCTTCTCAGCATAATGAGGGTTTTATTGTTATCTAACTATGCTTAACTCACTATATTACAAGGAATATTATTACAAAGAATATAGAGGGTAATATAATTAAAGGGGACAAAACCAATCAGTATTTTAAGGGGTTGTCTCAGTTCAGCAAATGGCATTTATCATGTAGATAAATTTAATACAATGCACTCACTAATGTATAGTGATTCTCCATATTGCTTCATTTGCTGGCTGAATTAATTTTCCCATTACATTATATACTGCTCGTTTCCATAGTTACAACCACCCTGTAATCCAGCAGCAGTGGCTGCGCTTGTACACATAGGAAAAACGCTGGCCTATGCACATTCCCATGGTTCTGGCCACCAGAGAAGCTGGAGCTTTTTCCTGTAGTATGCAAGCACGGCCACTGCTGCTGGATTACAGAGTTGTCATAACCATGGAAAGATGCAGTGTATAATGTGAAGGGAAAATGAATCAGGCCAGTAAAGGAGGCAACATGGACAATCACAATACATTAGTAAGTGCCTTGTATTAACTTTCTCTACATGATAAATGCCATTTGCTGAAGTGAGACAACCCCCATAAGTATGTTAAATATTCTTACAACACAACCTCCTTGTATTAAAGGACCTGCAATGTAAAAATGTGGTTTATTTTTTATGATTCCATCTGTAGCATCACCTTATATATATTACGGTTTAGGATATTGCTCAATCAATATGGTACTTTACTTCTTGTTGCTGTGAAGGTGCTAGTCCAGATTCTGTTCTGTGTAAAACCCTGACCACTTCTGACTTCCTTGACCTCTGCCAACCGAACCAATTGGAGTCTACTCTAGGGTCTGCTACTTGGTCAGAAACTCCATACGCTACTACTACGCAACTACTGTAAATAAAGGGAACAGTTACAGACACAATCCAATTTCCCTGTTAGGAGCTGCCTTACATGAGGGTCCCCCTTCTTGGAAAACCACTCCATTATCATTAGGCACCTCTGCAAAGAGCAATTCTTCATTAGATGCTAGCAGATACTGTAGTTTAAGTCCTGTAAGTTGCAAGGTGGGTGTCACGCTCCGGTGTGGGGGGAAGATACCACACCAAGCGCAGGAGGGAAAGGGGGGGAAGGAAATGGAGATTAGGCCTGGAAACTAGGGAAGGCAGATGGACACATCCTAGAGAAACCCTGACTCCAGTCCTGACTAACAACCAGTATGAAGCAACACTAAATAGGCAAGGATAATTGATAAGACACCTACACCTGAAGAGGGAGGGTGTGGTGAATCTCAGCAACAACAAAACAACCAAAGGAGAACCTGTCAAATAAACTCACGTGTTGCCAACCTCACTGACCTCCTGGCACGTTAATGACAGTGGGGCTTCGATGAATTGAACTTGTTTGGACTGAGATCTGGAGAATTTGGAGGCTAAGCCAATATCTTAAGCTTTTTATGCTCCTCAAACCATTCCTGAATAGTTTTTAGTGTGCGGAAAGAGGTCACTGCCATTGCGAAATAGCTTTGCCATGTAGGTGGTACGTGTCACTGACCTAGTAACATCCACAGGAATGCCAGTACCCAAGTTATCCCATCAAAACATTGCCCACAGCATTACACTACCTCCGCTAGATTGCCTTCTCCTCAGAATGCATCAAGGTGTCATCTCTTCCACCAAGCAACACAGTCACAGAAAAAAAAACGTGGATAGAAAATTGCTCAGACCCCATATGCTGTTGCGCATATCAAACCGGGGGAGCAATTCCTGCACATGTGATCCATTGCTGACAGCAATCCCCAGCAAAAATGCATACAATGGAGGATGCCTGCAGCGGACCACATGTACTACAAAACCATCCTACACAATGTAACAAATTGTGCGGATGTGGCAAACTATATAATCAAACAATCACTAATAAAGGTGCACTGCGGCGGTAATGCAATTGACTTATGGTAACCTACATCTTATGGTAACATTCTGGTGCACCTGTGCAGCCTGAGTCACATGAGTCATTGGTAGGTGGGGCTCATAGCCTTCTCCCTTCTCCCATTGAATGTGTGATCTCACGCTGGAGGTAACTAGGAGTTGGTTGCTGTGTGTCGGCCTATATGCTCCTTCCGCAATTGCCCATACGGCCAGGCAGGCTAGTGTTAGGTCCCGTGCCACTCTGAGATACCTTGACGCGGTGCTCTGGCTCCAGTATGTTCTTGATATAAGAATATATTGGCGAAAGTCTCATTTTAACATCAGCGTGAGGGTTTAGCCATCTATTGTCAATTGCATTACCGCCGCAGCGCACCTTTACTAGTGAATGTAAGCAACACAGCCATCCAAGAAAATGGGTTCATGAGACCAGATAACCTCCTTCCATGGTCCAGTTCTCATGCTCATGTGCCCATTATATTCATTTTTGGCAGCATGGGCACTGTGACCAAGACCACAGCTATGAAGCACCCTGTCTTCCCCTGTGTGAACTATGCAGCTATCATTTTCTGTAACTTTGATCCTAATTTCTAGGAAATACCGAACACACCAAAGCAGAGGTGCTCATCTCAGGAACCCCTGCAGCAAGGGGCAGATATTTAGGCAAATTATGACAAAAAAATTGCCATTACTACAGTATGTGAATTAAACATGTATTCCCCTAATATTTTGTCAGACACTAGTATCCTCTGAATGATTAGTGCAGTGTACTAATTACACATATGTTCTATTTACCTACATACTGTGATAATTAAAACTTGATTATTTAGTAAAGAATTTTCCTGTTACGTTAAGATGCTTGTGGCAAAAAATGCTTAAACAGCTTTAATTTTTGAATTGCTAAGCAAACAACCAATTAAATGGCAATTACCTACAATAAAACGTAAAGTGTAACATATCTGCTAGGATCAGGGAAAAAAGGGGGGTAAAGCTAATTTATTGAAGGTGCCTGTTAAAACGATGACCAAACATAGTTCTGCCTCCATAATAGCTAATCATAAAGAGTTTTAGACCTTCAGGCAAGAATTAGTATTAAAAGCTATTATGATAGTAAAAAAAAAAAAAAAAAGCATTTAGCTTGAATCCCTTTTGACTCGGTAGTTTGTGTTAATAAATCTCCCTCATGCAATCTCCTTCTGCATAGACAGTTGCCTTAAGGAGATCTTCTAGCATATGATAAAGCACTAAAAGTGTGTTTTTTTCACTTAGATGGCACCATTGGTTACATGTTTATCCTTGGGCAAAGTCATCGAGAAAACAGATCTTCTCTAGCTTTTTGCCTTTTATGTTGTTTTTTTTTTCTTTTCCTTTAGCAGAAAATCTTGCTGTACTTTGGAATTTCTCTTCTAAGACCTTCAAACTGTATAGAAAAGAGGATAATTGATTATGAAAGATGCATTGAAACTAATTTCCCATTTCAGAAAATTAGAATAGAGAAGTGTATCTACTCTTCCTGCCCAGTCAGTTCCAATGTAATGTGTTGTGTAGTACGTGTATGTGTTCACAATTTATTAGGGAATCGGTCGCCACATATTAAAGGGTTATTCCCATCTTGGACAATGGGGGCATATCGCTAGGATATGCCCCCATTGTCCTATAGGTGCGGGTCCCACCACTGCGACCCGCACCTATATCGAGAACGGGGCCCGAAAGTGAAGGAGGGCGCACTGCGCATGCGCGGCCACCCTCCATTCATTTGTATGGGGCCGCTGAAAATAGCCGAGCACCGGCTCGGCTATTTCCGTTGCCTCCATTGAAATGAATGGGAGCGCACCGCGCATGCGAGGCCCAGCTCCCATTCATTTGTATAGAGCCGACAGAAATAGCCGAGCCAGCTCGGCTATTTTCGGTGGCCCCATACAAATAAATGGAGGGCGGCCGCGCATGCGCGGTGCGCCCTCCTTCACTTTCGGGGCCCTGTTCTCGATATAGGTGCGGGTCCTAGCGATATGCCCCCATTGTCCAAGATGGGAATAACCCTTTAACGTTTGAAACTGTTGTCGATGCCCTGTAGCTGACTTACAGTACACCGTATCTCACACCAGGGCCGTACTTAGAGTTCATGCTGCCCTAGGCACTTTAGTCAAATATCTCCCCCCTCCCTCCATAAAAACAGATCCTATATAGAAATGGATCCAGTGAAAAAACGGATCCTGTTGCACATTTGGCATCCATTTGAGCCATTTCCTACCGAGATTCTGTTTTTTTAAACTCGGGAAAAAAAGTACTGAATGCAAGACTTTTTTTTCCGTCTAAAAAAACATATTGGGGGGAAATGGCTAAAATGGATGCCAAATGTGCAACAGGATCCGTTTTTTTACTGGATCCATTTTTTTCTTTATTTTTCTGTTCTTCTAACGGATCAGAAGAACAGAAAAATAAAAAGTTAGCTAGCTAATGACTAAACGCTCTAAACACTGAAGAGGGGGCAAGCTCTGTGCTCACTGGAATGGAGTTTGCTCAGCTGAATGAAGGGCAGGAGCTGCTGTGCATCCATCTACTCCCGAAATTGCCAGCTCAGAGGCTGATGACAAGCCACACAGGCTGCTTCTTCTTTGATTCCCCACTCACTGCTGCTCCACCGATTAGATTAAAACTTGGCACCAAGTTCATTGGAGAAGGGCAATTTTTCCCTCTCTTCTTTGTGGATGTGCGCTTCACAGCACGCTCTCTAGCAATAAAAGAGAGTAAGACAGCACTACTCACTGGAACTTTCCCGGGTTTCCTTATAGTGGCGGTGCCCGCAATGTTGAGTCCCTGGCTGGGCTCCCCAAACAGCAAAAGTTAGAAGATACTTCAGCACTCTTTGTCTTTCAAATAATTCCTGTGTTTATTTCGCCAAACAAGTGATGTTTCGACTGGCCCTCCTGTGCCTAGTTGAAGATATGGCCCTGTCTCAAACATACCTTTATTTCTTTTTGTTGATTTTTATAGCTCCCGATAAATAACTTTTGATCCACATGCAAATAAGTAAAAAAGAGGCCAAGGGGCAGGACCCATTACTGATGGAGCCCAGCCCCTCCTCTCTATGCCTTTACTCCACCTCCCTTCACTCCCAATGTCATCAAGCCATTGCTTGAAATATTACTCCACTTGATCTCCACGTCTTGTCTGTGCTGCACAGCCTCCTGGCGCATGCACAAGAGAGTCAACGACGCCTCTGTACACAGAAAGGCACAGATGGTGCAGGAGTGAACAAAGCATAAGGTGGCTTAATGGTGTCAAGAGCAGAGCAAGGTGGACAGAAGGCACAGAGAGGAGGAGCAGGGTTTGATTCAAATGTGGGCGACTGTGCTTCCTCGGAGATGGGTACTACAACCTAGATTCTTTTCTACTAAGTTGCATATGGGTCAAAAGTAGTTTTCAGGGGCTATAAAAATCAACAAAAAGATACAAAAGTATGCTTGGTTGCACAGGATTAGAAAACAGTTTGATTTTCTTTCTTCTGAAATAACACCAGTTCTGTTCCTGGACTGGTCTGGTAATGCAATTGGAATAAGGAATATTTAACCATTTGAGCATATACTTTAGTTAGGGCTATTTATCCACCCCCACTATATTACAGGGATTGATAACTTAACAGTTTGTGTCACTTCAGCAAGTGCCAT
The DNA here is from genome assembly GCA_900303285.1 of Rhinella marina. Classification (NCBI taxonomy): domain Eukaryota; kingdom Metazoa; phylum Chordata; class Amphibia; order Anura; family Bufonidae; genus Rhinella; species Rhinella marina. Next base: position 96,832 of record ONZH01021734.1, read on the forward strand.
TTATCATGTAGAGAAAGTTAATACAAGGCACTTACTAATGTATTGTGACTGTCCATATTGCTTCCTTTGCTGGCTTGATTCATTTTCCCAACACATTATAGTGCCGCCCTCTCCTTTAGTCGGGGCCATGGGAGCTCACATAAGCTGGTGCTTTTTTCTATAGTGTGTAAGGACGGCCACCAGTGATGGATTGTAATAAACTTTTTTCTTGAATAGGAGACGTGTTTTAATTAAATACTGGACCATTAGTTAGTAGATTATTGCCTGATACTTATTGCCCTTAGGGCTTATGCAAATTAATGTGTGCCACCAGTGCCGTACATTGGGGACTGCAAATTGTGGTCCCCAATGCCAGGGCACTGTCCGTGTGGCCTACACTGACAGAAGCAGACCCTTTCAACTTGAATGGGTCAGCGATCCGTCCGCACATCAGTGCCGAGGCACGGACCAAAATGCCACAGAAGCGCTCCATAGTGCTTTCGTGGCCTTCCCATTCTAGTGAATGGATCCACATCCGTGATACGGTGCGCACACGGCCGGTGCCCATATATTGCGGACCCCCTGTTTGTGGGCCGCAATACGGGCATGGTCGGCACCCATACGTGTACATGAGCCCTTACAGAAAGTTGCACCAAAATCTAATTATTACTGTATGCTCTCTTTTAGGAATCAATGGGACCATCTAGAAAGCTCTTGATAATTGAGAAGCATCTCCTCATCGACTCTACTGAAACATGTAACATGATCATATTTTATATATTTTTGTTAGTTTTATTTCGAGAATCAATGAGACTGTCATGAAAACCTCTTGATAATAGAATATGACTTCAATAAAACTGAATGATATTTCTGTTTTGTGGAAATTGATTCTGCTGGAACAAGAACAGGATCATAAAATACAAAAAAGTAAATAAAAACTTAATTGGCATCAAACAAAATATACCAATGTCAAGGTAATAAGAATGCAGGTTTCGGATATCGAGGAGCCATTTCCATTCTCTGACCTGTTATGGAGAATTTACAATCGCAGTGAATATTGTAATCATGGAGTCAGGAATGGAAATGTGTCCAGTATTACTATCCCTGTACAATATACCATAAATTTTACTGAGTAGAGACGCTGATGAACAAGACACAGACACTGACATAAGGCAATAAAAAGAAAGAAAACAACAGATTCTGCATAAAAATGGACTCCTCAGTTGTATGGAGTGATTCACCTCCACCTTATTAAAGCAGCTTTACAATAGTTATATTTCCTTGTGTGGTTTCCGAGTGTCTTATTAATATTTTATATATTTATTCTACTTTTAGTTTACATCTGTGGTTAATTACAAAGTCGAGGAATACTGAGAAAAGAGGACAAAAGGACAAAAATATTCCTCAGGATCAATCAAAGATATGGCACCCCTTAATTACACCCTCAAGCCCACTGTCTGGTTAAAGGGGTTATCCAAACTATAATGCCCCCTCTAATGCCCAGACCCCTCACACAGGTTGTACTTACCTTGCTCCCCAACTCCTGCGTCGCTTCTGAGGCACGCATGGCCGCCAGCGCTAGGGGGTCAGCAAATAGTAGGTGGGGACAAGGACGAGCCTTCCTAGCATCACCTGCAATGCCAGGAAGACTTGTCCCTGTCCCGGCCTGCTATTGGCTGACCCCTCCCCCCAATGCCGGATGTTTTGATCCGTGACAGAGAGATGCAGTGGCGGCCGTGTGGTCATCAGAAGCAATGTGGGTGCCAGGAAGCAAGGTAAGTACAACCTGTGTGAGGGGCCCAGGCATTAGAGGGGGCATTATAGGGGTTGGATAACCCCTTCAAGCTAATCCAGAACTTGTTCCTCTCAGCCAGTGCCTTCACTCCCCCTGGCTATTCACTGTCTTACAAATTCAATTGAAAATACTAGGCTGTCCACAACCTGTTCCTTCCACTTGCCCCATCTTAGAGGGTTTTTCCAGTATTTTTATATTGATGACAGAGATACTAGAAGATTAAAAGGTTTTTTGGTACATTTATATTGATGGGCTATCCTCAGAATCGGCCATCAATATCTGATCGGCAGGGATCTGACACCCCACACCCTCACAGATCAGCTGTTCTGCAGTAGCTCTGGAGCCGATACAGCTCTGTCTATCATGTAGTCGATGGAGCTGTTTACAGCAGTGCTGCTCCCGTTCACTGTCAATGTCAAGTCAATGTCAGAGCTACTGCAAAACAGCTGACCAGAAGTGGTGTAAGGCTTCTGACCCCCACCATTCAGATTCTAATGACTTATCTAGAGGGGAGACCATTAGAGATGAGCGAGTAGTGTTCGATCGAGCTGGTATTCGATCGAATACTACGCTATTCGGCGTACTCGATTTCGTTCGAGTATAATGGCGATGGCGCACTTAGAATTCGTTTCCCCTCCCACCTTCCCTGGCGCTCTTTTTCCACCAATCACCATGCAGGGGGGGTATGACAGGCACGCTGGCAGCGCGAAAACGGCGTCTACATGGATTGGCTGGAAAAACCATGTGACCTCAAATATTAAAAACTCAGCTCTTCCTGCTCGTACGCATATGCTGCGTGAACTTAGTCAGGGAAAGAGGCTGGAGAAGGGAGAGACAGGTTTTAGCTGTTGGACAGGCAGGAGCGTGATTAAAAGCCCTTATCAGGGCTACTATAGTGCAGTACAGTGATAGCTTTACTACAATATAGACTTTACAGAGAACGGCTGCTGTATTCAGGGATAGCTGCTGGAGTAGGGACAGAGAGAGGCATTAGTGGTGTATTAGGTGCTCTGCTACATACCAAACTATATTTGGCACTACTGCTGTGTACCTTGAACTATAAAATATATAGGCCTTATAATTGGCAACTGTACTGTGCGTTCTCTTGCAAACTAATTTAAATACCTGGTGTTAATACCCACCGTCTGAACAGTTAGTACACGGCTGTGTACCTTGAACTATAAAATATATAGGCCTTATAATTGGCAACTGTACTGTGCGTTCTCTTGCAAAATAATTGAAATACCTGGTGTTAATACCCACCGTCTGAACAGTTAGTACACGGCTGTGTACCTTGAACTATAAAATATATAGGCCTTATAATTGGCAACTGTACTGTGCGTTCTCTTGCAAAATAATTGAAATACCTGGTGTTAATACCCACCGTCTGAACAGTTAGTACATGGCTGTGTACCTTGAACTATAAAATATATAGGCCTTATAATTGGCAACTGTACTGTGCGTTCACTTGCAAACTAATTGAAATACCTGGTGTTAATACCCACCGTCTGAACAGTTAGTACACGGCTGTGTACCTTGAACTATAAAATATATAGGCCTTATAATTGGCAACTGTACTGTGCGTTCTCTTGCAAACTAATTGAAATACCTGGTTTTAATACCCACCGTCTGAACAGTTAGTACATGGCTGTGTACCTTGAACTATAAAATATATAGGCCTTATAATTGGCAACTGTACTGTGCGTTCTCTTGCAAAATAATTTAAATACCTGGTGTTAATACCCACAATCTGAACAGTTAGTACACGGCTGTGTACCTTGAACTATAAAATATATAGGCCTTATAATTGGCACCTGTACTGTGCGTTCTCTTGCAAAATAATTGAAATACCTGGTGTTAATACCCACCGTCTGAACAGTTAGTACACGGCTGTGTACCTTGAACTATAAAATATATAGGCCTTATAATTGGCAACTGTACTGTGCGTTCTCTTGCAAACTAATTGAAATACCCGGTGTTAATACCCACCGTCTGAACAGTTAGTACACGGCTGTGTACCTTGAACTATAAAATATATAGGCCTTATAATTGGCAACTGTACTGTGCGTTCTCTTGCAAACTAATTGAAATACCTGGTTTAATACCCACCGTCTGAACAGTTAGTACACGGCTGTGTACCTTGAACTATAAAATATATAGGCCTTATAATTGGCAACTGTACTGTGCGTTCTCTTGCAAAATAATTTAAATACCTGGTGTTAATACCCACAGTCTGAACAGTTAGTACACGGCTGTGTACCTTGAACTATAAAATATATAGGCCTTATAATTGGCAACTGTACTGTGCGTTCTCTTGCAAAATAATTGAAATACCTGGTGTTAATACCCACCGTCTGAACAGTTAGTACACGGCTGTGTACCTTGAACTATAAAATATATAGGCCTTATAATTGGCAACTGTACTGTGCGTTCTCTTGCAAACTAATTGAAATACCTGGTGTTAATACCCACCGTCTGAACAGTTAGTACACGGCTGTGTACCTTGAACTATAAAATATATAGGCCTTATAATTGGCAACTGTACTGTGCGTTCTCTTGCAAACTAATTGAAATACCTGGTTTTAATACCCACCGTCTGAACAGTTAGTACACGGCTGTGTACCTTGAACTATAAAATATATAGGCCTTATAATTGGCAACTGTACTGTGCGTTCTCTTGCAAAATAATTTAAATACCTGGTGTTAATACCCACAGTCTGAACAGTTAGTACATGGCTGTGTACCTTGAACTATAAAATATATAGGCCTTATAATTGGCAACTGTACTGTGCGTTCTCTTGCAAACTAATTGAAATACCTGGTGTTAATACCCACCGTCTGAACAGTTAGTACATGGCTGTGTACCTTGAACTATAAAATATATAGGCCTTATAATTGGCAACTGTACTGTGCGTTCTCTTGCAAAATAATTTAAATACCTGGTGTTAATACCCACAGTCTGAACAGTTAGTACACGGCTGTGTACCTTGAACTATAAAATATATAGGCCTTATAATTGGCAACTGTACTGTGCGTTCTCTTGCAAAATAATTGAAATACCTGGTGTTAATACCCACCGTCTGAACAGTTAGTACACGGCTGTGTACCTTGAACTTTAAAATATATAGGCCTTATAATTGGCAACTGTACTGTGCGTTCTCTTGCAAACTAATTGAAATACCTGGTTTAATACCCACCGTCTGAACAGTTAGTACATGGCTGTGTACCTTGAACTATAAAATATATAGGCCTTATAATTGGCAACTGTACTGTGCGTTCTCTTGCAAAATAATTGAAATACCTGGTGTTAATACCCACCGTCTGAACAGTTAGTACACGGCTATGTACCTTGAACTATAAAATATATAGGCCTTATAATTGGCAACTGTACTGTGCGTTCTCTTGCAAAATAATTGAAATACCTGGTGTTAATACCCACCGTCTGAACAGTTAGTACACGGCTGTGTACCTTGAACTTTAAAATATATAGGCCTTATAATTGGCAACTGTACTGTGCGTTCTCTTGCAAACTAATTGAAATACCTGGTTTTAATACCCACCGTCTGAACAGTTAGTACACGGCTGTGTACCTTGAACTATGAAATATATAGGCCTTATAATTGGCAACTGTACTGTGCGTTCTCTTGCAAACTAATTGAAATACCTGGTGTTAATACCCACCGTCTGAACAGTTAGTACACGGCTGTGTACCTTGAACTATAAAATATATAGGCCTTATAATTGGCAACTGTACTGTGCGTTCTCTTGCAAAATAATTGAAATACCTGGTGTTAATACCCACCGTCTGAACAGTTAGTACACGGCTGTGTACCTTGAACTATAAAATATATAGGCCTTATAATTGGCAACTGTACTGTGCGTTCTCTTGCAAAATAATTGAAATACCTGGTGTTAATACCCACCGTCTGAACAGTTAGTACACGGCTGTGTACCTTGAACTATAAAATATATAGGCCTTATAATTGGCAACTGTACTGTGCGTTCTCTTGCAAACTAATTGAAATACCTGGTTTTAATACCCACCGTCTGAACAGTTAGTACACGGCTGTGTACCTTGAACTATAAAATATATAGGCCTTATAATTGGCAACTGTACTGTGCGTTCTCTTGCAAAATAATTGAAATACCTGGTGTTAATACCCACCGTCTGAACAGTTAGTACATGGCTGTGTACCTTGAACTATAAAATATATAGGCCTTATAATTGGCAACTGTACTGTGCGTTCTCTTGCAAAATACTTTCACGGCTATGAAGGCAAAATATTGTAACAAAAAAAAATAAAATGCGGAGGGGGGCTAGCGGAATAGGACGTGGACGAGGACGGGGGCGCGGAAATGCTGTTGGGGGCCTTGTTGAAGCCAGTGGGGATACAATGCGTGCTGGTGAGGGTCAGCCAGGATCCCGCTCATCCAGAATCCCTGCCTTTATGGGACAGTTAAGCAGGGGGCGGGTTACACCGCTGTTGAGGCCTGAGCAGGTTGAACAGGTGGTGCAATGGATAGCCGATAGCGCTTCCACACAGTTGTCCACCAGCCAGTCATCCACACAGTCTCACTCTGACCCTCCTTCCTCCACACCTGGCCAACAGAGTCATCCCACCCTTGACCCCTCCCAGAAGCTCTTTTCGGGTCCTTTTTCAGATGTGCCGGAAGAATCCCAGGAGCTAGCAGAGGAATTTGTTTGTAGTGATGCCCAAACACTTGAGTTTTCGCCATCTCCTGCTGATGTGGACCCTGAGCCAGCATCTGTTATCATGAGCGATGATGATGATGAGACGCAGTTGCCATCAAGGGAGGCTGTTGGAATGTCCAGTGGGCAGCAGGAGGAGCAGAGTGAGGAAGTGGAAGAGGAGGTGGTGGATGACGAAATGACCGACCCCACTTGGCCAAGGGTGATGTCCAGCGAGGAAAGCAGTGGAGAGGTGGTGGTCTGCGCAGCACCGAAAAAGGCAGCAAGAGGCAGAGGGATGTCCAGAGGCAGAGGGATGTCCACAGGCAGAGGGATGTCCATAGGCAGAGGACAGTCCAGACAGAGAAGTGAGGCCACAGCCAGCAGGGCCGAAGCTGTTCCCGGCAGCGGGCAGTCGCGCGAAGCTCCCCCATCGAGGCCTCGTACTTCTGTGGTGTGGAGATTTTTTAATGTTTGTGCGGATGACAAACTGAGCGCGGTTTGCACACTCTGCCACTCAAAACTGAGTAGGGGCTCTGAGAAGAGCAATCTGACCACCTCAGGCATGCGGCGTCACTTGGAAGTCATACACTGGGCTGAGTGGGAGAGAGCAAACGCAATACAACCTGCGCCCGGTCTTGCTGCCACTGCCTCTTCCCCTTTGTTGTGTGCTGCCACTGCGGTCCAGACCTCCAGCCAGGACACCTCCACATCTGCCTCTGCCTCGGCTACTTTGGGGCCTTCTCCTTCAGCCTCCCCTTCCCCCGCCTCTTCGCCTGCACCTTCACACTCCTCGTCCCAACAACTGTCCATCTCGCAGGCGTTCGACCGCAGGCGGAAGTACGCCTCGAGTCACCCCCAAGCCCAAGCCTTAAACTGCCACATCTCCAAACTGCTGGCCCTGGAGATGTTGCCGTTTAGGCTTGTGGAGACGCAGGCCTTCCGCGACCTGATGGCGGCTGCCGCACCTCGCTATTCCGTCCCCAGCCGCCACTACTTTTCCCGGAGTGCCGTCCCCGCCCTGCACCAGCACGTGTCGCGTAACATCAGGCGGGCCCTGAGGTACGCAGTCAGCGCAAAGGTCCACTTGACCACCGACTCGTGGACAAGCGCTTGCGGCCAGGGACGATACATCTCTTTGACGGCACACTGGGTGAATGTAGTGGAAGCGGGGACGGGGTCGCAAACAGAGACGGCCTACCTACCACCCCCGCCCAAGATTGCCAGCATGGGTTCTGATAAACCCCCCTCCTCCTCCTCTGCCTTAACATCGCCCTCAGCCGCTAGCTGGAAGCGTTGCAGCACTGGCGCGGGGAGACGTCAGCAGGCGGTGCTTAATCTCATCAGCTTGGGCGACAGGAAGCACAGTGCCCCAGAGGTGAGGGACGCCATATTGCAGCAGACGGAGATGTGGCTGTCGCCGCTGCAGCTAGGACCAGGCATGGTCTTGTGCGATAACGGCCGTAACCTGGTGGCGGCTCTGGAGCTTGCCGAACTCGATCACATACCATGCCTGGCCCACGTTTTTAATCTGGTAGTCCAAAAATTTCTAAAGACTTACCCCAACCTGGCAGAGCTACTGGTGAAAGTGCGGCGCTTGTGCGCTCACTTTCGGAAGTCAACTGTAGCTGCTGCTAGCTTAAAAAAACTTCAGCAACGCCTCCATTTGCCTGAACATCGGCTGTTGTGCGACCTGCCGACTCGCTGGAATTCCACCTATTCCATGTTGGCCAGGGTGTGTGAGCAGCAGAGAGCATTGATGGAGTACCAGATTATGAATCCACGCGTGCCTCCAACTCAGCTCCCTCAGTTTGCCAACCACGAGTGGCCATGGATGGCAGACATATGCGATGTACTGCGTATCTTTGAGGAGTCCACCAAGAAGGTCAGCAGCGAGGACGCTATAGTGAGCGTAACCATCCCGCTCCTATGTGTCCTTAAAGAATCGCTCATCGCAATAAGGGAGAACGCATTGCACGCAGAGGAGACGGGGGTAGGAGGAGACGCAACGGAGCTACACAGTCAGACCACACTTTTGTCTGCTACTCGGTGGCAGTTGCAGGAGGAGGAAGAGGATGAGGAGGAGGAGGACTACGTTGAGGTGGCTGTGGAAGAGGAGGAGGATGCTGGCGGCGAGGGTAGCAGTCAGGCTGTGTGCGTCCCATTGGTTCAGCGCGGATGGGGCGGAGAGGAGGCGGAAGAGGAAGAGGAGGAAATGGCAAGTGATCCTTCTGGTGGGGGCAGTGACGTCATGCCTATTCAGAGTCTGGCACACATGGCTGACTTCATGCTGGGCTGCTTTTCCCGGGACACACGTGTTGTCCGGATAGTGGAGAACAAACTGTACTGGGTCTTCGCAATCCTGGACCCCCGGTATAAAGATAACGTCTCTTCTTTTATTCCGGTAGAGGAGAGGACGAATCGATTGCTGGAATACCAGAGGGAACTCGTGCAGAACATGATGGAGATTTTCCCACCCACCATCGCTGGCGGCAGAGAGGAGAGGGTCTCCCAGAGTCCCACAACATCAATCAGGCCCACAGCGACCAGGGGAACACTCTCCAAGGTGTGGGACACGTTCATGGCACCCCCTCGTGCAACTTCCATCACTGCGGGGCCCGCTATCAGCAGGAGGGACAAGTATCGGCGGATGTTGCGGGAGTACATGGCAGACCGTACCCCTGTCCTCCCCGATCCCTCGGCGTCCTACACTTACTGGGTCTCCAAGTTGGACACGTGGCTGGAACTGTCCCTGTATGCCTTGGAGGTGCTTGCCTGCCCTACCGCCAGCGTGCTATCAGAAAGGGTGTTCAGCGCAGCCGGGGGCATTATAACCGATAAGCGCAGCCGCCTGTCAACCGACAGTGCCGACAGGCTGACGCTAATCAAAATGAACAGCAAGTGGATTGACCCGGACTTTGCTTCTCCAACAGTGGAAAGCAGCCAAAAGTGAAGTGCCATCTGTATGAAGTGCCATTTCCTCCTCCACCTCCTCCTCCTCCTCCTTAACCGCCGTAGAATTGCTCCGTAAATAAGAAAAATTTATATATTTATGGCTCACCTCTTGGGCCTCCACAAAATTTTTAAGAGGTCTCACCTCTTGGGCCTCCACAAAATTTTTAAGAGGTCTCACCTCTTGGGCCTCCACAAAATGTTTAAGAGGTCTCACCTCTTGGGCCTCCACAAAATGTTTAAGAGGTCTCACCTCTTGGGCCTCCACAAAATGTTTAAGAGGTCTCACCTCTTGGGCCTCCACAAAATTTTATCAAGGTCTCACCTCTTGGGCCTCCACAAAATTTTTAAGAGGTCTCACCTCTTGGGCCTCCACAAAATGTTTAAGAGGTCTCACCTCTTGGGCCTCCACAAAATGTTTAAGAGGTCTCACCTCTTGGGCCTCCACAAAATGTTTAAGAGGTCTCACCTCTTGGGCCTCCACAAAATGTTTAAGAGGTCTCACCTCTTGGGCCTCCACAAAATGTTTAAGAGGTCTCACCTCTTGGGCCTCCACAAAATGTTTAAGAGGTCTCACCTCTTGGGCCTCCACAAAATGTTTAAGAGGTCTCACCTCTTGGGCCTCCACAAAATGTTTAAGAGGTCTCACCTCTTGGGCCTCCACAAAATTTTATCAAGGTCTCACCTCTTGGGCCTCCACAAAATTTTTAAGAGGTCTCACCTGGCTCCAATTTAGGGTCCCTCTTGGGCCTCCACAAAATGTTTAAGAGGTCTCACCTCTTGGGCCTCCACAAAATGTTTAAGAGGTCTCACCTCTTGGGCCTCCACAAAATTTTATCAAGGTCTCACCTCTTGGGCCTCCACAAATTTTAAGAGGTCTCACCTCTTGGGCCTCCACAAAATGTTTAAGAGGTCTCACCTCTTGGGCCTCCACAAAATGTTTAAGAGGTCTCACCTCTTGGGCCTCCACAAAATGTTTAAGAGGTCTCACCTCTTGGGCCTCCACAAAATGTTTAAGAGGTCTCACCTCTTGGGCCTCCACAAAATGTTTAAGAGGTCTCACCTCTTGGGCCTCCACAAAATGTTTAAGAGGTCTCACCTCTTGGGCCTCCACAAAATGTTTAAGAGGTCTCACCTCTTGGGCCTCCACAAAATGTTTAAGAGGTCTCACCTCTTGGGCCTCCACAAAATGTTTAAGAGGTCTCACCTCTTGGGCCTCCACAAAATGTTTAAGAGGTCTCACCTCTTGGGCCTCCACAAAATTTTATCAAGGTCTCACCTCTTGGGCCTCCACAAAATTTTTAAGAGGTCTCACCTCTTGGGCCTCCACAAAATGTTTAAGAGGTCTCACCTCTTGGGCCTCCACAAAATTTTATCAAGGTCTCACCTCTTGGGCCTCCACAAAATGTTTAAGAGGTCTCACCTCTTGGGCCTCCACAAAATGTTTAAGAGGTCTCACCTCTTGGGCCTCCACAAAATTTTTAAGAGGTCTCACCTCTTGGGCCTCCACAAAATGTTTAAGAGGTCTCACCTCTTGGGCCTCCACAAAATTTTTAAGAGGTCTCACCTCTTGGGCCTCCACAAAATGTTTAAGAGGTCTCACCTCTTGGGCCTCCACAAAATGTTTAAGAGGTCTCACCTCTTGGGCCTCCACAAAATTTTATCAAGGTCTCACCTCTTGGGCCTCCACAAAATGTTTAAGAGGTCTCACCTCTTGGGCCTCCACAAAATTTTATCAAGGTCTCACCTCTTGGGCCTCCACAAAATTTTATCAAGGTCTCACCTCTTGGGCCTCCACAAAATTTTTAACAGGTCTCACCTCTTGGGCCTCCACAAAATTTTCCATGAGCCTCTGACCAGCCCACGGCCTCTTCCTGCCTTTTGCGGTCCTACGCATCCCTCAACATCCCCACTGCTTTACCTGCTAGACATGACACTGGGCCAGGTCGGGTCACTGACATCTCAAGCGCCAACAATTTGGGCATTTTAAGGCTTCTGCATGTGTTTGAGTTGTTTTTACATTTTAAAGAAGACATGTCTGACCACATCTCACACACACACACAATGACAATTAGGGGTGGGGTCTATTTGCTTTCCCCTTGCCTATGCCATCTGTGGTTGTCATAGGCAACGTGATTTTAAGGGGTGCAGAATTTTATCTTCTTTTTTGTCTAGTTTGGCTTGGGGTCCATGGCAATGTAGAGGAAAGAAGGTTTCCTTGTATGGTCTCACTTTACAGAGAGGTTACATTGTCTTTGGAGTGTATTGTTGAGAGGCTGTGATAGTGGCGTAATAGTGCGACTTGGGCGTGTTATATGCACCCAGACATGCTTCCCCTGCTGTCCCAGTTGCATTCCAGCAGTGTTGGCATCCTTTTCTGAGGTTTCAGGGTGGACTTGGTGGCCTCCAAGTGGTCGAATTGAGATTTCCAAGTGGCAAGCATTTTTTTCCCATAGACTTTAATGGGATTCGATATTCGGTCGAATAGTCGAATTTCGCGGTCTATTCGAATCGAATTTCGAACTTTCGAATATTTCACTACTCGCTCATCTCTAGAGACCATCAATATAAATGTACCAAAAAACTCTTTTAATCTTCTGGTATCTCTGTATACAGAATTCCCAGTCCTCACAAATCTTTTTTTTCTTCTTTTGCTCACTTCTCCATCCTCATCTTCAAAATTTCTCCCATATACTTAAATTAGGAACATGCTTCCAAAATCCAAACTAACCTGAAAACTCACCATTTTACAAAACCCTATCTCCACTACATAACTATTTAGGAAGCTTCTACCCTCACCTACGGTCCCTCCATATTTCCCCCAAATACGATTGGACTCATATTTTGCCTGTTCTGGTTTCTGTGTAGGTCAACCATTTTTTTCTCCTTATTAAAAAAAGTGTAGGAGTTGGTTTTGGAGAAGCAACAAAACAATAGGGGAGATTTATCAGATTCTCCCTTTCATGTTTCACAGCTCCTTTAGAAAATGAAAAGTGGAATCTGATTGGTTGCTATGGGCAACTAAGGCTACTAGCACACTAGCGTTTCTATTTTCCGGTATTGAGATCTGTCATAGGGTTTAAATACCAGAAAAAAAATGCTTCCGTTTTGTCCCCATTCATTGTCATTGGGGACAAGACGTAACTGAACAGAACGGAATGCTCCAAAATGCATTCCATTCTGTTTGGTAGCGTTCTCATACCAGAAAGCAAACCGCAGCATGCTACAGTTTTCTTTCCATAATGGGATGCGGAGCAAAGTGGATTCGTCATGACCAGCAATGAAGTCAATAGGGACGGATACGTTTAAAGGGGTATTCGCATCTTAGACAATGGGGGCATATCGCTAGGATACAGTGCCTTACGAAAGTATTCGGCCCCTGGAACTTTTCAACCTTTTGCCACATTTCAGGCTTCAAACAAAAAGATATAACATGTTAAATTTTTGATGAAGAATCAACAACAAGTGGGTCACAATTGTGAAGTGGAACGAAATTTATTGGATCATTTAAACTTTTTTTGTAATAATAAAACTGAAAAGTTGGGCGTGCAAAATTATTCGGCCCATTTACTTTCAGTTCAGAAAACTCACTCCAGAAGTTCATTGAGGATCTCTGAATGATCCAATGTTGTCCTAAATGACTGATGAAGATAAATAGAATCCACCTGTGTGTAATCAAGTCTCCGTATAAATGCACCTGCTCTGTGATAGTCTCAGGGTTCTGCATCATGAAGACCAAGGAACACACCAGGCAGGTCCCTGATACTGTTGTGGAGAAGTTTAAAGCCGGATTTGGATACCAAAAGATTTCCCAAGCTTTAAACATCCCATGGAGCACTGTGCAAGCGATCATATTGAAATGGAAGGAGTATCAGACCACTGCAAATCTACCAAGACCCGGCCGTCCCTCTAAACTTTCATCTCAAACAAGGAGAAGACTGATCAGAGATGCAGCCAAGAGGCCCATGATCACTCTGGATGAACTGCAGAGATCTACAGCTGAGGTGGGAGAGTCTGTCCATAGGACAACAATCAGTCCAACACTTCACAAATCTGGTCTTTATGGAAGAGTGGCAAGAAGAAAGACATTTTTCAAAGATATCCATAAAAAGTCTTGGTTACAGTTTGCCACAAGCCACCTGGGAGACACAAGAAAACATGTGGAAGAAAGTGCTCTGGTCAGATGAAACCAAAATCTAACTTTTTGGAAACAATGCAAAATGATATGTTTGGCGTAAAAGCAACACAGCTCATCACCCTGAACATCATGGTTTGGGCCTGCTTTTCATCACAAGGGACAGGGAATATGGTTAAAATTGATGGGATGATGGATGGAGCCAAATACAGGATCATTCTGGATGAAAACCTGTTGGAGTCTGCAAAAGACCTGAGACTAGGATGGAGATTTATCTTCCAACAAGACAATGATCCCAAACATAAAGCAAAATCTACAATGGAATGGTTCAAAAATAAACGTATCCAGGTCTTAGAATGGCCAAGTCAAAGTCCAGACCTGAATCCAATTGAGAATATGTGGAAAGAGCTGTTCACAAACGCTCTCCATCCAACCTCAAAGAGCTCGAGCTGTTTTGCAAAGGAAGAATGGGCAAGAATTTCAGTCTCTAGATGTAAAAACTGATAGAGACATACCCCAAGTGAGTTGGAGCTGTAATCGCAGCAAAAGGTGGCGCAACAAAGTATTAATGCAAGGGGGCTGAATAATTTTGCACGCCCCACTTTTCAGTTTTATTATTACAAAAAAAGTTTAAATGATCCAATAAATTTTGTTCCACTTCACAATTGTGACCCACTTGTTGTTGATTCTTCACCAAAAATTTAAAATGTTATATCTTTTTGTTTGGAGCCTGAAATGTTCCAGAGGGCCGAATACTTTCGCAAGGCACTGTACTCTCCCATTGTCTCATAGGTGGGACCCGCACCTATATTGAGAACGGAGCCGGGAAATAAACGGAGGGTCCACTGCGCATGCACAGCCAGCCTCTATTCATTTCTATGGGGCCAGCGAAAATAGCCGGCTATTTCCATCGGCTCCATAGAAATTAATGGGAACGATGGATGCGCATGTGCGTTGCGCTCCCATTCATTTCTATAGGAGCAGCGGGGAGCTCCGTTCCGTTCTCAATATAGGTGCGAGTCCCAGCGGTGGGATCCGCACCTATCAGACAATAGGGGCATACTCTAGTGATATGCCCCCATTGTCTAAGATGGGAATACCCCTGTAACTCTGACACAATCTGACACAATAGAAAACGAATCCGTCCCCCATTGACTTTTGACGGATCCGTCTTGGCTATGTTAAAGATAATACAACTGGATCCGTTCATAACAGATGCAGACAGTTGTATTATCGGTAACGGAAGCATTTTTGCTGAACCCTGCCGGATCCAGCAAAAATGCTGGTGTGAAAGTAGCCTAAGCCAGTTCTAAACTTTACACCAGTTTTGATAAATCTCCCCAATATGTCATGTGTATCAGATACAATTTTTATGTACAATAAATATTTCTCTCTGGTAGTGCCCCCCGCTGTTACTCCAGTAGCAGAAATTCTGGTCCACCTTCTCCTGCACTGCTCAGCAGCTTCCCTGCTCTTTCATTCATTGAATCCTACTTCTGAATTTATAGAAAAATATGGCTATATCTCTCTCTAGACAATGGAAAAAGAAATTGGTGTGGGCATAGCATTACACACCATAGTGCTATTTATAAATATAATCACTGGGTTAGCAATTCCTGGGTCTTCTCTAGGCCCATGAATGTGTACAGCGTCAGAACGTAGCGCACACACTATAACCTGATGATGTTCAGCATAGGCCCTGAGAAGACGGGAAGCAGAGAATGCAGAATGGGCAGCTGGATGTGCAGAGTGGTCGCGTCGTCCGGAGAGGTAAGTTGATTAAGTTATTTTTGGTCTGATTTGAGGCCTGATATCGAGGTCTGATCTGAGGACTGATATCAGGGTGTGATCTGAGGACCGATATTGGGGTCTGATCTGAGGAATGATATTGGAGTCTAATCTGCGGTCTGACTTGGGGGTCTGATCTGAGGACTGACATCAGGGTCTGATCTGAGGACTGATATCAGGGTCTGATCTGAGGACTGATATTGGGGTCTGATCTGAGGACCGATATTGGGGTCTGATCTGAGGAATGATATTGGAGTCTAATCTGTGGTCTGACTTGGGGGTCTGATCCGAGGACTGATATCAGGGTCTGATCTGAGGACTGATATTGGGGTCTGATCTGAGGTCTGATACCATCGTCTGATTTGAGGTCTGATTTTTGAGGACAAATCTGAGGATCGATATTGGTGTCTGATCTGAAGAATGATATTGGAGTCTGATCTACGGTCTGACATGGGGGTCTGATCTGAGGTCTGATATCAGGGTCTGATCTGAGGACTGATATTGGGGTCTGATCTGAGGAATGACATTGGGGTCTGAACTGAGGAATGACATTGGGGTCTGATCTGAGGTCTGATATCAGGGTCGGATCTCAGGTCTGATACCAGCATCTGATTTGAAGTCTGATTTTTGAGGTCTGATCTGAGGCCTGATATTGGCATCTGATCTGAGGTCTGATATGTGGGTGTAATTTGGGAGTCTGATTAAAATTGGGGGTCTGATTTGACACACCTAGGTGTGTTTCATAATCCAGTGCATCTTATAAAGCATAACATATGGTAGTTAAAATAATGTGTACTACTCCAGATATTTTTTCTTTCTAATTTGTGGGATATTACCTTTACAGAAACATACCATATGAATAAGGGAGAAATCCAGGTAAAAAGTTTCTAGAAGGAAATATCAAGTTATCATGTTAAGCAGTGCTGACAGCAAATAGTATATTTATTAATTAGGCTAATTTACAGAACTAAACAGCTTGATTATATATTAAATAACAAAAGAAGAATTATGTAACGTGTAATGACACAACAGCAGGAGCCTGCACTCCGACAACGCAAGCCGACTGGTTAATATACATCGACGTCTATACAGTGGTTAATCGCCTGACAGAGCATATCTGATTATTGATAATTAATAGCAGACATTCATAAAGCAAATATTGCACAATGCCCAGTTTATAACCCATATCATCACCATACACATCACTAGTGGGCCAATTTTTATTATGAGAATTTTTATAAAAAGATTGCATCCCCTTTTTATAACTTTTTGAAAAGCAAATTTGGTTGGTTATTTAAAGGGTAAAATCTTCAGAAGATTGTACTGGTAAAATGTATATTTTAACTATTTCTAAGTAAGGGCAATGACTTGCTCTTGTAATCTATTTGGAAATTCTTAAGCGCTCTGCTCTATATGATAATTAATGCATTTTGTAATGAATTTCCTCTTTTCTTTATTCCTAAGGGAAGATGTAAAGCCTGAGGCTGAAAACTAACAGCGGGGTCATGAAACCTAGTGTCATGCTCGATTGAATACATTTCCACAATCTTTAATTCCCACTTGTGTCAACTACATACATCCGCGTGTAGAGCGCAGCAGAAGCACAAAATGATATTTGAGACCAAAAAAAATATTAAACTCTCAAAGGCCATCAAAATTAATATGAGCATTCAGCATGAGGTAATGAATTTATGTTGACATTAACATTTAGAAGGACTCCTGACAAGGAAAATGTGTCAAGATGACAGAGATTCTTGTTGTAGTTAACAGGATATCCAAGTCATAACCTTCACCAGCCGGAGAAAATTCAGTGCTGGAGAGCGGACTGGTGTTACTATAATACGATAAGGTGAACACTGTATCATCGGCCCAATCTTATTTAAAATGTACTTGATATTAGACAGTTCACTCAAATTTACTTCTAGATATAGTTATTAGAAACTGGCCCTTAACCACTATTAGTCTGAAAATGAATTTATTGAAACCTACAATGCATTTGGAAGTCTTCAGACCCTTTCACTTTTTGTTAAATAAAAAAAATAATAAATTTTTCCCCTAATTATTCGGCTCTCAATACCCCAAAGTGAAAACAGAAGTATTCAGACCCTTTATTCAGGACTTAGTTGAAGCAGCACTGGCAGTGATTACAGCCTCCAGTCTTCTTGGGTATGATGCCGTAAGGTTTGCAAACCTGGAATTGGAGATTTTCTGCCATTCTTCTCTGCAGATTCTCTATGGCTCTGTCAGGTTGGATAGGGAACGTCAGTGGACAGCCATTTTCAGGTCTCTCCAAAGATATTCAATTAGGTTCAAGTCAGGGCTCTTGCTGGGCCACTCAAAGGCATTCACAGAGTTGTTCCTAAGCCACCTCTGTGTTGTCTTGGCTCTGTGCTTAGGGTCATTATCTTGCTGGCAGGTGAACCTTCAGCTCAGTCTGAGGTCAACAGAAATCTTGATCAGGTTTTCATTAAGAATATATAACTTTGCTCCATTCAGCTTTCCATCAACCATGTCTTCGTGACCCAGCTGCTGTAAAACACCCCCACAGCATGATTCTGCCACCTCTATGCCTACCTGTAGCAATAGTATTGGGTATCCTTCAGACAATAAGCTTAGAATTGAGGCCAAAAGTTCAACCTTGGTTTCATCAGACCAGAGAATCTTGTTTATCATAGTCCGAGAGTCCTTTAGGTGCGCTTTGCAAACTTTCATGTGTCTTTTGCTGATGACAGGCTTCCTTCTGGCCACTCTGCCATAAAGCCCAGATGGGTGGAATGCTGCAATGAAAGTTGACCTTCCAGAAGTTTCTCTGCCAGAGTGATCATTGGGTTCTTGGTCACCTCTCTTACCAAGGCCCTTGTTCCCTGATTAATTAGTTTAGTGGGGCAGCCAGCTGTAGGAAGAGTAACTCCTGGCTGTTCCAAACGTCTTGAATTATAGAGGCCACTGTGCTCTTGGCAACTTTCAGTGCAGCAGAATTTTTTTTTGTATCCTTCTACAGATGTGTGCCTCTACACACTCTTGTCTCTGAGCTCTACAAGCAGTATCTCCTTGCTCATGGCTTGGTTTTTGTTCTAATATGCATTGTCAGCTGTGGGACCTTATATAGACAGGAGTGTACCTGAATTTACCACAGGTGAACTCCAATCAAGGTGTAGAAACATCTCAAAGATGATCAAGTGAAAAAAGAGTCTATCAGAGCTAAATGTGAATCAAGTACCAAAGGGTCTGAATAATTATGTCCATGAAAAAAATTAAGTTTCTTCCTTTATTAATAAATCAGAAAAAAAATCTAAAACTCTCTTTTTTGTTTCTCATTATGGGATACTAAGTCCAGATTGATGAGGGAAAAAATGTGTGTATATGTACAGTACAGACCAAAAGTTTGGACACACCTTCTCATTCAAAGAGTTTTCTGTATTTTTATGACTATAAAAATTGTAGATTCACACTGAAGGCATCAAAACTATGAATTAACACATGTGGAATTATATACTTAACAAAAAAGTGTGAAACAACTGAAAATATGTCTTATATTCTAGGTTCTTCAAAGTAGCCACCTTTTGCTTTGATTACTGCTTTGCACACTCTTGGCATTCTCTTGATGAGCTTCAAGAGGTAGTTACCTGAAATGGTTTTCACTTCACAGGTGTGCCCTGTCAGGTTTAATAAGTGGGTTTTCTTGCCTTATAAATGGGGTTGGGACCATGAGTTGTGTTGGGCAGAAGTCAGGTGGATACACAGCTGATAGTCCTACTGAATATACTGTTAGAATTTGTATTATGGCAAGAAAAAAGCAGCTAAGTAAAGAAAAACGAGTGTCCATCATTACTTTAAGAAATGAAGGTCAGTCAGTCCGAAAAATTGGGAAAACTTTGAAAGTGTCCCCAAGTGCAGTCGCAAAAACCATCAAGCGCTACAAAGAAACTGGCTCACATGAGGACCGCCCCAGGAAAGGAAGACCAAGAGTCACATCTCTACAACAACTGTTAAGAGGAGACTGTGTGCAGCAGGCCTTCATGGTAAAATAGCTGCTAGGAAACCACTGCTAAGGACAGGCAACAAGCAGAAGAGACTTTTTTGGGCTAAAGAACACAAGGAATGGACATTAGACCAGTGGAAATCTGTGCTTTGGTCTGATGAGTCCAAATTCGAGATCTTTGGTTCCAACTACCGTGTCTTTGTGCGACACAGAAAAGGTGAACGGATGGACTCTACATGCCTGGTTCCCACCGTGAAGCATGGAGGAGGAGGTGTGATGGTGTTGGGGTGCTTTGCTAGTGACACTGTTGGGGATTTATTCAAAATTGAAGGCATATTAAACCAGCATGGCTACCACAGCATCTTACAGCGGTATGCTATTCCATCCAGTTTGCGTTTAGTTGGACCATCATTTATTTATCAACAGGACAATGACTCCAAACACACCTCCAGGCTGTGTAAGGGCTATTTGACCAAGAAGGAGAGTGATGGGGTGCTACGCCAGATGATCTGGCCTCCACAGTCACCAGACCTGAACCCAATCGAGATGGTTTGGGGTGAGCTGGACCACAGAGTGAAGGCAAAAGGGCCAACAAGTGCTAAGCATCTCTGGGAACTCCTTCAAGAGTGATGGAATACTATTTCAGGTGACTACCTCTTGAAGCTCATCGAGAGAATGCCAAGAGTCTGAAAAGCAGTAATCAAAACAAAAGGTGGCTACTTTGAAGAACCTAGAATATAAGACATATTTACAGTTGTTTCACACTTTTTTGTTAAGTATATAATTCCACATGTGTTAATTCATAGTTTTGATGCCTTCAGTGTGAATCTACAATTTTCATAGTCATGAAAATACAGAAAACTCTTTGAATGAGAAGGTGTGTCCAAACTTTTGGTCTGTACTGTATATATATATATATATATATATATATATATATAGAGAGAGAGAGAGAGAGAGAGAGAGATAGCACAAGACTGCAATATAGCAAAATGTGAAAAAAAGTGAAAGGATCTGAATACTTTTTGAATGCATTGTATATAGGATTTTAAATATTATATAATTAACCTCAGTCATCATTCTTCCCTTGGCAAATAGCGTAGTGCCCTGCAGCAGGGGTACTGTGGCATTTGGACCTGTTTCCCCTTCCCACTTCAAAGGGTTAATGTGCACTGTTTAATACTGTATTGCATTTTATATGTATGGTGTGATATGTCTTGTTCATTTGCACTGTATTTGCACAGCACTATGGAAAGGGTCATTGAATTCTAAGAGACGTTTGGGACTTTGAATAAGAAGAAGGTAATTTTCCACATCTGCCATAGGGTTAAACGGAGCATGTTTTGGAGGGGAAAAGCCAGACTTGTTTACCACCAAAACCAGACAGAATGACCTCTGCTTTACCTATGTTGATATGTCTGGAAATACTGCTGTGTCATTGCCATTGAGTATCATTGAAGCTCTAATGTAAGTCTATGACAGACAGGAGTGGTAACTTTGTAATGGTTTGTACTGAGTTTCTCCACTCCACTCCTCCCACTAGAAAGTTCCAGTCTAGCTAGAAATTGTATATAAGGATAGCAGTCATCAATCAACCCCTTTCTTTCTTGGGAAAGGTGGAGTGCAGCACTGAACTTCTTTAAAGGGCTCAGCCCACAAAACACATTTATCACCAATCCAAAGGAAAAGTGATAAAGGTTTGATTAAGGCGGTGGGAAAGATCACTTGAACCACCAGTGATCACAAGCAAGTGGTAACTGAGTGGTAGTGTGCATGTGTGACCACCATCCATTCACTTTTACAAAGCAACTCTTGACAATCTTCATAGTCCCATAGAAATACTATTTCTCCATTCACAAATGGGACTTAAGGACCCCCATATTTGTCACTTATCTTAAACATAGGTCATAAAAGCATTTCATGGGCCAACCAGTTTAAATTGCCAGATTTATTATTTTTCTTATTGTTTACACAAGGCCAGAATATTGTCCAGCACTAGTTATTGTGTTATTGCTATGGTTCTCATACTGTATTACAATTTCTGAAACACATATGCTGAGACCAATTTCATCCAAAGAAAACTCTATAAAGACATTTCCTATATTCTAACCTTGGACCTCAGTATTTCAATAATAACTGTGCTATCCAAGAAATCACTAAGTTCACTAAGTTTTGACTAAACGTTGCATCAACTGAACAAGCTGATCTGAAAACCAAATGGGAATATTTATCACTTTAATGGCACTCATTTTCAGGAGCAACTGCAATTAAACTAATGGGGTCCAGGCTTAATAGAATGTGAACAAAGACCTAAAAGAGGACCTGCCACTTTTCCTTACTTGTCTATTTTAGGAATTACATACATTCCCCATGTAATAATTCAGAAGCTTCTATTCTTATTATATACTAGCTGAAGGATCCGGCTTCACACAGGTATATTTCATCTATTTCATTTAATGTTTGTGTGTGTGTCGTTAAAATATATCAACAGTATCCACTATAACAGTGACATCTACAGGACCCTGTCCCCTTAACAGTGGCCTCTACAGCAATCTGCCCCTTAACATTGACCTCCATAGCGGACCGTCCCCTTAAAGGGTTTCTGTCATCAGAATTTAGCCTACAAAACCGAGTGTCATTTGCAAATCGCAAATAGCGCATTGATGAAGCCGGGACCCGGGCGGCCGCCGGCTTCATCAATGCGCATGCGCGGATTGCTTATCGCAATGCGCAGGCGCGGGAGTTCGCGATCGTACAGGGCCGGGAGACGAAAGAGATGGCTGCCCGGCCCTGTCAATCAACGCAAGGGAGGAGGGGTAAGGGGCGTTATTACGGCCGCTCCTAGGTGCAGGGTTCACGCCTATTGCACCTAGGGGGCCTAATTAGCATATTATAAAAACGCTATTTTAACAAAAACTACCATACAGTTTTCTATAAAAGAAGGCTTTCTGTCATCAGGTGTCATTTGCGATTTGCAAATGACACTCGGTTTTGTAGGCTAAATTCTGATGACAGAAACCCTTTAACTGTGACCTCCAAAGCAGCCTACCCCTAGGGTGGCCAGAGGACCGGTTTTAGGCCAGACAGTCCAGCTTTCAGACTCCCTGTCCTCCGTCCCGTGCAGGGCCTGGACGGACACAGGGATGTCCTTTTGAACAGCTCACTCTCAGACAGCAGCACTGTGCAGTCTGAGCAATGAGCTGCAGGGAGAAAGTCACCATCCCCCCACCCCTGCAGCTGACAGAAGTTGATTTTTACCTTCATTTTTTCAACCCGTCGGCTGCGAAGTGGGGGGCGTGACTTAACGGAAACTGGGGGTGGGGTTTTGAGGGTGGCCATCCTACCTACCCCCTTAACTGTGACCTCCACAGCACTCCGCTCCTTTATCAGTGTCATCCACAGTGCCCTGCCCCTTTAAAGCTACAGTAGTGAAGAAAAATGACTGGGTTGTTATGGAAACCTGGTGTAAAACTGTGTGTATGTGGAGACTAAGGACCTGTGAGCTTCTATTGGCTGATAAGGGACATGTGACCGTGTGTATGGCAGTTGGGATATGAAGAGAAAGACCTGCATGCTTCTATTGGCTAATGTAGGTCATGTCATGTGCCATATTTTTGGGGGGAATATCTCAGGCATGGTATGTGCCAGAGAGCTGATGCCCGGTTTAAAACCTTCCTGGACACCTGATGTACCTGTGTGCCGAATTTTGTGATTGTAAATGCGACGGTGCGGATTCCTTTAGTGGACATACACACATACATACATACACTCAGCTTTATATATTAGATTGTGCCAGTCCTCTATTATTTCTTCTGGAAGCTTATGAATGCCAGCATTCTGCAATAAATATCCATCTGGGTATTACCACTTGGGGTTGTGTCCTGCACAGCCTGCCACCAGCATTGTAGGGGCTTTTGGTTATGGACAGGGGTATCCTAGGCATTCTGACCGGTCTATAGCAAGCTGTGATGCACTGCACATTCTCACCTCATTCTTTCATGGCCACCAGTAACTTTTTCAGCAATTTGTGCTACATTAGATCTTCTGTGTGACCTAGCCTTCGCTCATCAATGAGCAATAGATAGATAATAGACAGACAGATAAATATGAGATAGGTAGGTAGATAGATAGATAATACATGATAGATAGATAGATAGATAGATGATACATGATAGACAGATAGATAGATAGATAGATAGATAGATAGATGATACATGATAGATAGATAGATAGATAGATAGATAGATAGATAGATAGATAGATAGATAGAAGAAGAAACAAGGCAGCACACTTAAAATTGACTGGGTGCAATACCACTCTTTTTTGATGCAAAAATAAATTGACAAAGGCTTCATTGAGTAGAGCTGAAACATTGCTGATACATAGGTGAATAAAGACATCCACAATTTTTACGTGATTTTTGGAGTGCTGCCTCTACTTTCATTTCTTTAGATGGATAGAGATAGTTCTGCCTTTGCCTTCACACCCTGCTGTGTACTGCACTTATACCGTGTATCTGGGTAAGAATGTGAGAACGAGCAATGACCTAGAGCTGAATTACTGTCATTTCATGTATCTGCAGCTGAGTAAACACACTCAATGGGATTTCTCTTCTGATTTATCCCTCGACTAGAAATCGCTGAGAAAGATACCGCATATTTTGTCTGCGTAAGATTTACATTAATTGGTTATTTTGGTGGGTAATATATAAAGCTCACAGGAAGAAAACCCTGTACATAAACCCCATTGTTCACTGGTGACAAGTAACAAACTGTTTTTATGACATTTCTCCCAAATCATCAGTCTGCAGCATACCATGCATCACCAGTGCTTTCCATTCCTTATGTTATACTCACTGACAATACGATCATTCCGGCATAAATCCCATAAATAAAGGGAAGAGATTGATTGTATGACCCCCTGAGAAACCGAGAGCTCGGCAGTACAGGACCAGTCTATAGGACATATAGTGTATCATTAGAACATTGCCGGCTTCTCGTGGTCCAGAAAACATTTCTACACCCCTGATCTTCGTCGTGTCTCATTAACTGAAGGTGGATTTCTTTCCTGCTGTAAATAACACACTTTTGTGTAAATATACATTTTTACAATCATACATTCTGCATCAATCCATCGTGGTTTCCAAGATCTCTGCTTGAAGTGATTGAAAAGGAAACTTCATGGCTTACTTCCAGTGGTCATTACTGTTGAGCAAAGCACCTGAACCAGATTTCAGTCCAAATTTCCTCGGGCTTCGTGGTAACACAATAAATACTCCCCTCATCCACTTGCTCGCGCAGTCCGCTCCTCTCTTGATTGCAAAAGACCTGCCAAAGGACCTGCACTGAGCATAATGATGTCACCGGCGTGGTGATGTGATCACGCTGGGAGTGCGCGGTGACATCATTAACCAATTAACTTTTATTAGTAAATGTAATTTTTTTTCTATTGGGGGAGGGGGCAGCAATACTGCCACTGAGTTTTTACGTTATAAATTTTGTGGCGTTTCGGCATAAATAACATTATAACTTTATTTTCTACCATTGTACGATTACAGTGATACAAATATAGTTCTATTTTTTACATTTTACTACTTTTGCTCCCTAAAAAAGAAAATGTTTTTGCATAACCACATTCCAAGACATATAACTTTTTTTGTTTTTCATTCCACAGAGCTATGTGAGGGCTTGATTTTTGCAAGATGTCTTGTAGTTTTCATTGATATCATTTTGGAGTACATGACACTTTATTTTTTTTTCGCTTTTTATACCTTTTTTTAAGAATAAGGCGACTTTCACACTAGTGTTTCTATTTTCCAGTATTGAAATCCGTCATAGGGTCTTAATACCGGAGAAAAATGCTTCCGTTTTGTCCACATTCATTGTCAATGGGGACAAAACAGAACTGAACAGAACAGAGTGCTCCAAAATGCATTCCGTTCCATTCCCATACCGGAGAGCAAACTGCAGCAGCTGCGGTTTACTTTCTGTCCTGGGATGCGGACAAAGATGGATCCGTCATGACCCACAGTGCAAGTCAATGGGGAGGAATCCGTTTTGTCTAACATAATCTGGCACAATAGAAAATGGTCTTGGCTATGTTACTAATAATACAACCGGATCCGTTCATAACGGATGCAGATGGTTGTATTATCAGTAACGGAAGCGTTTGTGTTGAGCCCTGTGGATCCAGCATAAACGCTGGTGTAAAAGTAGCCTAAGGCTAGTTTCACACCGGCTGCTACCTCCAGGGGTTATGACCATCGTTTCAAAATCTGAAATCGGGTTCGTTAATGACCGTGGCACGTGTCACAAACCTAAGAATGGATTTTATAACATTAATTTATGCGCAGAAACTAACTGTACTGGTCCAGGCACGAGACTAAACAAGTCTAGCTTACTGGTGGAGATGAAAAATTGCCACAGCGAAGCCCATACATTGTAATGCTGTACGGAGCGCATATTATGAACGAAGATTAGAAACGAATTGGGCTCGGTCAGAGCATTCCGAACCCGCTAAGCTCAACACTAATCACCACATTCCAAGACCCTTAAAGGGGTCATCCAATCCCTATAATGCCCCCCAAAACGCCCGAGCCCCTCATACTGGTCATACTTACCCCGCTCCCCGCGTCACTTCTGATGCCCGCACAACGATGCTAGGGAGGGATAAAGGGTCCCTGTTCTCGTGATAGGTGTGCTCCCAGCAGTAGGACCCCCACCGATCTATTCATTATCCCCTATCCTGTGCATAGGGTATAACTTTTTCTAACCGGAATACCCCATTAATTATGTCTATATGATAAATACCATTTGCTGAAGTGAGACAACCCCTTTAAGGCCCCTTTCATACGAGCGTCACGGATTAGGTCCGGATGCGTTCAGGGAAACTCGCACCATTTTGCAAGTAAGTTCACTCAGTTTTGTCTGCGATTGCATTCAGTTGTTCCGCGCGTGTGCAATGCGTTTTGATGCGTTTTTCACTCGCGTGATAAAAAACTGAATGTTTACAAACAACATCTCTTAGCAACCATCATTGAAAAACACATTTCACCTAGACTTGCTTCAGGATGCAATGCGTTTTTCACTGAAGCCCCATTCTCTTCTATGGGGCCAGGGCTGCCTGAGAAATGCAGAATATAGAACTTGCTGCGATTGTCACGCACAGAACTGATATGTGAAAAAAACGCTCATGTACACAGACCCATTGAAATGAATGGGTCAGGATTCAGTGCGGGTGCTATGTGTTCACGTCACGCATCGCACCCGCATGGAAAACTCGCTCGTGTGAAAGGGGCCTAAGGGTCTTAGAATGTGGTGATACAAAAAAAAATGTTTTTAATTGGCCAAGGTAATATCATTAAAAAAAAACTCCTCACTGCAAAGGGTGAAACCTGTGGCAGATATTAGCAATACGAAATGACTCCACTTCACTGCTATGTAAATGCTGAGGATTTTCCATACACAACTCTGCTGGGGAAAATCAACGGCGTTTACACTGCATGTGGCCGTAGAGGATCCTGCGGGTTTTTCCGCCAGAAGTGGATCCAGCAGACAGGAGAAGTCTTTCCTTTATATTTCCTATTCCTTCAGAATCTACTTCTGGCTTTGGCTGAAAATTCTCCAAAAAAACTACGTGTGGGGCAGATGTACTTGCATCTTTATTGCACAATATTCACAAAAATTCCTCACAAAGTACATTACAATGTTAATGACTCCTATTTACTCACAGCATAAAGAGTCCACTGCAGCATGCTGCCGATTGTCACCACGGATTTCATTCGGCATGTAACACGTAGATTCTCTCACAGATTTTCAGGCTGCTTCCATATTTTTACACCATGTCAGAGAAATGTTTTTCAGAGAAAACGACTTGACCTGTGTGGAAAGGATGAGGAGTGACAGATTAATGAGCTCTGTCATAAAAACAAATGGTGTCCTCCTCACCCAAATGTTAATGGCCCCCCAATCCATTCCTACGACTCCAGTCCAAAAGAAGGCGATTAATTAGTCGCTCTGCAGAGGATATAAAAGAGGTAGAAACAAGTGTTCATCTCCATCATAGACCAGGAAGGATTCCACTCTGTGAAAAGTATTAATGAAATTCATTATTCAGCACTTGTAAACCTTCCATTTTACGTCTCCGCAGGATCGCCACGACATTATCCGAGGCTTGGCCCTGATGACACATCCATTAATCTCACCACCTCCTGCAGAGACATGGAGACCACCCAGCAACAGCCATTCATTTACCTTGAACCTTCTTCAAGACAACATGCCAAGGTTTTTACAAATTAATGAACCCGGTAATCATGGTGTCACATTGAGATATATAAGTGAGAAATGCCAGCCTAAATCCCGGGCGGGGGCATGTGTGGAGGCTTGTCTGCCAAACTTCCCAGACCAGTTACTACCAGTGCCATGCAGATAAGTCACATCTGTGATTGGCTGCTATTGGCCTTAGCGTTACGTGCCCTGTAGTGACATTGGCATGTGCCCATTGGCAGCAATGCCCACTTCATTTATGCTGAAATTTAGCTAATAGTATAACCCAATGTGATGCCAGCCCACATTCATTTTCATCTGTCCTTTGTTCACAATCTGTCTTTTCGGTGTTTTTCAGTACTGGCTAATGGTCAAAACCAAGGATCTGACATTTTTCTTAAGATAAGCGGCATCAAATGTGTCTGGCGGCTGCTCATCTCCATCTTCTTTCAGTCACACATCTATGTTCATGGGATAGATGTGGCTGTGACACGCCTATGGCACGTCATACCAATAGCGCAGCAGAGGCGTATTCCGTGCGACCACAGCGTCGGCTGTAGAATACAGCATAAGGGCTCATGCACAAGACAGTATGTATTTTGCGGTCCGCAAAAAATACGGATGATGTCTGTCTACACTTCGTATTTTGTGGAACGGAACAGCTGGCCCCTAATACAACAGTCCTATTCTTGTCCGTAATGCAGACAGTAATAGGACATGTTCTATTTTTTGTGGAACGGACATACCGAAACGGAATGCACATGGAGTAACTTCCATCTTTTTTTGCAGACCCATTGAAATGAATGGTTTAACATATGGTCCGCCAAAAAAACGGAATGGACACGGAAAGAAAATATGTTCATGTGCATGAGCCCTAACTATGGGGCTACGTCGGGGTGTACTTGGCATAGTTTACCGATTCTTTTCTGTATGGAAGATGCAGAAAATTTTTGAAAATAAGTCCCACAGTAGGCACCTGGTAGAGTGGTTTCAGACAAGTGTGTGTGTCACCTACACTAACCACAGACCGGCGACCTGACCCACTGTATCATTGTGATCTATAATGCTGTAAGTTCCAACCTGCCTGTGGGTCTACTGTACTGTAATCATCATTTCATTACAGGACAGCAGACACGAGGTCGTACTCACATCAGCAGAAAATCAGTATGATGCAGTGACTGTGGTCAGCTAAGTCACAGTCGGTCCAGGAAATACAGCCTTCACAGGACCGTGTTTCATGGACCGAACACACTCATCTGCAACTGGTCTTAGGCTGCATTCACATGAACGTATGTCTTCTGTATGCCTTCCACAAAAGATAGAACATGTCCTATTCTTAGGTGCAAATATGGACTATGGTCCCATTGAAGTCAATGGGTCCACAAAAAAAACGGATGCAACATGAATATCAAACAGATGCCATCCATATTTTGCAGACCATAAAATCCATATTGTCCTGTGAATGCACGCTTACTGTCATGCTTAGATTTAAAGGGTTATTCCAGCTTTTATGTCAATGTTTAATTTGGCCAGTACAGTGCTGATCCGGGTGTAAAAAGTAATTTACCTGATCCCTGCTGTTCTGATCCAGCACCGAGGGTCCAGTCTGGCTCCTTCTGGACCCTCTGGAAAGGATCATGTGCGCCACTGCAGCCAATCACTGGCCTCATCAGTGACATGTCCCCAAGCATCACTGCTGGGTCACGTAGCACTTGGGGACAAATCACCACAGGGGCCAAGCATGAGCCTGGCAGTTAACCATGGCAGTTATATAACATGCTTCTCTCTTCTCTTTACACAAGTATTCTTGCAATACATTTGAACAGAACTTAATTAGGAAAAAATCACAATTTTTTAAATTTCAGTTTCAGTACTTTACATTTCCCACATGTCTACTTTGTGTTGGCATCATTTTGTGTCATTTTTTTTTTTAAGTCACTTTGTGGGGCTTACATAATATAAATGACCCCATTGTAGAAAGTTATTGCCTCAAGTTATTGAAGTTTACAAACGTTTTTAACCCTTTACATGTTCCACAAGAATTAAAGGAAAATAGAGGAGAAACTTCAAAATTTCACATTATTTTTTGCACATTTTCCATTTTAATCCATTCCTGTAAGGCAGCAAGGGTTATCAGCCAAACAAAACTCCATGTTTATTAGCCTGATTCTGCAGTTTACAGAAACAACCCATATATGGTCGTAAAGTAGTGTATGGGCACAACACAAGGGGCGCAGAAGGGAAGGAGCAACACATGGATTCTGGAGGGCAGATTTCACTGGGATCATTTTAAGTTGTGATGTCGCATTTAAAGACCCCTTGATGCACCCCTGCAGTAAAAACTCCCAAAAATTAACCCTATTTTGGAAACTACGGGATAAGGTGACAGTTTTATTGGTACTGTTTTGGGGTAAATATGATTTTTGATTGCTCAATATTATGCTTTCTGGGAGGCGAGGTAACCAAAAAAATGGCTGTACTGGTACTATTTTATTTATTTATTTTACAGCGTTCATCTGACAGGATAGATCATGTATTCTTTTCATAGACCAGGTTGTTATGGATACAACAATAACAAATATGTCTTTATTTTTTGTTTCAGTTAAAAATAAAGCATTTTTTTTAAAAAATATATGTTTTTGTGTCTCCATTTTCTGAAAGCCATATTATTTTTATTTTGCTGCAGATGGTATTGTATCGGAAGAACGGACGTTTTTATCAGTACCATATTTGGGTACAAATGATTGTTTGATCATTCAATGTTACACTTTTTAGGGGCAAGTTGACAAAAAATGGTTATTTTGGCACAGTTTTTATTTATTTTTTTAAGGCTTTCACCTGAGGTGGTAGATCATGAGATATTTTTATAGAGCCGCTTGTTACGGATGAGGCACTATCTAACATGTCTATTTTTATTTTAAATTAAAAATCTCTTGATAAAGGGAAAGGGGCACTTTTTTCTGTAAACTTTTTTTTTTTATTAAACAGTACAGGGACTTCAACATTTCAGGGTCTGATGCTTGTTTCAATGCAATACAATGTACTCCTTTGACTGTCAGTGTACTATACTGACAGTGTGCTCATCTGGTTGTATGATGGCAGCATGTATGTGGCAGGCTTTCCTGAAGAGGTGGGTTTTCAGGTTACTTTTGAAAGTTTTGATGTTGGGGGAGTGTTGTGAGGGATGTTGAATAAAAGTATGGGGGATGCATGTGAGAAATCTTGTGGCCGATTGTGTGAAGAACAGATGTATCTAGAAAGCAGGAGATATAAGTAGGGGACAGGTTGTACATAGCCTTATATGTAGTTATTAATATTTTAAACTGAATTAGCTGGGCAATGGAGAGCCAGTGAAGGGATTGTCAGACGGGAGAGGCAGAGGAGTAACAGGGTGAGAGGTGGATTAAGCGGGCAGCGGAGTTGAGGATAGATTGGAGGGGTGTGTGAGTGCTAGATGGGAGGTCACAGAGTAGGATGTTGCAGTAGTCTAGGCAGGGTTGAGGAAGAAGCAAACTTGAAAGATGTTCTTGAGTGGAGGTAAGAGTTTGGAAGTGTGGCAGAACAGGACAGGGCAGAATCAAATGTTAACCCCAGGCAGTGGACCTGCGAGACTGGAGAAAGTGCTGCACTATTAGTGGATAGGTCAGGTAGGGGGCCGAGTGACATGGAGAAAAGTTGATGAATTCCGTTTTCATGTTGAGTTTGAAGAAGAAGAAGGAGAAGAATGAAGATATAGCTGACCGACAAGTTGGGATTCTGGATAGAAGGGAAGTGACATAGGGGCTACAGAGGTAGATTTGAGTGTTGTCAGCATAAGAGAGTATTCAAAGCCCCAAGACTCTATGAACTGTCCCAGGCTGAATGTATAAATGGGGAAAAGTATTTGTAGTCCCGTTATGTGTTTATGTAGACGGTGTCTGTTGATAAGATATGACTACAGGTTTCTTACTGTTACAGGGGAATGGACCCATCTCTGAAGGTGATGACAGGGTATTTGTGACCAGGAGATGGTGGTCGTTTGAAGGAGACATTGATAGTGGAAAACATGTTTCAGTCTGTTATCTTATATGGAACATTGGATGGAGATCGGCAGCAATTCTCTTCCAAGATGTTCATTCTGGTATTGTAGGTGACCACAAGGGGCTCCATGCTATTGTCTATGGCTCCATGGCTATTGCCATGCTATGCTTTTTGTTTGTAATTCTGCTTCTTAGAAGCCCTGGGCTCTGTTTATCTATAATCAGGGGATGGTATCCTTGTAAAAATGTATTCCTCAATGCCAGAGCAGTCCTGGATATATGGCAGAGCTTGGCTATAAAAGATGGACTTCTTTGTACGTTTTGGATGGAAGCTGTCCCATCTTAGACACGCTTGTACTGTAGGTTTACGGTAGACTGATGTTTTTATGGTGTTATTCTTGACATATATAGTTCTATCCAGGAAGTGTATCTGAGATCATGAGTACCTGAGAGTGAGTTTGATGGTTGGATGGAAATTGTTGAAGTTTTTGTAGAAGACCAGCAGCTCATTTTGAGAGCCTGTCCAGACTAGTAGTAGGACATCAATGTATCAGAAGTATGCTAGAGGTTTCCATGTTGATAAAAATTCCTCTTCCAATTTAGCCATGAACAGGTTGACACACTGCGGTGACATTTTACTGCCAATGGCGCCTTTCATACGTTGAAGGTATATGTCATTCCCAAGTGAAAATTATGGTGGAACACATACCTAATTCATTTTCAGGTTGGCTCTGTGGATATGTTGTACTTTTGAAGATAGTGTTGACATGTGGCTATGCAATCCTCATGGGGGATGTTAGCGTACACGTAGTTACTCTACCTCCACTGTTGCCAATATTGCACCTACAGGGGTAGCTAAAGGCTCATGGGCCCTGGTGCAAGAGTTCAGATTGGGCCCCCCTTCCTCAGTGCTTTGTGACCAGGGGCAGGAAGCTCATAGCCTTCATGCTGCCTGAGGCAAAAATTGAAACGGCAGCCCCTATCTCATGTCAAATTCTTGACCTAGCCCCTTCCCTCCAGCCAGAGGTGTAACTGGACCTGCATGCACTTTCTATAATACCGGTGTCTTCTTATGCAGCACAAGGGTCTCTGGACCCTCTCAGGCTCCTGGGCCCGGTAGCGACTGTTACTTCTGCACGCCCTATAGCTACGCCCGATTGCACCCTCTGGTAGTAGGGCTGAGAGTTTCCAGAGAATGTCTGTGGTGTTTTGGACGTATCTGGGGATGTGTTTATCCAAGGGTTTTAGAATGTTCTCTACTCACCCAGAAGTATTCTCAGTGACCCTTTCAATACCAGAAATAATTGGTCTTGGGTTACTTTCTTTATGTATTTTAGGCAACATGAAGAAGGTATCCATTTTGGGATTGTCTGGTATCAGGTCCAGTAGAGTGGATGCGGGGCTAAACCCATTTATATGTATTAGTTCCTCTGTATATTGTTTGGTGGGGTCTTCTTTGAACAGGTTGAAATCCACAGCATAACTTTACATAGCACTAGGACATGCCCCCAATGTCTGATAGGTGCCTATAAGGCCTCTTTCACACGAGCGTGATGGATTGGCTCAGGGTGCGTTCAGGAAAATTCGCACCATTTTGGAAGCAAGTTCAGTCAGTTTTGTCTGCGATTGCGTTCAGTTTTTTCCGCGTGGGTGCAATGTGTTTTGATGCGTTTTTCACGCGCGTGATAAAAAACTGAAGGTTTACAAACAACATCTCTTAGCAACCATCAGTGAAAAATGCATTGTATCCGCACTTGCTCCAGGATGCAATGCGTTTTTTACTGAAGCCCCATTCACTTCTATGGGGCCAGGGCTGCGTGAAAAACACCGATCATAGAACATGCTGTGAATCTCACGCAGAACTGATGCGTGAAAAAAACGCTCATGTATACAGACCCATTGAAATGAATGGGTCAGGATTCAGTGCGGGTGCTATGTGTTCACGTCACGCATCGCACCCGCGCGGAAAACTCGCTCATGTGAAAGGGGCCTAACACCTCTCGGACCAGCACCTATACTTAAAACTAAGCCCACAAAGTGCTGGAATGCTCACTGCGCATGCACGACCGCCCTCATTCATTCCTATGGGTGCGCTGGCTCAGCTATTTCCGTAAGCCCCATAGAAATGAATGGAGCGGTGGCTTGGCTTGAGCGATGCACTTCCCATTCATTTCAATGGGACTCCCGTAGGAATGAATGGAGGGCAGCTGCGCATGCACGGTGCACCCTTTGGCACTTTTCGAGTTCCATTGTAGAGATTTCAGAGGTGGGACCCGCACCTATCAGACATTGGGAGCATATCCTAACGATCCCAGCAAGAAGGGAATACCCCTTTATGAGGCATGCAGCGTTCACATGGGGAATTTCTTTTATTGGAAAAATTTAGTCCACTTCAGTCCGTGTGCGGTTTCAGTGTCAATAATGTACACGTCAACCGCTTTCTTTCGGTTTTTGAATCTGCTTTCGGAAAAAAAAAATTGCTGTGTGAACTATGGCGCAAAGTCCCATTAGAAAGACTGGGAGGTTTATGTTATGCGTTTTTTTATGTGGATTTCAGAGAAAACAGTGAAAAGCACTGCTCTGCTGCACTTGCTCTCCATGTACAATGTTTACAAAATAAAAAAATACACATTTGACAAAACTTTCATCCAGGTTGGAAATGATGCCATACGCACAATGTTATTAAAAAAAAAAAAAAAAAAGTTACATCAACATTGCCACCTCACCAGTGTGACAGAGTCACGAGATAATGACGTCATTAAAATGTACGGTAAGTGTCTGTATTACTCAACTTCAGCGATAAAATGGCCTCAGTATAGAATACGCCACCATACACGCATCCCCCGCCCGCACCTGGGCGGCTTCCTATCCCCACAGGACGCAGCGATACCTGCGGTCACCAAAACTCGACGGGGTTTCCCCGAGCGACCCGAACGTCATAGAAAGGGGCGGGGCCGTGTGGGAGCGAAGGTGGGATCACGTGGTCCTCGGGAGGGCGTGGCCTCGTGGATCATGTGAGAGAGGAGGGGGGCGAAGCGGAGTAACCGGTTCCTGGTTGCACAGTGGATGAGGAAGTAGCGCGAGCGGCAGACATGGCCTCCCTGTTCAAGAAGAAGACGGTGGACGGTGAGTGACATGCACGCCATTGTGTGCCCCCCATGCGTCCTCACCACCTGGGCCCCTCACCCTTCCTCTCTCAGGTGTTTTCCTGACTTTTGCCCCTTTTCCACGTCTCCCCCTGTGGAGTCTGGGTTGTCACCCTGTGCCCCTCTCCTCACAGGCTGTCAGTGGTGCTCCAGCCCTATGACAGTTCTGACTGGTAATTATCTCCTGGGTCTGGGCCTCCCCTGAGCCTGTCCATATGTATCTGACAGAATCTCCCAATTTTCTGCCCTTGTCCATAGAACTGACCTATGAGGGGCTCAGGAAGTCAGTGAGCGGGTCATAAAGGTGTGTCATACCTGTAGATGGCGCAGAATGACCCCGGGCAATAGCTGGACTCATTGTAGTCACTGTACTGGGGGCGACTGTGGGCGCAGCATCCTGGTGCCAAACCGGTAGTGACTATGTGACATCTATCTATGGATTGGTCACTCTATCTATCTAATATATATGTCATATTATCTATCTATCTATCTATCTATCTATCTATCTATCTATCTATCTATCTATCTCATAGGTGATCAGTGTAATTTCTCCAGTAATGCTGTAATGTCCGCCTTCAGTCTCCTTTTGACCTTGTGTCCTCCTCCCTTGCCCCTCATACCTGTGCCCAGCCTCCTCCCCTGGCTGTATTCCTGTCTGTCAGTGTCCAGGCTCGTTCTGCAATAGATATCATTGTGTCTGAATCTGTGTCTGCCTTTACGCCCCCTCCGGCTGGTGCTGCAGCATCTGCGTGTCCTCTAGCAGAACACTTGGTATCATTGGCTATAGTAAGGCTTAACACTGACCCTGAGAGAGCCTCCAAATCCTTGTGGGGTTCGGAGGGAGGGGTTGTTTTGGGGAGGGACATTGGCGTGATCCGTTTTTGACTTTTTAATAAAAGCTTCCCAGTCACTGACCCGTCCTGTGGATGTATCATCGTGTCGCTCTGTCTGGTATGGAGCATGGCTTCCTGCAGATGTAGCAGAGCAGAGTTTGTAAGCTGGACTCCTCCTGTCTGTGTGTTACATGGGACTGTCACCTGCATTACTGCAGCAGCAAACGGATCAGTGACATGTTCAGCACTGCTACATCTATAACCTGTCGTTAGCCAGCTCTGCACCCCGTGTATGCTGGCAGTTTTTTTGGAAAGGTAAGATTTTGGTGAGATGCGTTTCCGTATGGAGATCCCTCTATCCGGAAGTTCTTCTAACTATTATTTACCCACGTGATACGGCGTGTGACTCGGATCTGATGTCACCAACTCATCAGGTGACGAAAAAGGGGCAGGGACGAGAACGTGACTCACGGCTACTCACTGAAGGCTGTGTCAATTTTTCCGATAGTGAATGACGAGCAGAATTATTACAGGAGGACTGGAGAGATAGGGAGATTGTTACTGGGCTGTAGTATATGGCAGTAACGTCTGTCCTCCTGTATTATGGGATGATATATATATATATACACTACAGTGTGGACCGTGTAATACAGGACACGCTCCCTCTACATTTTACTGTATTACCGCTAGAAACCTCCTAGAATTTCTAATGAAATGCAGAGTTTATTAATAATTCCAGTAATAACGATAATGGGGAGAATCACCAGTTATAAGACTTGTTCTTCTCCCTGTTGATTCCAGTTCTGACTTTGGCTCAAAAAAGTGACAAAATCTGCAGTGGCATTCCCCCCTCCCCCTCAAAAAAAAAAAATTCTGGATGTGATGAAATTGGCCTTGAGAGACCTTGTGGTCCGAGGTCGGGGTGTTCACGGCAGCAGGTTTAGTGCAGGTGTTGCTGTGACCCTCACCTCTGCAGAAACTCACGTCTGGGATAGAAATGTCTGCAGCTACCGGTAATCTGCCCAATGCTGTTCTCCAAGACGTGAATGACTGCTATGGGAACCGTATGAACGGCACTGTCTGAGAGGACATGCCCCCATGGGAGCGTGGGGTAGGTTCAGTAAATCTCATGACATATCTGCTAACAAACGGCAACGACATGAGACACACCACCATGAAGTGTCTATCAGTGTGGAGTTGGACGCACGTCTTTTATGTGTTTTATGCCTTTATTATGTTGGAAATGCTAAATCATCATTCTTTACCTTTTTGTTGCTGGAGAGAGAAAGATATGTGTGAGAGAGAGAGAAAGAAAGATATGTGAGAGAGAGAAAGAAAGAAAGATATGTGAGAGAGAGAAAGAAAGAAAGATATGTGAGAGAGAGAAAGAAAGATATGTGAGAGAGAGAAAGAAAGATATGTGAGAGAGAGAAAGAAAGATATGTGAGAGAGAGAAAGAAAGATATGTGAGAGAGAGAAAGAAAGATATGTGAGAGAGAGAAAGAAAGATATGTGAGAGAGAGAAAGAAAGATATGTGAGAGAGAGAGAGAAAGAAAGATATGTGAGAGAGAGAGAAAGAAAGATATGTGAGAGAGAGAAAGAAAGATATGTGAGAGAGAGAGAGAAAAGAAAGATAATGTGAGAGAGAGAGAGAAAGAAAGATATGTGAGAAGAGAGAGAAAGAAGATATGTGAGAGAGAGAGAGAAAGAAAGATATGTGAGAGAGAGAGAGAAAGAAAGATATGTGAGAGAGAGAGAGAAAGAAAGATATGTGAGAGAGAGAGAGAAAGAAAGATATGTGAGAGAGAGAGAGAAAGAAAGATATGTGAGAGAGAGAGAGAAAGAAAGATATGTGAGAGAGAGAGAGAAAGAAAGATATGTGAGAGAGAGAAGAAAGAAAGATATGTGAGAGAGAGAGAGAAAGAAAGATATGTG
Organism: Rhinella marina; assembly: GCA_900303285.1. NCBI lineage: Eukaryota > Metazoa > Chordata > Amphibia > Anura > Bufonidae > Rhinella > Rhinella marina. The sequence continues at coordinate 134,348 of ONZH01021734.1, forward strand.
AGAGAGAAGAGAGAAAGAAAGATATGTGAGAGAGAGAGAGAAAGAAAGATATGTGAGAGAGAGAGAGAAAGAAAGATTATGTGAGAGAGAGAGAAGAGAGTGAGAGAGAGAGAGAAAGAAAGATATGTGAGAGAGAGAGAGAAAGAAAGATATGTGAGAGAGAGAGAAAGAAAGATATGTGAGAGAGAGAGAGAAAGAAAGATATGTGAGAGAGAGAAAAGAAAGATATGTGAGAGAGAGAAAGAAAGATATGTGAGAGAGAGAAAGAAAGATATGTGAGAGAGAGAAAGAAAAGATATGTGAGAGAGAGAAAGAAAGATATGTGAGAGAGAGAGAGAAAGAAAGATATGTGAGAGAGAGAAAGAAAGATATGTGAGAGAGAGAGAGAAAGAAAGATATGTGAGAGAGAGAGAAAGAAAGATATGTGAGAGAGAGAAGAAAGAAAGATATGTGAGAGAGAGAAAGAAAGATATGTGAGAGAGAGAGAGAAAGAAAGATATGTGAGAGAGAGAGAGAAAGAAAGATATGTGAGAGAGAGAGAGAAAGAAAGATATGTGAGAGAGAGAGAGAAAGAAAGATATGTGAGAGAGAGAGAGAAAGAAAGATATGTGAAGAGAGGAGAGAAGAGAGAAAGATATGTGAGAGAGAGAGAGAAAGAAAGATATGTGAGAGAGAGAGAGAAAGAAAGATATGTGAGAGAGAGAGAGAAAGAAAGATATGTGAGAGAGAGAGAGAAAGAAAGATATGTGAGAGAGAGAGAGAAAGATATGTGAGAGAGAGAGAAGAAGATATGTGAGAGGAGAAAGAAAGATATGTGAGAGAGAGAGAGAAAGAAAGATATGTGAGAGAGAGAGAGAGAGAAAGATATGTGAGAGAGAGAGAGAGAGAGAGAAAGATTATGTGAGAGAGAGAGAAAGATATGTGAGAGAGAGAGAGAGAGAAAGATACGTGAGAGAGAGAGAGAGAAAGATACGTGAGAGAGAGAGAGAGAAAGATACGTGAGAGAGAGAGAGAGAGAAAGAAAGATACGTGAGAGAGAAAGAAAGATACGTGAGAGAGAAAGAAAGATACGTGAGAGAGAGAGAGAAAGATAGATACGTGAGAGAGAGAGAGAGAAAGAAAGATATGTGAGAGAGAGAGAGAAAGATATGTGAGAGAGAGAAAGAAAGATATGTGTGAGAGAGAGAGAAAGAAAGATATGTGAGAGAGAGAGAGAAAGAAAGATATGTGAGAGAGAGAGAGAGAGAAAGATATGTGAGAGAGAGAGAGAGAGAAAGATATGTGAGAGAGAGAGAGAGAGAAAGATATGTGAGAGAGAGAGAGAGAGAAAGATACGTGAGAGAGAGAGAGAGAAAGATACGTGAGAGAGAGAGAGAGAAAGATACGTGAGAGAGAGAGAGAGAGAAAGAAAGATACGTGAGAGAGAAAGAAAGATACGTGAGAGAGAAAGAAAGATACGTGAGAGAGAGAGAGAAAGATAGATACGTGAGAGAGAGAGAGAGAAGAAGATATGTGAGAGAGAGAGAGAAAGATATGTGAGAGAGAGAAGAAAGATATGTGTGAGAGAGAGAGAAAGAAAGATATGTGAGAGAGAGAGAGAAAGAAAGATATGTGAGAGAGAGAGAGAGAGAAAGATATGTGAGAGAGAGAGAGAGAGAGAAAGATATGTGAGAGAGAGAGAGAGAGAGAAAGATATGTGAGAGAGAGAGAGAGAGAAAGATACGTGAGAGAGAGAGAGAGAAAGATACGTGAGAGAGAGAGAGAGAGAAAGATACGTGAGAGAGAGAGAGAAAGATACGTGAGAGAGAGAGAGAGAAAGATACGTGAGAGAGAGAGAGAAAGAAAGATACGTGAGAGAGAGAGAGAGAAAGAAAGATACGTGAGAGAGAGAGAGAGAAAGAAAGATACGTGAGAGAGAGAGAGAGAAAGAAAGATACGTGAGAGAGAAAGAAAGATACGTGAGAGAGAGAGAGAAAGAAAGATATGTGAGAGAGAGAGAGAAAGAAAGATATGTGAGAGAGAGAGAGAAAGAAAGATATGTGAGAGAGAGAGAGAAAGAAAGATATGTGAGAGAGAGAGAGAAAGATATGTGAGAGAGAACCCTGTGCTGTGCTCTCCTGCTGGGTATCTGTGATATTATATAGACATATTATATATAAGACACGTTCATACAGAGTTTTTCGATGGCAGATTCTGTGCAGATCCAACAATATAACGTGTGTCTCGCTCCGGCGTACGCTTTATTACTACGGGGGTGACTTTGGGCGGCTTTGCATACATTTTCTTTGCAGGAGAGCTCTTATCAGCCTGATACCTACATAAGTGTAACTGATATCAGCCGGCTTTATGGCCTGCACTGTAATCTGCCTCCTGTAATGTACTGGTCACTAGGGTTCCTGTTTGCTGCATGTGTAATGTGAATGTGGTCCTTGTTTTATCAGACCGCTCCCTCTAGTGGAAAGTCTCAGTACTACAGTATCTCCCCAGGACGGACTTGTGTTCCTAATTCACAACTCTCTTCTCCTTATGTGCACTTATGGGCCCCCAAAGAAGATAGTCCTGCCATCAGATTCCCCCAACTATTATATACCATGGGAGAGATTTATCAAACTGGTGTAAAGTAGAACTGACTTTGTTTCCCCTAGAAACCAATCAGATTCCACCTTTCATTTTTCACAGCTCCTTTGGAAAATGAAAGGTAGAATCTTATTGGTTGCTATGGGAAACTAAGCCAGTTTTGATAAATCCCCCCTATATATATATATATATATATATATATACACACACACACACACACACAATAGCCAAATAATATGTGAGTGATGCGCTCTTCAGGCTTGTAAATTACTATTATCCTCTCTTCAGGTCATCAGCTGTGTGCCAACCTGTGCCCCCAGTATATACTGGCAGGGTGCCATCCCTGCCGTACAGTAAAATATGCCTCCTCCTTATAGGAAGCGTGTGCTCCTCTCCTATAGGAGGAGCCATTGTCTCGGTCGGTTGCAGCCCTCCCCCTCTGACGCGTCGGACCACTTAGGATGGGCAGCCCCTCTATAAGTGGGCACAGCACTGCCATAGTCACACATTTATATATTGTCTGGGCTCCACTGAACGCAGAACTACCAGTCATCACCTGGTTGTGGAAATGCAGCGCAGAGACACCAGGATTTACTCCACATCATGGAAAACGGACGGCAAAGTGGACCCTCAAGGATAACCTATTGAGCGGGCGAGCAGAGGGAGGTGGCAGCCGGGCACCACGTGTATTGTTATCACTTGTCTTCGCCAAGGATTTCTACCTCCAGATTTATGAAAATCTCTTTTGTTGTCCCATAGGAACCAATCACAGCACAGCTCTCATTTCTTATTCTGTTCTTGAAAAATGAAAGCTGCGCTGTTATTGGTTGATGTGGGCAACAAAAACATTATTCTTTTAGACCGTTTCATAACTCTCCCATATCTGTATTACTTATACAGCGTGATGGATGATAGACTGCTCTCTCTTCACTCACTTGGGTAACATAAAGTTTAGTAGGGGGGTGTTAACCCTTTTTGGATTTAGAATAAGACCACTTTCACACGGCCAGTGTTTGGCCAGTGTTTGGCCAGTGTTTGGCCTCAGTGTGAGCCAAAACCAGGTGCAGGTCAGAGACACAGAACAGGAGCAGGTCTTTCTATTATACCTCATGTCTGTGCATCTTTCTCCTGGTTTTGACTGGAAATCGCCGACTGTGTGAATGCGGCCTCAGGGTTTTCTCACCGTTTGGCGCTGCTGTTTCTGTCTTCTTCTGAACAGGTGGTAGTGTTTGAGATGTTCTCTTATTCTTTCTCATACATGACGTTCCTGATGTTCATGCAGCTCTTTATTACCAGGATTGTGCACTGTGACAGGTAACTGGTTGTAATTGGGATTACGCAGCACATTTTAAAGGGTTCAAACATGTATTGAAAAGCAGAGTTATCAGGATCTGTACTAATGTACCTTTTATGTTGACAGCGTTTAAAGGCAGGAGTCACACATGCAGTTTTTGGTGCAGGTTTTTGAACCGTATTAGATCCAAAAATAAGGAGAAGCATAAAGTAAAGATGTTGTACTGCTCCTCTATCATATGCACTTGTTTTTCTTTTCCAAAAATTGCATCAAAACTGCATGGATGATTCTAGGCTAAGGGTGGTTTCACATTCACACACAGTTTTTGTGGTTGTTTTTATGCAGTTTTCCACCAGAAGAGGATTCAAAAGAAATGGGAAATATGAAGGAAATCTGTATACTCCTTCCTTTTAGCTTAAAGGGGTTGTCTCACTTCAGCAAATGGCATTTATTGTGTAGAGAAAGTGAATACAAGCCACTTACTAATGTATTGTGATTGTCCATATTGCTTCCTTTGCTGACTGGATTCATTTTTCCATCACATTATACACTGCTCGTTTCCATGGTTATGACCACCCTGCAGTCCTGCAGAAGTGGTCATGCTTGCACAATATAGGAGAAAGTGTCAGCCTCTCTGGTGGCCGGGAACTGCATAGGCTTGTGCTTTTCTCCACCTCTACTGAATTGCAGGGTGGTCATAACCATGGAAACGAGCAGTGTATAATGTGATGGAAAAATGAATCCAGCCAGCAAAGGAAGCAATATGGACAATCACAATACATTAGTAAGTGCCTTGTATTCACTTTCTCTACATGATAAATGCCACTTACTGAAGTGAGACAACCAGTGCATCTAAAACTGCAGTGGTGTTTTCTCAAAAATAATGGCCCTGATTTACAGAATCTCTGTGAAAAGCAGAAAATATTGGCACAGTTTGGGGTGATTTGGTGCCGCTAGGATGTCTACACTTTTTTCCAACTTGCCCCACTGTGCTGACTGAAACTTGTGTCTGAAAGTAAGCCAAGCAATAGTTGGTATAATGTTAGATAAGTGTTTTATTCCTGCACCACATTCATCATCCTCATCCCTCTGATAAATCTGGTGCAGGTCTAGATGGTCGGTCTAAATCCTATTATTAGGCTGGTTTCAGACGAGCGAGTGTCACGCTCCGAACTTGCAGCACAGCTTCCGTCCTGACCTCCCGGCACTAATGGGGTCTCACTGCATTACATAGATTTATGATGCTATGTAACCCTTACAGTACTGGAATGTATTGGATAACACTGGCAACATTATGTTAGTGTTATCCAATACATTCCAGAACTGTAAGGGTTACATAGCATCATAAATCAATCAATCAGTGCTGGGAGGTCAGGACAGGCGCTGCGAGTCCGGAGCGTGACACTCGCTCGTCTGAAAGTGGCCTAATCCAGCAGATTATTGGCAATGAGCATTCATAGCGTTCCTGGTTATTGGCGCTTATACTTGAGTGGTCGATCAGCTGTGAACAAGGAAATGCTCACTTTTCATCATGTTTCATCCCTGTGTAATGAGGATTGTACTGCAGATAATGAATAGGACAGAATGCAAATGTGTTATCAGTCGCACTGCCAGACCATTGGGCAGTGTTAGACCTCTCTGTAGTAAGTCTGGACCCCTGTGTGTGACACCACGCTTAGAGAAGCCAGTTGAACCCATCTTATCTGCTCTTCTTTTCGTTGCCTTTTCAGGCTTTGTACCTCTAGTGTTTGACCATGCTGGGAGTTGTAGTTTTCCCAGATGTCGGAGACCACTGCTTTAGCTCATCCTTCACCTGGGGGTCTAAAAATTGTTCTTTTACACAAATTGCCCTGAAGATCGTTCCCTTTTTATAGCTGTAATCATTTATCTGGTTCGGTGGCCCTTTAAGACTATAAGTGCCCTAATTAGATTTTATTCGCCCCTTGAGCAAAGTTAATCTCTTCTGCTCCCCAATCTAATCTTCATTTCTCGCAGAACCAGAAGGTAAAAGCTGCTTTTTAAGCTATTGCAGTTGAGATTCGGCGTCCCTAAATCTTCCCCTATTAAATTTTCATGTGTGTGAGTCGCCCTGTAGCTTCAGATTATTACAATTCTCACTCTTCTGACCCCGGCACGTCTACTGCAAACATTAATGAACTCCTATTGTCTGCCGCCTCCATAGCAGCAGAATTAGAGGGTCAGACAGAATGGGATCGGACACTTCTATGGGTAGCTTTATTTATTTCCAGTGTCTTCTCTTTCTTACAGATGTAATAAAGGAGCAGAATAAGGAGCTAAGAGGCACACAGAGGGCCATAACCAGAGACCGCACCGCCTTGGAAAAGCAGGAGAAACAGCTGGTGAGTGAACTGAAGCCTCGCAGAGCTTTTACTGGGAGGACGTATCTCGTCTGCAGTCCTAATCTGTCATTGAATGTGTCATTGCGAGGGCCGTACAGAAAATATAGTATGTGTGCTAATATTAACTGGGCTAACAGGGCATTGTCAAGGAGATCAGACATGCACTACTCACAAAAAGTTAGGAATATTTGGCTTTCGGGTGAAATTTCTGGATGAACCTAAAATGCACTCTAACCTTTAGGCCACTTTCAGACGAGCGAGGGCAGCAGCTCCCGTCCTGACCTCCCAGCACTGCCGGGGTCGCATAGCATTATATTGATTTATGATGCTATGTAACCCGTAGAGTTCTGGAATGTGTGTCAGTGTTATACAATACATTCCAGACCTCTAAGGGCCTGGAATGTATTGTATATACATATAGCATCATAAGTCAGTATAATGCTATGCGGCCCCGGCAGTGCTGGGCGGTCAGGACGGGAGCTGCTGTATACTCATACTGCAAGTCTGGAGTGTGCAACTCGCTAGTCTGAAAGCGGCCTTACAGGTGAACGTAATTTGACCTTCTCTAAACTTTTGAATGGACATGTCTGTTCAGTGTTTCAGTGCTTTTTGCACAACTTGCTGTTCTCTAACAAGGAGCTTAACAGCAAAATTCACAACAGGTGTTTGATCCATGAGTCGCCCAATACATTTCCTAGTTCAATTAGAATTTGTATTTAAACAGTCCTCCTCATCATGCTGTTCACATTTTGACATCATGAGACAAAGAGGACATTTTACAATTGATCATAGGGGACTGGATGATGAATGCCACACAACTCCAGGCACATTTAAGGGAGGTGAGAGGCACCCAAGTGTCAGGTCAGACTATTCGAAATTATTTACATCAGCGTGGTCTGTGTTCTGGATGACCTGCAAGGCTACCTGACCGCACCACCAGGCACAAGTGTCATCATCTTGCATGGCCCAGGGAGCATCTACACTAGACGAGGGACCAGTGGGCCTCAGTGCTGTTCACTGATGAAAGTCGATTCACGCTGAGCAGAAATGATGGCCCCCAACGATGTTGGAGATGTCAAGCTATACATCAGCCACTGTTTGCCTTTGGTGGTGGTGGTGTTACAGTGTGGGCAGGTGTGTCTAGTCAATACAGAACTGCCTTACACTTTGTGAATGGTACAGTGACAAGCCCATACTACTTGAATAACATCATTAATCCAATCATTGTGCCTCTGCATGAACAACACAGGCCTAATGTCATCTTCATGGAGGACAATAATGTGCCATCTCATGGAGGTCACATCATTAGGGAATGGCTGCTGGAGACTGGGGCACCTCAAATGGAGTGGCCTGCACTTTCTATCTATGGGGTCAGCTGAGTGTAGAGGCTTCTAACTCTGTACCCCAGAACCTCCATGACCTGAGGGCCGTCCTTCAAGAAGAGTGGGAAGCCATGTCTCAGCAGACGATAAGTCGACTTGTGAACAGCATGAGCTGTAATTGACAATTATTGAGACACTGACATTTTTTGTGAGGTATACCCACCACTGTTGTTGGGGAAGTCACCATTGCATGCTTCTACCTAAATGCCTGACTTTCATGATCACGTGAGCTTTGGCATTTCATGTGATCAACCCGCCGCAGCGTGCTTTACCACGAGAGACAATAAAGCACGCTGCGGCGAGTCAATCACGTGAGACGCCAAAGCTCGCTCTGGCAACTACAAGCAGCTGAGGCTGAAAAACCCCTGCAATTGGCGCCTGGATACCACGTGGGACGCCACAGTACTAGGCCTACAAACCACAGTGACACCCGCCTGAACAACCAGCATGGAGGGCAGATAAGTACAATTATGTCAATATCCTGAACATCAAGTAATCTACTGCCGTCATCTCCATATATATATGAATTAAGAACAAATACTGTATATGAACAACATCATCATATATATATTTATATTATCCAGAAGTATACCCTCCTTACTAATTCCAATAATAAGACTAAATATTATGGACTAATAATCTGATGTTTTTGTGCTTTTCTCATTTCAAGAGAATTTGGACCCTTCATAACTCTTCTATTTTATTTTTGGGGTTTATTGTGTTTTCTCATTTAATCATGGTATTTTATCCAATTATGTCTATTTGAATATCTTAATTTCCCTTTTGGAGTTTGTCTGTTTGAGATTTCTCACTGATCTAGGGGAACACACACATAGGTAGTTCCCATATATCACTGACCAATCCAAAGAACATACTTTAGTGAGAAGTTATCAAATGCGTTGTTGATAGAGAATTAGAGATGATCATAAATTCTATGAATTGATGTACTTTTTAATATTTTTTTTTCATTTGTTTTTTTTTTTACATTTTACAATTTAATTATTTAGTGCAATTACTGTATGTAAGTGTGCCCACTAAATAGCTCATATATATAATTTTTTTTTATTTTTATGTTTCCACAGGAAATGGAAATAAAGAAGATGGCCAAGGCAGGTAATAGAGACGCCTGCAGGATTCTAGCAAAGCAGCTGGTGCAGTTACGTAAGCAGAAAACGAGAACTTATGCCGTCAGTTCCAAAGTCACCTCTATGTCAACGCAGACCAAAGTCATGAGCTCACAGATGAAGATGGCGGGCGCAATGTCCACCACAGCAAAGGTGAGCACAGCCTTGTGAGACCCCATCATGTTTTATCTCCACAGAACACATTTACAGTTAAGTTTTTTTTTTTTTCTTTTCCTCTAGACAATGCAAGCCGTGAACAAGAAGATGGATCCACAGAAAACTCTGCAAACCATGCAGAACTTCCAGAAAGAAAATATGAAGATGGAAATGACCGAAGAAATGAGTAAGACACGTTCCTGCTGCTCATGAATAAGAAGTTTCCGGTCGTATGCTGGCACTAAGCACTATACAGTATTTAGCATGAGTACCAACATTAGGAAGTGGAGGGGTGATCATTGATCCCTCATCCTTCTCTGTTCAGCCCTAGAGCACTGGCAATGCTGGACATCCTGCTGCCTGTACTGACCGACTATACTGTTGGTGATGGTACTTTGGATTATTGTAAGGGGGTTTGAGGCAAGACAACTAAACCTGGGCTGTGGAACCAATGCAGCAGTTGCTCAGTGGCCACTTATGATCTTATAGTAATAGAGATTATTACACATGGGAAGCGGTTATAGATATACAGTAATGTGTTATTTGCTCGTGTCCTTTGCAGTAAACGACACACTGGATGACATCTTTGATGCCTCTGAAGATGAGGAGGAAAGCCAGGACATTGTGAACCAGGTGTTGGATGAGATTGGGATTGAAATCTCAGGAAAGGTATGTACTAAGCTCAACAACTGGCCAAGAAATGGAGCAACCGTATAATAGTGCAGTACTTGAGATGTTCAGAGCTGTACCCGGACGTAGCCTCTTCTTCCCCCCACTCGGTCCCTCTGAGATGAGCATCAAGGCATTTCACGCTCCAATGCTCTCCCTTGCTCTGCGCTGAATGGTGCAGGGCAAGGGCTTTTTCTTTAGATCAGGTGACATACCAGGGCTCACAATGGGAATACTAGACGGAGGCTTCCACCTAGCAGTGATCCCGGTAACATCACTGGCACTAATGGCTGCTCTATCCTGTAAAACAGCTCTAAAGCCTGCCCATTAGTTCCAGTGACGTCACTGGGAACACTGCTGGGCAGAAGTGTAAAAATGTAAACAAAAAGCCCTTGCCCAGCGCTATCCAGCATGAAACGCTCCAGTACTGCTCTCAGAGGGGCTGTGTGGGGAAAGAAGGGGGTATGTCCGGGTTCAGCTCTGAAGGGCTGCTGTAACTGTATTGACCAACATGATATTTCCTTTGTAGATCCAGTAGTCTTGTAATGGAAGAAAATTGTAATTTGCTAATATGAAATAAGCAGCTTATTATATCTATGTATGTAGTTACAGAATACTCTTTAGTGCAGTGATGGCTAACCTCCGGCACTCCAGCTGTGGTGAAACTACGACTCCCAGCAGGCTCCATTCATTTCTATGAAGTTCTGAGAACAGCCAAGCAAGTACATCCTGGGAGTTGTAGTTTTACCACAGCTGCAGTGCCGGAGGTTAGCCATCTCAGCTTTAGTGTCTTTGCTGTGAACATTATTAACACCTTAAAGAGAGCCAATCACCAGGGAATTCACTTAGCGATCCTCTGCCTCATTCTGTGAAAATATCAATATAAAAAATATAAAAAAACTGGACAACCTCCTGTTCCTCTGCCAGCCCCTCCTTCTTGATAGATAGGGCCAGGTTCCTGTATAGTCATCTTGCTTGGGCCTGTCAGACATTGTACACTAATGCATTAGCCTGTCGCTGTGACAGTTTAATAATTATACAGTGTGGGCAGACTTGGGCGCTCGGGCCGCCTGCCGCTATGGGAACACATCAGCACCCTGCAATAGCATTCATATAGGGACCGAGGAATCCCCTCCCCTCTGTATAACTGTGAATGCTATTGACTGTGGCATTTAAAGAGGACCTTTCACCACTCCTGACATGACTGTTTTAACCCCTTCAACCCCCGGGCCTGTTTTCACCTTCCTGCTCAGGCCATTTTTTGCAAATCTGACATGTGTCACTTTATGTGGTAATAACTTTGGAACGCTTTTACTTATCCATGCCATTCTGAGATTGTTTTCTCGTCACATACTGTGCTTCACGACAGTAGTAAATTTTTGGCAAAATATTTCATTTTTATTTTTTAAAAAATTCCAAATTTACCAAAAATTTGGAAAAATTTCCAAATTTCAATTTCTCTACTTTCAAAATACATAGTAATACCTCCAAAAATAGTTATTATTTTACATTCCCCATATGTCTACTTTATGTTGGCATCATTTTATAAATGTCATTTTACTTTTTTGGGACGTTAGACGGCTTAGAAGTTTAGAAGCCATTTTTCAAATTTTCACCAAATTTTCCAAAACCATTTTTTTAAGCACCAATTCAGATATAAAGTGATTTTGAGTGGCTTACATAATGAAACCTCCCATAAATGACCCCATTTTAGAAACTACACCCCTCAAATTATAAAAAACTAATGTTACAAACTTTGTTAACCCTTGAGGTGTTCCACAAGAATTAAAGGAAAATGGAGGTGAAATTTCAAAATTTCACTTTTTTGGAAGATTATTCATGTTAATAATTTTTTTCTTGCAACACAGTAAGGGTTAACAGCAAACTAAACCTCAATATACATTACTCTGATTCTGCAGTTTACAGAAATACCCCATATGTGGTGGTAAACGTCTCTATGGGTTTGTGGCAGTGGTCAGAAGGAAAGGAGCGCCATACGGATTTTGGAGGCAGATTTTGCTAGAATGGTTTTTAGGCACCATTTTGTAATTGAGAGACCCTGACGTACCCCTAGAGTGGAAACCCTCAAAAAGTGACCCCATTTTGGAAACTACACCCTTCAACAAATATATTAAGGGGGGTACTGGCCACTTTGACCCCCTAAGCATTTTAAGTAATTTGGAAACACTTGGCTGTGAAAATGAAAAATTTCATTTCTTCCAATAAAATGTTGCTTTAGCCCCAAATTTTTTTGTATTTTCATAAGGGGTAACAGGAGAAAATCACCCCATAATTTGTTACCCATTTTCTCCTGAATACGGCAACACCCCATATGTGGTGGTAAACTGCTGTGGGGGCACATGGCAGGACTCAGAACAGAAGGAGCGCCATATGGATTTTACAACACAGATTTTGATGGAATGGTTTGTGGGAGCCATTGATTTTTATTTTTTTGAGTTATTGTCTTATGTGGGGGCTCATTGTTTGCGGGATGAGCTGATGCTTTCATTGGTACCATTTTGGGGTACATAAGACTTTTTGATCGCTTGCTATTACACTTTTTGTCAGTCAAGGTGAAAAAAAATAGCTGTTTTGGCATGGTTTTTTAAAAATTTTTTTTACAGCATTCACCAGAGAGGGCAAATCATGTGATATTTTTATAGAGCAGGTTGTTACGGACGTGGCGATACCAAATATGTCTAACTTTTTTATTTTTGGAAAGTTTTACACATTAGATGCATTTTTGAACAGAATAAAATCTTTATTTTGTGTTGCCATTTTCAGAGAGCCATATTTTTTTCAGTTTTCGGGCGATTGTGTCAGGTAGGGTATAATTTTTGCAGGACAAGATGACGGTTTGATTGGTACCATTTTGGGTCAAATACGCCTTTTTGATCGCCTGCTATTACACTTTTTGTGAGGCAAGAGGGAAAAAAATGGCTATTTTGGCATGGTTTTTTTAACAATTTTTTTACAGCATTCGTCTGGGGGGCCATCTCATGTAATATTTTTATAGAGCAGGTTGTTACGGACGCGGCGATACCCAGTGTGTCTAACTTTTTTATTTTTGGAAAGTTTTACACATTAGATTTATTTTTGAACAGAATAAAATCTTTTTTTGTGTTGCCATTTTCTAAGAGCCATATTTTTTTTATTTTTTGGGCGATTGTCTTAGATAGGGTATCACTTTTTGCGGGACGAGATGACGATTTTATTAATACCATTTTGGGGTAAATATGCCTTTTTGATCGCGTAGTATTACACTTTTTGTGGGGGAAGGTGATTAAAAAATGGCTGTTTTGGCACTGTTTTTATTTTTTATTTTTTACTGTGTTCACCTGGCGGGATGGATTATGTGATATTTTTATAGAGCCGGTCGATACGGACGCGGCGATACCTAATATGCCTACTTTTTCTTTTTTTAGCAATTTTTTTTACTTTATTGGGGGGAAAATGGCGTTTTTCTTTTTTTTTTTTACTTGAAACTTTTATTATTATTTTTTTTTAACTTTATTTTTTTACTTTTTTTTCACCTTTTTTTCAACTTTTGGGGGTCTGATCCCCTGCACAATGCATTACAATACTGTTGTATTGTGATGCATTGGCTGTAAGTGTATTACTCAATGTAATACACTTACAGTCTGCTTCCTGTGCGATCCAGGGGGCTGGATCGTACAGGCTCGCAGGGATGGCAGCCACGATGCCTAAGGAAGGCATCGGGCTGCCATCCAAGCCATCGGGTCCCCGTCACAGCAGCGCGGGGACCCGATGGCCCCCCCGCTCGCTATCCTGAATATGCGCACACCTCATGTGCCGCGGTCAGCGCTGACCGCGGCACATGAAGGGTTATTGCGCTGGCATCGGTGTTTTCACCGATGCTGGTGCATTCCCCAGGGGTCCGGCACCTGGGCACTGCCGGACCCCCGCCGCTGATGGGGCGGGCGCAGCTCCTGCACCTGCCCGATCAGCGCGCCGTACATGTACGGCGCTGGGCGTCAAGGGGTTAATAGCTTCATGCATTCCCCATGTAATAACAATTCTGGAACATCTATTCTTATGTCTCTATGTTGTGCCATTCCTTTATTATTTCTACTAGAAGTTATGAGTGAATTGCTAGCAGTCTGCAGTAAGGGAACAGAGTGGAGGTGACCAACATACAGACATAAGAATAGATGCTCCAGAATTGTTATTACGTGGGGAACGCATGAAGCTATTAAAACAGGCATGTCCTCTGTAAGGCGGGAGCCCAGCTTCAGTGAGTGTCGGGCAGTGTTCATGTGGCTCAGTGTTAGCCCCATGTGATGAAATTGACATTTACTAAACTGGCAATTAATCACTCGCCCATAGATTCAAGCAACTGCAGCTGCTCAGTGGAGGTGCCAGGTATCGGACCCCCACCGATCTGATACTGAGGATAGGCCATCAATATCTAAGTACCAGAAAACCACTTTATATGTGACTTTGCAGAAAGGCCATGTGAGGGGTGTCAGGAGGGGGAGGCCAAGCGATCTATTGTTGTGTTATCCTGAGGAGGTTATTACCTTTGCCAGCTGGTACACTATTTTCCTGTCCTAACTAGAAATGTTTCATTCGGATGAATAACCTAAATCTTGTTATTTTAGATGGCAAAGGCGCCCTCAGCAGCTAAAGGACTTCCCTCCGCATCCTCAACTAAGGCGACCACCATATCGGACGAAGAGATTGAGCGCCAGCTGAAGGCCCTGGGAGTAGATTAACTGGACTTGTATTTTGGCTACTAATGGAACAGCTTAAACCGGAATTTATTTTTGAGGACTGAAAGTGTCTTTTCTTTTCTAATGTACACTACATTAGCTTGTATAATACTAGTCGCTGTATATAGACAATAACACCATAACCCTGTACAAATTTCCCTCTGTGTCAAGAGAAGCCGACCTCCAGGGTCTGCCGCATTGTAGAGTTTTTACATCTAATGGACCGCAAATGATCTGAACAGTTTTGACTATTAACTCTCCACCTTCCAGCTATGCGCATGGTAACCCATTCCTAACATGCATGCTTAGAAGTTTATTAAGTCAGGATCTTCTATTACCTTTATTCATGTAATATTACATGTAATCTTCATCTTTCTGCCGCTCACATGACTGGCCCCATCACTGAGATTTCTGGCACCCAGTTGTCCAGAATGGACCGAACCGAAATGTCGGATAATATTGATGAGACTAGTTTTGTCCTTAGGACTCCTTTACATTGTCCCGTGTTCGGGGAGATTATTGCTAGCGAGCATTTGTCGATTACCTGATGAAAGAGCAAAATACTCATTCATCTGATAATAGGATCCTTCATGTGGTCATTTAAATTATTGTTTGCTGGCGGCAGGCAGTGATTCTGCATGGGGACGAGCAATGGCATTAGTGATCGCTCCTCCCCATTCTGTGCAGGGGATCACTGCAGGCTATTGTCGGAAATCAACGCTTCCTTCCTAGCAATCATCTACTCCATCGAGCAGTGTAAATGGGGCCTTTAGTCCATGGATGTGAAGAATCCTGGATATTTAGTTTCAGCCCTTTTTATTATTTTGGGGTGGGGGAATGTGTGGATATATTCAGGCATTGCTCCATAGGGGAAGGGGGGGGGGGGTCATATCAGCCAAATCAGTGACTCCTCCTTGCGTCACTCTTACCTTTAGAAGACCCTCTGGTTCGGCTGACATGAGCTAATTTGTATATTTAGGGCTCACGTACACGACCGTGATCTGCCTGGTTCATGTGTCTGACCTTGGCTCCCCTCAACTGACTGTAACAGTTCAATGCAAGAGATCTGCGATCAGATATAAACACGGCCCCATTTTTCGGCAGATGCTTCTAGCTAGCACGTTTGTTAGCGATCATCTTGCAGTGTAATACTGCCTCCGATTGCACGATAAATGAGTAAACGCTCAATCATCGGGCAATCCAAATCTCTGACATGTTATAAAATGATCGTTTGCAGGCAGCAGATTGTGGTGTCTAATAATGATCTGCAGCCAACAAAACAATATACAGCATGAGGACGTGCAATGGTATAACGAGTGCGCCTCTGAATGCTGCGGAGGAGATCACTGCATGTAATAGCAGAAGTCTCCTCCAATAGCAAGCAGACGATTGCCGGGAGGGAACGCTTCAACAATCTTCTGCCACATCGGGCTGTGTAGTACAGTCTTATGATACAGTCAGTTCAGGGGAGCCCGGGAGATCCGCCAGACACTCAGAACGGGTCCATCATGGCCACGTACATTATCCCTTAGTCAAGAGTGTGTATTCTTTTTCCTCCCTAGCCTTTTTCCTATTTGAGGATTTCCATGCTCTGGATACTCTCTTGCTGAGCTTTCTCTATATTGCTATTTGCACTTGGTTACATATTAGGACTTTTACCATTTTTTTTTCCAAGATTACCTACAAAGGAATGGCTGAGAGGTTTGTTTCCGTTTTTTTATTTCTTTACGTTTGTCTTTGGATGTGGATACAAGCTTATTACTGAAATATGACATTCTCCCAGGGGCGGATTGGCCATAGACCTTACAGGGAAATTTCCCGGTGGGCCGATGTCAAGGAAGGGGCCGCCTGAGCCCTCCTCACGGCCAGTCAGTGGAAGTTTTTGGGGCAGTATTTTGTGATGGGCTGTGGTATTTGGCTCTGTTGGGGTGGTATAATGTACCACAATATTGTATTGTTGGCCCTGCCTTCCATCAATTTGGACCCGACTACAAAACGGGGCCACTTTTAGTATATTTTCCAGGGCCACTTTAAGTTCCCAATCCGCCCCTGCGTTCTCACTTGTGAGCCGTGGGCACAAGTCCTGTACAAAGACGAGCTGAGTCTGTTTGGCCTCATTTAATGCACCCACAGGGTTAGTCTTCTGCTACATGGTGCCTCTGTACAGTGCTGTGTTACAGAGAGATTCTCCTCTAGAAGCAATGCTGGAGGAGGAGAACATCCGGTGGATAACGTCATACATCAGAGGCGTGTGATCATACGGTACATAGAAGTCTGTGGGTATTACCTCTGGTTGTACTGAGCAGTAATACAGCCTTGTCCTTCCTGTATATTCTGTATCATTTGCCTTTTTATTAGTAGCCTGCTCTTATGTTTTGGGAAGTTGGTGACTGTGGTTTTATTGCATTTTTATTTTCTGTCTACCTGATTTTGTGCCTTTGTAAATTAAAGCCTTTTCATAACCATCACCTTCACTCTGCTAAGTGATTATGAGGAATAACTATGCACAGTATGGTTCAGTTACCCCTTCATGTGCCGGGCCCCTCACGGTGATCTTACTTACCTCGGTCCCTGCTCCTTGTCCCCGCACTGCCACTGCTGCTTCTCCTCGTGTAGGGATGAAAACATCCGGTGACGGGGGAGCAGCCAATGGCAGTGCGGGGACCGAGGTAAGTACAATCACCGTGAGGGGCCCGGCACATGAAGGGGACGTTATATAGTCTTGGGTAACCCCTTTAATTGTGAAGGGAAGAAAAGTTATTGTATTATTCCCATTAGAAGTTATAAATTAATTACTAGCAGTTCGCAACTAAGATCTGGATGGGTGTTACCAGTTGGAAGGGGGGCCATGCACAGTCTGACACTGACAGCACTGATTGGATAGGGGCAGACTGTGCAGGGACACCCCCCAACTGTTTGCAGTGGAGGTCCAGATAGGTGTTACCAGTCTGCCCCTATCCAGTCAGTACTGTCAGTGTCACTGCCACAACCCATCTGGACCTAAAGGAATGAACATCACGGAGTCATAGGAATAGATGGTCCAGCATTTTTATTACATGAGGGATTACATGTAGTTGCTAAGACAGACATGTCAAGAGAGGCTTCAGGTCCTCTTTAAGTAGGATAAACCCAAGTGGTGACTTTGTGATGCAGAGAAAGTCCTTCTCCTTCCAGCTTCAGAGTTTCCTCAAATCTTACTTGAAAAAGTTATTAACATTTATTGTCAAGTATAGCATAGCATTTGTAATGTTTCTGGTAGCAAGTGACTGCTGGATATGAATATAGTGCCCTATGGCGCTGAACCTGCAGTCAGACATGTATTCATCATCCTGAATGTAGTGTAATGGATGGTTTATGTAACCATGGAGACACACAGGTCTGCATTTTAGCTGTAGATGCAAAACAGTAGACTCAATACCCCCCCAAGCGAATATTAGTGAGCACGTCCACTATGGAAGCACACACTAGTATGCAGGCGGTGAGTGAAGTACTGCTAGCGCTGGCTGTACTCGCCGCTCCCTGGTCTCCTTCAAGCCCTCGCTGCACTGTCCTGACTACATTACAGCATCAGGATGTAGTATGTGCACACTTTGACCTAGCTCTGTACAATGTCAGGTCACAGTGCAGAGCGGGCCCGGAGAAGAAGACCAGGGATGGGTGAGTACATCTGGTCATCCAGAGAGGTAAGTCTGTTTAGTCATTTTTCTGATTCTCTTAAAACTAGGTCCATTTTATAATCTGGTGCGTCTTATAAAGTGAAAAATCTGGTATAATCAAATATAAATACAAAGTTGCTTTATTTTTCATTTTAGATATGGTGGTGGGAGAGGGCTGGACATACACTTTCAGGAGGAACAGAGAAGCATCAAACATAAATGGCTACAATGTACATTTTGAGAACTCTGCAGTATTGCAGTACAGTCATATTGGCTGTACACAGATACAAGCAGAAATCAATTAAGGTAAATGAGAATATCAGCCAGGTCAATGAGTAAGCTTCCTTATAATGGCAGTGGCATTACAGTGCCCTCTAGTGGCCAAATGAATCCTAAAACTTGTAATTGTTAGATCACTTCCGTCAGTTGAAGATTAGATTGTCAGTGTTTAGTTTCTGACATCTCCTTTAGAATTATTGAATCTGAATATGCAAAGTACATTTTTAAATCAATATGTGAGTCCATTTTGCAATATTTCTTTTACTATAAATCACACAGAATCCAAGATTTCCCTTCTGCTGTCTTTCTGTGTCAAGGGGGGTGAATGCACATTCTCTGCCACCTCCTGACTTGTGTCTAGGGAAAAATGACGAGAAAGGTTTGGCCGCTATCGGTTTCTATTATTACAATTTTGTAACAGGACAACCGTTTTTTTTTTTGTTGCTCTCTCTTCTAAAGAAAACGCTGTCTGTTAAAAAGGTGAAAACAGGTACCGTATTTTTCGCTTTATAAGACGCACCCGAAGATAAGACGCACCCCAGATTTTAGAGTAGGAAAATGAGAAAAAAATATTTTTCATCAGACCTCATATCTGACCCCCCATAAATTTCAGGACATCACATCAGGCCCCCATCAGAGCTCAGAACAGCCCATTGTGCCCCCATCAGACCTCAGAACAGCCCACAGTGCCCCTATGAGACCTCAGATCAGCCCAGTGTGCCCCCATCAGACCTCACATCAGCCCATTGTGCCCCCATCAGACCTCACATCAGCCCATTGTGCCCCCATCAGACCTCAGAGCAGCCCACTGTGCCATCAGACCTCAGATCAGCCAACTCTGCCCCCATCAGACCTCAGACCAGCCCACAGTGCCCCCATGAGACCACTCTGTGCCCCCATCAGACCTCAGACCAGCTCATAGTGCCCCCATTAGACCACTCTGTGGCCCCATCAGACCTCAGACCAGCTCATAGTGCCCCCATTAGACCACTCTGTGGCCCCATCAGACCTCAGACCAGCTCATAGTGCCCCCATTAGACCACTCTGTGCCCCCATCAGACCTCAGACCAGCTCATAGTGCCCCCATTAGACCACTCTGTGGCCCCATCAGACCAGCTCATAGTGCCCCCATTAGACCACTCTGTGGCCCCATCAGACCTCAGACCAGCTCATAGTGCCCCCATTAGACCACTCTGTGGCCCCATCAGACCTCAGACCAGCTCATAGTGCCCCCATTAGACCACTCTGTGGCCCCATCATACCTCAGACCAGCTCATAGTGCCCCCATTAGACCACTCTGTGGCCCCATCAGACCTCAGACCAGCTCATAGTGCCCCCATTAGACCACTCTGTGGCCCCATCAGACCTCAGACCAGCTCATAGTGCCCCCATTAGACCACTCTGTGGCCCCATCAGACCTCAGATCAGCCCAGCGTGCCCCATAACAATAAAAAAAAAAACTTCACTTACCTGTCCTGCCGCGGCTCCGCTCCGGTGCTTCTTAGGCTTCCCGACCCGGCGCTGCACTGTCACCTGACTGCGTGCAGCGTCAGGTCATAGTGCACGCACTACGTCCTGACGCTGTACGCGTTCAGGACAGTGCAGCGCCGGGCCGGGAAGCCTAAGAAGCACCGGAGCGGAGCGGCGGCAGGACAGGTAAGTGAAGTTTTTTATTTTATTGTTATGGGGCACGCTGGGCTGATCTGAGGTCTGGTGGGGGGGTCCCAGCCCCCCGGCAGCTAAAACATACAAGTGAGCGCTTCCATAATGGAAGCGCTCACTTGTATTCGTTTTATAAGACGCACTGCAATTTTCCCCCTACTTTTGGGGGAAAAAAAGTGCGTCTTATAAAGCGAAAAATACGGTAATTTGTCATGTAAAATGACACAGAAAAGGGTTGTTTTTAATTATTACAAAAAATCACCAGACCTTTGCTACCCTCTGAAAAAACACACGTCCTGCACTTTAAAATTGCCACAGACATTCAGCTAATATCTGGAGATGGCATTTTTGCTATGAAAAAAACTCTCGAAAAATGCATTAAAAAAAAATGCAAAAGTCAGCCATAAAAAAGTATGCATGAACCCAGCTTTCACTTAAATATTACCTCTTTAAAGGGGTAATCCAAGTTCTATAATGCCCCAGCCCCCCACAGAGAGTGTATTCACCCCGCTCCCCGGCACCCGTGTCGCTTCTCATACCGGCATGGCTGCTGCAGCATCTCCCCATCGCGCGGATGAAAATATCCATTGTCAATAGCAGGCCGCAACGGGAACAAGTCTCCCTAGCATTGCGGGTGACACCAGGGAGGCTCGTTCCCGTAGTGGCCTGCTATTGGCTGGATGTTTTCATTAAGGCGACAGGGAGATGCGGCGGCCATGCCGGTATGAGAAGCGACGCGGGTGCCTGGAGTACAACCTCTGTGAGGGGCCCAGGCATATGGGGGGAAGGAGGGCATTATAGAACTTGGATAACCCTTTTAGGGCTCATGCACACAAACCTATTTTCTTTCCGTGTCTGTTCCATTTTTTTTATTTTATTTTGCAGACCGCATGTGGAACCATTCATTTCAACGGGTCCGCAAAAAAACCCCCAAAAAACGGAAGGTAATCCATGTGCTTTCCGTTTCCGTATGTCCGTATTTATATCCTGAAAATAAATAGAGCTTGTCCTATTATTGTCCGCATTACAGACAAGGACAGGACTCTTCTATTAGGGACCAGCTGTTCCGTTCCGCAAAATACGGAATGCACATGGACGTCATCTGTATTTTTTGTGGATCCGTTTTTTGCAGACCGCAAAATACATACGGTCGTGTGCATAAGCCCTTACTCTGTAATATTCACAATGCTCCTGTAGACTAGACCCCTTCTGCACTTAATTTTTTTTTTCTTAATTTTTTTTTTTTCCTTTTATTATTTTTTTCAGTATTTTAAAGTGGCATGCTTGTTCTCTTTTGTCCATGAATGAATTAACGTAATAATATAATAATCTTTATATAGCGCCACTGTATTCTGCAGCGCTTTACATTTCAGCGGGTTCGTGTACAAATCAAAAGGCATCATACGATTACAGGGTAATAGAGATGAGCGAAGTTCAATTTGGCAGCATCTCCAAACTTCGTCAAGAAATTTGACTTGCTACAAATTACTTCATCACAAATCGCTTTTCATTGTATGGAGTGGGCGCAATGATGGGAAACTCCTTAGATGCTGCGTTCAGCAATGATCGCGGCATCTGAGACTCACATTCAGGTGCTCAGAGGGTTAATCTGGGGTTAAAAAAGAAAATTATACTCATTTCATCCACTTCATTGTAGAGATGCCTCCTGCTCCGGGCTTGATTGACAAAGACCCGCCAAAGGACCTGCAGCGAGTGTGAAGATGTCACCAGCATAGCCAGCATGATCACTGGGTGACGTCACTGCACGCGTCCAGCGTGATCAAGTGGTGATGTCTTCGCTCGCCGCAGGTCCTTTGGTGGGTCCTCGTCAATCGAGCCGGGAGCAGACAGCCTCTCTACAATGAAGTGGATGAAATGAGTATAACTTTTTCTTTTATTTTCAGCTGCCATTTTAGGAAAAATTGATTAGTTACCACGAAGTTCGAGGAAATTCAGATTCGTGGCAAATCAAATTTTTCCTAAACTTCGGCACTAATTCAACTTTGGATGCTTTGATTCACTCAACACTAGTAATAAACAAAATGCTAGGAGCTTACAATCTTTGAGGTAACAGAAAAGGTAAAATATAGTATGTTGTGGGAACCTATACTGAGAGAAAAGGGCAGGAATTCTTTATTAAATGGGGTTTTGGTATGATCCGTCCTCACATTTTTTTTTTTTTTTAGGTAATTAGTTATTTTTTTGTCCTTTGTATGTTTCTAACTAGTCAAATACAACAGCTTTTCCATACACTTTCTGCTTCTAAAGCTGCTGGTTTCTCAGGTTTCAATGAGGGTCACATGACCTGTGATGTCAGCTTGCCTCCCTGCTAATCTTATATTCGTGCACAGAGCCTGTACACCAGATGTCACTGTGCTGGCCACGCCCCCCTGCTGCTGCTATCTGCTCTCCCTGGATTCTTTCAGATAAAACATTAACCCCTTCAGCCAGACCACAGTGAAGACTTTACAACAGCAGCTGCAGATGTAAAGAGACACAGGATCTGCCCTCCTCACCCCACAGACACAGAGCTGATACTGGAGCTGATCTGGAGGAGATCCGCAAGGTATTGTATTGTACAAGAAAGGTAGGGGGGGAAGACCCTGTGTGTATCAGCAGTGTCATTGTACAACTGGGACTTGTAGTCCTACACACACAACATGCTGCTCCCAGAAGACATATCACTCAGGGCAGCATTTGCAGAGCAGGGGGAGGGGCAGAGATTGTTATTACTGCAGGTAAACAAAGACCAGAGGAGAACCAGGGAAATGTGGAAATATAGATATTTTTTTTTGCCTAAAACTTGTTATATATTGGTGCCCGTCACATTTAAAGTACTATATATTTTTTTCATAACTCGGACATCCACTTTAAATACTGCTGAGACCACACATATAATTTCATTAGCCTTAATAAAAAATTGCATATTCACCGGTAGGAAGAGCGTAGAATTGGAAGGATTCAGTCCTTACTGCGGACATGGGCTATCCACTTCTTTTTGTGGACTATGTAAGTATTAATTTAAGTATTAATTTACCATCCAGTACAGAGTGGAATAGAATTTAAATACACAGTAGAGCACAGAATATAATCCAGATAATCCCTGCCTGTGCTGCATTTGTACTTTACACAATATAGTGGATTATAGCTGAGAGTCTACACTGTGGGCTGTTTGAGTAGACCGGGGATTGTACCGTCAGGAATATATGTAATTATATAAAATCCTCCTGGGATCACATGATGTTACATTTATGATTTCCTGGCCCACCAGGAATTCTCCTGGTACAGTGAATAACCAGTCCACCCCTAAGGATCATTCACTTTGTGCCCAAGTCTGACACTCTTCTTGGTATGGGAGTGAAAAGCATGGTATAAACCCCAAAATACTGCTATAAGTCTATGGTACTGTTCCCTAGTACAGCGTTATAACGTGATATCCTACCTTTCACAGTGGGATTAGATTGATCACATTGGGCAGGACATAGAATGGATATGGATTGATATGTCTCCCTTCATTTCACATCATTAGAGGGCTCCTCTGGGCAATAGATCCATTTTAAAGCACCAAATACCAAAAAAGAGGAAATAATGTATGAACCTGACAATTTCTGGAGTAATAGAATCCATTATATAACGCAGATCTGTTAATTCTAAAAGACATACACAGAGCAAGAGGGCTATGGGGAACGTCACTCTAAAAACGGGACATGTTGGGGGATGACAGGCCTATCCTGTGTATCATATAGTGTGTATACCTCTCCTGGCCAGCAGGTGGCAGTATAAACATGACAGTGAGAAGCAAGATCTGGCCAAGGTGCAGACACTAGACTGGCAGCCTCTGCCATCCTCCGCTTAGCGGCTCATATTACAGCTTGGTCATTTGCTTTTTTCTATTATTTCTGCTGTTAGCATCTTCCTGGATCCAGATCAGCTATAGGACTGAACACTTCGGTGTTCGGGTGATTTTATTATTTTCCGTTATAACACAGTTTATAACGGAAAATAATAGCATTCTTAAAGGGAGTCTGTCAGCAGGATATTGGGTATAGAGATAATTACATCTCTATACCGGCCTTACTGCTGTGATTGTAAATATGTAAGTGTAATTGTTATTAGGGCAGTAGTTTACATAAAAAAGCGATTTTATTAACATGTGAAATACCTGGATAAGGAGCCCAAGGGGAGGTCCTGCGAGCCGTTGGAGCTCGGGCACACTGCAGATTTCGGAGCCCAGCACCGCCCTCCAGCTAATTATGCACGCCCCTTCAGCGCGGTCTTCTCTTCCAGTTGCGGCACAGACTCTTGTATGCACGGCGCATGCGCGAGATGCGCCGCAGCCGGGGGAGAAGACAGCGCTGAAGGGGCGTGCATAATTAGCTGGAGGGCGGTGCTGGGCTCCGAAATCTGCAGCGTGCCTGGGCTCCAACGGCTCGCAGGACCTCCCCTTGGGCTCCTTATCCAGGTATTTCACATGTTAATAAAATCGTTTTTTTATGTAAACTACTGCCCTAATAACAATTACACTTACATATTTACAATCACAGCAGTAAGGCCGGTATAGAGATGTAATTATCTCTATACCCAATATCCTGCTGACAGACTCCCTTTAAGACAGAATGCTAAATAAAATGGCCGTTGAGGGGTTAAAATAATAAGAAAAACCTCACCTCATCCACTAGATCGCGCAGCCGGTATCCTCTTCTTTCTGCAGGACCTGCGATGACGTCACCGCAGGTCCTTTTATTATTTTTAACCCCTCAATGGCCATTTTATTTAGCATTCCTTGTTATAACGGAAAATAATAAAGTGAAGTTCGGGTCCCCATTGAATTTAATGGGGTCGGGGTTTGGGTCCCAAACCCAAACTCTGACCTGAAGTTCGGCCGAACCAGGTGAACCTGAACTTCCACGGATTCGCTCATCCCCCAATTATTACCTATTCTCAGGAAGGGTCATTAAAGGGGTTTTCCGGACTTTTACTATTGATGACCTATCCTCAGGTCTGACACCCGACACATCAGCTGTATGAGGAGACGGTGTCTATAGCAAAGACCATAGACCACAGCAGCAGACAGGAAGAGAGATGGGATACGGCACCTGTGCACTGCGCATGCTGTCACCTCATACTGATGATTGGCGGGGGCACCAGGTGTCATCATTAGTAAAAGCCTGGATAACCGATCAGTAAGGGTCTGACCCCTGACCCCTGCTGTTCCCTGCAGCCTCCTGTCCCAAAACTAGCACTTTCAATGGAGCAGAAACACAACTCTGTTCAAAGTATAGCAGCAGCGCTGGGTTATTGACAGGGCACACTGGTTTCCATCCCGTCCAGTTTTCCTGGTGCCTGCTTCCTCAGCTTTGAAGACAAGGCAAAATTCTCCGAATGACTGCATCAAGTTATCCTCTATCCAGTAGAATATGGGAATATCCAATAAATGTTACTCATTTGACTAATTGCTCATCGGCTTGACTGGTGTTTTTTATGTTTGATTAGGTTCTCCTGGATTGGATGCATTTTATACATTTTTAGCCAAATGACATTTGCCGATGTGATCCTGATAGTATCTTTTTTTGCTATAAATTCTTTCTTTTACCAGCTCTCACATGGTCATAACTAGCGATGAACAAATCAATTTTAAAGTAAAATGCGAAGATGAATTTTTGGTGATTCAATTCAGTCAAATTTTGGAGAGCGAGAAATTCATAAAATAATTTTTAAAAAGATGAAAAAGAAGAGAAAACTATATGAATTCTAGGAGCATTCGGTGCCATACACAAACTTCAGACCAATTGGATCACTTTAAAATCTGGTAGAATCAGTTTGGACCCAAATCAAATTGGTCAACTGATCCAGACAAATCAAGCCTGAATTGTATTTTGAAAGATTCACTCATCTCTAGTCATAATGCATTTTTTTTTGCAGTTATTCACTTAACCTAATATACAGTATGTGTGAAACAATTCTGCCCTCTGGTGGTGATATTAGGTGTAGCAACTACAATAAAGAGAGACTTCACAGAGTAAAAGTTTCCGTTTCAGTTTATTTTAGTACATTATAAATAATAAATAAATTAGGAACAGCTGCAGACCGCACAGAGAAACCCATCCAATAAACTAAATATTAAATACAGCAAGAATTGACATTCATTATATAAACCAGAATAAATAGGAGGGACTCACAACTAGATCCAAGTAGCTAAGGGGGCCTATGACCCCTCTGCTTCACAAAGGCACATCTGGTGACACAGTGAGGACACAATTACTATGTGTTACCTGTGGACTTTGCTGCAGATCTCATCCTTTACAGTATCCATAACATACAGGACGTGCCGTAGATCCGCCATTACACAGCATGCTTTAAAATCTGAAGTGGATTACTTGTGCTGCATGTGAATGGGGTTCTGTACTGTGCCATGTCTGAATATAATTTGCAGTCAAAATCATTTTGTTTCTACACCCCTATCATAGACTGATACAGACAGCGTATAGCCAGTATTTCTTTCCATAAAACCGCATGCACTATTTCTAAATGTGGTCCTGTATGGATTCGTAATGCTCAATGTAGCCCTACATTTCCAGAGAAAATAACAAAGGAACAGCACAATGCACAGTTCTAAGGAAAAGAAAATACATTGGGGGTCATTTATTACAAAATATATGCCATTTTTGGTGTATTTACTGCACAGATTTTGTCACTAAAGGGTTTTGCGGCAAAATATGTGATTTTTTCCCCGCTCACTCCACTTTTCCAAGGTGGCGGAAAAAGGGGTATGGCATGGGCATGAGGGTGGGTCGTCTGGCCCGTCTCAGTTACCATTTTCTACGTCAGTTTATGGCGTGGAAAATAGTCTTAAACTACTCCAGGAAGGGAGCTAGTGTAGTTTAAACCATGTCGCAAGCCCCGCGGAACCAAACGCCAAAGTTATGTAGAGGCCTACACCTCTAGACAGGGGCACCTAGCCTTTCTGCTGCCTGAGGTGAAAACTGAAACAGCACCCCCCCTCCCCCATGCCAATTTCTTAACCTAACCCCTTCCATTTAGTCCTTCGTCCTTTGGCTGCCCCCCCCCCCTTGCCCCTACCTGGTGCTGCCTCATTGGCCAAGTGGTGCAACCACCTCCAGCGTAGGGGTATTAAGACCGGCGTATAAATCACCGATCTTAATAAATGACCACCACTGTTTTTTTTAATTTCATAAGACAGACGTGTCAGGAAAACAGGTCCCCTTAAAGGGCAACTCTGGATTTTAAAAAGGTGCAGAAAATTGTTATGATGGAAAAGCCTGATAAAGCCTGCTCTGTCCACCACAGGTCTTATTGGTGACCTACCTCAGCCAGTGATCGGATACGTTGTTTTTTCTGGCATTTCCTGCATGGAGTCAGGACCAGAACAGCAGGGGGTGAGTGATTCTTCTGGTTTTATTTTAACCCTTTCTGACCCCTTTTTAAAGCATTTCTCAGGAAAACCCCTTTAAGCTGAAGGAAGAACTATGTGACTTATAATGCTGAGTGTCACTTATATGAGCTGGTAATTAGATGTTATTAGACGGCTGTCCATAGGCTATTAATGTTACATCTAAAGTGCGGTGTGGTGCTTGTGTCCTCTGGTTTCATCTGCATTCATGGTGGTCTTTAGAAAAGTTGGTGAAGGTATTCTGGTGCAGGCTGGTCTTCACCCTCTTCTCTCTCTGTCTGCGATTACAGAACCAAACACGAACCACTTCCTTCTCCAGGTTGAGGCTTTCAGCCATCCTCATGATCTCCTGTGATGAGGGTTTGCTCTGTTCTCCAAAATGCGACTCCAAAGCTTCTTTTGCAGCAATGCTGTTTCATACAGGTAGTAAAAGAAAAATAAAGTGTCAATAAAACACTCGGCAGCTCAGAAGTAGTTGCCACTTGTGTTGGGCTGAATTTACATCTAATAGAGCTTCTGCTGCAGATCATGCTTGACAGTAAAAATAGCACAGCCTGCAGCACTACTCAGCACTACTAGTCAGCATGACAGAACCCCCGCAGACCCTATTAGTCAGTAGGGTCTATTGGGCACTCTTGGTGCCTATCATATGAGGGATCCCGCACTCCATCTTTTAATGGAAGCCATGGAACAGATGTGAATAACCTTAGCATTATGACTTACTTTTATGGCAGATAACTTGCTGTTGTTCCTGTGGAGGGATTTGGGCTATTACTGCTCTATGGACAGCGTGACTGGCTTTTATGGGACAGGGAGAGTGGCTTTCAATGTTTTGGGGGCACTTTGGCACCTACATTATCTACAATACAAGGAAAAACACATATGGCTGTCATTGCTATGGGGGAATGCGACTAGCTGTGCTGTAAGGATAATGTGGCATTGACTGTTATGTGGGTAGTGGGCCTATTACTATTATGGGATACTGAGTGTTACAGAACTGGATAGGAATCCACTATGCCACTGAACTGATTTGGCTTGAATCTACTCCTCAGGTCGTTAGCCTGGTAGCACCCTAGTCTTCAGACTTTATGCCCTATACAGGGAATTGGACTCAACCCTAGTGAAACCTCCTGGAGTAGTTACAGTTCAGAGGCTGCTAGCCCATGGCAGTCAAGAGACACCAGTGCGGGGCATCAAGGTTTCAGACAAAACCATACTCAGGCAACAAGCCAAAGACAGGGCAGACAGAAAATAAGCAATCCAGTAAACAGTCCAATGGTCAGGCGGACTGCACAGGGTCACAGTAAGGAACAGGCAGAGTTCATGTCAGGCTGTATTGGTTCAAATCTAGAAACAGGCAGAGTTCAGTACACAGGTAGGCAAACAAGACAATAATGCACCTTTCCAGAAAACTAGCTAATTAGAACTTATTGCTCAGACACCTTCCCAAAGGGGAAGCTGCCTTAAAGGGAACCTGTCATCAACTTTATACTGCCCACACTAATGGCAGCATACAGTAGAAACAGGTGAGTTGATTTCAACATTCTGTCATTTATAAGTTAAAAGTAAATGATTGCCGAGAACCAACATGACAACCATTGCAGACTAGGCCTGGAAAAGAGTCATGGCCACCTGAGAAGAGCCATTGTTATTCATGAAATCCTGCCCACCTGCTGATGACTGACAGGCTTCTACCTAGTTTTCTCCCTTTCTCTCTAGGAGACAACTGCCAATAATCAGTGGATGGGTGGGGAGAGCAGGAGATTAGGAATAACCATGACTCTTCTCAGGTAGATTTGACTCTTTTCAAGTCCTGGGCTGCAATAATTATGATGCTGGTTCTCGGCAACCACTTACTTTTAGCTCATGAGTGACACACCGCTGAAATCAGCATTTCTGTCACTATTTTATGCTGCCTTCGATGACGTCAGCATAAAGTTGATGACAGGTTCCCTTTAAATACCCTAAAGTGGCCAGCTATTGGCTGGGGAAGACTGAGGTGGAAGGACAGTCACGGTTTAAGAGCCAGAGAAGGCACACATGCTCTATGGGTGGAGACAGGCAGAGTAGGTGAGCAGCAAGCTTCAGTCTTTGTTAAATAGATAGAGCTGATCTGCTCCGGATCCCTACTGCTAGGAGGGAATAGAAGGACAATGGTGGGGACAGACTGCTGGGAAAGCATGGTGAGTGTTCTAGCAACCATGCCTACTGGGAGGAGAAAGGTGGTGACAGGCATTGACGGCCAGCATAGCGCTGAGGATGGCACTGTACTTGACATTGCATTGACACTGGCATTAGTATAGGGCAGTGATGGCTAACCTCTGGTACTCCAGCCGTGGTGAAACTACGACTCCCAGCATTCTCCATTCATTTTTGTGGAGTTCTGAGAACAGCCAAGCAAGTACATCTTGGGAGTTGTAGTTTTACCACAGCTGGACTGTCGGAGGTTAGCCATCACAGGTATAGGGGAATATCGGCTTATATGCTGCATTTAGTTGCATCTAATGGGTGAAGGGCTGTAACTATTTTTGATTTCCAAATGTTGGAGAAAAATTATTTTATTCATGGGCAGACAGTTAGTGTGGATGAGTCATAAATGTGAAATAATAAATGTAACTTTTATTGAAAGACAAACTGGGAGTAAATTAGAAATCCCCTTATTTCTCTTTACCCCTTCCCTGATCCCTATATAAAAGAAACAAAAAAGTACTATGGTGATGCCATCCACTGGAACAAGGTGGTCGGTCTCTGTGACCTCCCTATAGCAACAAGCTACTGTATCTGCATTCCCTTCTCTGTGGTGGTACATGTCAGGCACAGGTGGCTGCCTAGTGCATTATGATGGAGCTGGGTCTACTTACCTTTCTGTCTACAGCCGCTGAGCTGAGATAATGCTGCATTACACAACCTTACATATATACAGGACTATCTAGCAGAGCAAATGTGTGGGGTAGATAGATGTGGCCTGAATGATTGTCCTACCATGCTAAACTTTAGAGACCAAAGGAGGAGAAAGCTCAAGTTGAAATCCCTACTTTGGGTACAAAGAGAGCTTGTCCCTCCTCTATCACAGGTCCTCAAAGCCTTTCAAAGACATATGATCTTATCCTATTATCTAACTGGAAAGTGTATTTTATCATAGCCATTTAGTAAAAAATGTATGTGTTTAGTGAAATACCCAGCCCAATACCCCTTGTCTATACGGAGCGTATAACTTATTACCTTATTGTTGTTCTGCGCTTTCTTTTCCGTTCATTCCCTCCAATCTTTTCATTGTATAAGGCTGTTTGGGGACAAACAAAAAGTGATCATAAAATTAAATTATGTGATATTAATCTACATTTTTCCTTTCTTTTCATTAGTTTCATTAGTCTTTTACGTAAGAGTGAGAAATAGAGATGAGCGAATCTTCCAAGATTCGCTTTGGCGAATTTTTGCCGAATTTTTAAAAAGATTTGTCTCGGATAAGATTCAATTCGGTTCAAGTTGCATTAAAAAAAATTGTATTCTGCGAACATTCCTGCAAATATGTACGCATGAGTGTACAAAGTGCGTACAAAGCTTTAGTTTATTATTATCTAGGCCCACAAAAAGAACGAACATACAGTAAAAGTATGCTACTTAAGTGAATACCTACACATTAACATACAAATTGTCAGATGCGTAGCATTAGCGTATAAATTCTAATATGGGTACGTAGCGTTAGCAAACAAAGATTTAAGAAGAATCTTCCGAAGCGAATCTGAAAACATTTGGATTCACTTCAGTGTAGAAAAAAACGAAGAATCGTATCGAATCTACGAAGAGAGATTCGCTCATCTCTAGTGAGAACGTATGAAATTATTTGATCTTTTTTTTTTTATTTGATCTTATTGGTTTTAGCTGTATGGTCACAAGGAGAATGGATACATATAAGTTATCTGTGAGTGCTGAGTGTACAGTGCCTTGCGAAAGTATTCGGCCCCCTGGAACTTTTCAACCTTTTGCCACATTTCAGGCTTTTTAACAAAAAGATATAACATTTAAAATTTTTGGTGAAGAATCAACAACAAGTGGGTCACAATTGTGAAGTGGAACTAAATTTATTGGATAATTTAAACTTTTTTTGTAATAATAAAACTGAAAAGTGGGGCGTGCAAAATTATTCGGCCCCCTTGCATTAATACTTTGTTGTGCCACCTTTTGCTGCGATTACAGCTGCGGTCTCTTGGGGTATGTCTCTATCAGTTTTGCACATCTAGAGACTGAAATTCTTGCCCATTCTTCCTTGCAAAACAGCTCGAGCTCTTTGAGGTTGGATGGAGAGCGTTTGTGAACAGCAGTTTTCAGCTCTTTCCACATATTCACAATTGGATTCAGGTCTGGACTTTGACTTGGCCATTCTAAGACCTGGATACGTTTATTTTTGAACCATTCCATTGTAGATTTTGCTTTATGTTTGGGATCATTGTCTTGTTGGAAGATAAATCTCCGTCCTAGTCTCAGGTCTTTTGCAGACTCAACAGGTTTTCATCCAGAATGGTCCTGTATTTGGCTCCATCCATCTTCCCATCAATTTTAACCATCTTCCCTGTCCCTGCTGATGAAAAGCAGGCCCAAACCATGATGTTGCCACCACCATGTCTGACAATGGGGATGGTGTGTTCAGAGTGATGAGCTGTGTTGCTTTTAGGCCAAACATATCGTTTTGCATTGTTTCCCAAAAGTTCAATTTTGGTTTCCTCTGACCAGAGCACCTTCTTCCACATGGTTGGTGTGTCTCCCAGGTGGCTTGTGGCAAACTGTAAACAAGACATTTTATGGATATCTTTGAGAAATGGCTTTCTTCTTGCCACTCTTCCATAAAAGCCAGATTTGTGAAGTGTTGGACTGATTGTTGTCCTATGAACAGACTCTCCCACCTCCGCTGTAGATCTCTGCAGTTCATCCAGAGTGATCATGGGCCTCTTGGCTGCATCTCTGATCAGTCTTCTCCTTGTTTCAGATGAAAGTTTAGAGGGACGGCCGGGTCTTGGTAGATTTGCAGTGGTCTGATACTCCTTCCATTTCAATATGATCGCTTGCACAGTGCTCCTTGGGATGTTTAAAGCTTGGGAAATCTTTTGGTATCCAAATCCAGCTTTAAACTTCTCCACAACAGTATCACGGACCTGCCTGGTGTGTTCCTTGGTCTTCATGATGCAGAACCCTGAGACTATAACAGAGCAGGTGCATTTATACGGAGACTTGATTACACACAGGTGGATTCTATTTATCTTCATCAGTCATTTAGGACAACATTGGATCATTCAGAGATCCTCAATGAACTTCTGGAGTGAGTTTTCTGAACTGAAAGTAAATGGGCCGAATAATTTTGCACGCCCCACTTTTCAGTTTTATTATTACAAAAAAAGTTTATATGATCCAATAAATTTTGTTCCACTTCACAATTGTGACCCACTTGTTGTTGATTCTTCACCAAAAAAATTAAAATGTTATATCTTTTTGTTTGAAGCCTGAAATGTGGCAAAAGGTTGAAAAGTTCCAGGGGGCCGAATACTTGCGCAAGGCACTGTATATGAGACATGAAATATATTACATGTATCCATTCTCCTTGTGACCATACAGTTAAAGGTAATAAAATTAAAATAAATAAAAATGATCAAAGAATAATGCATACTCTTAATGTAGGTAAACTTTATACGTTCTCTTACATAAAAGACTTAAAGGGGTTGTCCCATAAAAAATATTCAGCAGTAGAGTTGAGCGAACGTGCTCGTAACGAGCACTGTAGCGCTCGGATCCCCTGCGCTCCGCTGCGCAGGCATTCGGATTCGTCCTCACCTGCCTGTAAGGCAATGGGGGCGGATCCGTTTGGTATGACACACTCATGTGTCATACCAAACGGATCCGTCCCCATTGACTTACAGTCAGGTGAGGACGGATTCAGATGCCTGCGGCCATTCAAGCGCAGGGGAGCCGAGCGCTACAGTGCTCGTTATGAGCACGTTCGCTCAACTCTGTTCAGCAGTTTTCAAACCAGCACCTGAATACTTTTGTAATTGCATGTAATTAACAATTTGGCCACTAAGTTGTTCAATGAAATCTATTTGTATAGCGCCACCTGCTGTTTGCCCTGTTTCTAATTTATGTCAGTGAGGGGCACACACATGCTCATTTCTATAAACTGCCCCAGGCTGCAGCAGACTGAACATGCTCCCTGAGAAATGACAGAAATATGTATGCATGTACCGTAATACAATGTTTACATGTTTAAACTATAATATGTCTCTTGATGCCTATGTTGTTACAGAAACTAGAGAGATGCCATCCAGAATTGAGTAGATGTGTAGCTAAAGCCACATGGCAGACAGAGGTCATCTGTACTAAGGTAGGAAAGGAACTAAGAATGTGACAAGGAACAGACAAACAGAGAGCCTCAGAGGAGTCTGTAAAATTGCTGCAACTTAGTTCCTGTGAGATGCCCCTGAGGAAATGGGAAACTGCGGTGTTGAAGGGCAACAACTGTGAGAAAAAGCCTCATGGGCTGTTTGTGTGTCTGTGTGGAAAGATGTTTGTTCTTGTTGTGATGTTGTGTCTTGTAGATTTATTGTGATTTGTGAGGATTTAGCAACGAGGCAGGTAACATGAATTTTTCTCTCGATGCCTCTTTCCTGTGTAGAGCTGTGGACAGGGGCGGATTGGCCATAGACCTTACAGTGAAATTTCCCGGTGGGCCGATGCCACCCAAGCCCCCATGTCTGCCACTGGGTGGGTACAGAATAAGCTATCAGTTGTAACCAACAATTTGAGAATCAGATACTCATGTACTCGGCCTGTGACATGCCCTCCTGAATTAAAATATGGCCCGCATCTCACCTCCTAAGCACCCGGCTCCATATTTTAGAGGCAACTGGAAGGGGAGGAGAGAAAATGACCGCCATGGCCAACTTGGAGGGACAGCTTTTGGGGCAAGATATTGTGTCTCACTGTGGCATGTGATATTTGCTCTATGGTAATGCTGACCCTCCTACTTTTGTTGCCCCACTTCCTTTCAATTTAGACTCTCCTACCATATGGGGCCACTTTTAGATATTTTTTCCAGGGCCACTTTAGGTTCCTAATCCTCCTCTGGCTGTCGACAATAGTTTTTGGTGCCAAAGGAGAGGCAGTGCGGTTAGAGGGATGGAGAACCTTTTGTTGGCCTATATAACTATCAGGCCTAGACTTTTCACTCATTTGAGTGTCAGCTAGCCGGAAGGTGGAAGAAACTTGTCCATTATGAGAGGGTTGATAGGCTGGAGGTCCAAGAAAGGTCATGTCCATCATGGGAGTGTCACTGGGCTGAAGGCAAGAGTGACCAGAAGACTATGGAAATATTATGTAGTGGATCACTTTGCCTTGTGTTTGAGGGACCCATAGTGAGTTGCTATTATATTAAGGCCTGGCAAATGTTTCCAGGAGTCAAACTGTGAGCTCACAGAAGGAATCACTGACAGTGAAAAGTATCTACAACTTGTCTACACTCACAGAAGAGGACAGCTTGCAGAATTCTGCATGGGCTGTCATTGGTGCAGGCTAAGTTTGTCAGCCCTAGGAGAAGTCAGTTAGGGGGGTTGGCCGGGACTGTGAGAGGCATCAGTTCAGATGGGAGCCTAAAAGAGTTGTGTGAGACTCCAATCCTGGGAAAAGTTATAATTGAGACAAGGGACTTTGTTACATGCCAGCTTGAGGAAGAATCTCAGTCTAGCATAGTCCAGTATATGGAGGTAATGTACAGAAGAGAAGTCTGTCATAATGGACATTTTAAGCCCTGCTTACTCATCCCAGAAACACCCCCCCCCCCACACACCCCCCCCCCCCACACACACACTAACTAGGAATGCCCCTTTATACATTTGTATATAAAGGTGCATTTGTACAAGCACCACCTCCGCTGTGGTTCAGTTCATACCTCTGTGGTTCGGTTCACACGTAGAGTTAACCTAGCTTCGGATGCTTCATCTGAAGTCGATTCATTCAAAACTTTGGAATAATACTGTATGGAGATTTGTCTCCATACAGTGTTAGAATGTATGGGCTCCAATTAGCTGAAGTAAGTTATTCACAAAGTCACATGTGACTTCGTTGAATAACTTCGGTAGTTGATTTTAAAATGGAAAACCACTTTAAATCTTGAAACCAAACTCTGTTTCGTTTCTTTTGTACTAGTCGGAACCGAAGCCGAGTTCGGTTTCAAGTTTTAAAGTGGTTTTCCATTTTAAAAATCAACTACCGAAGTTATTCAACAAAGTCCCACTCGATAGTAACTAACTTGGGCTCATTGGAGCCCATACATTCTAATACTGTATGGAGACGAATCTCCGTACAGTATTATTCTGAAGTTTTGAACGAAGTAACTTCGGATTAAGCATCTGTAGCTCGCTTTGCTCAACTCTATTCACAGGACAGCCCTATTGGTATATTTACTATGTAATGTAATTATCTACTAAAGCAGTTGGAATGCTACTCCCTGCATTTTCATGGAAGAATTATCAAAAATATCCTCTTATTTCCATTTTGACATCATGAGTAAATGTAAATGAAGGAACCGGTGCACAGTTATGTGTCCCCTCAGGATTCATACATTTCATTAGGAATTTTGTCTAATTCATTGCAGGCTGTGTTCCTCTCCCGGCATTACTTTTCTTGAAGTAGATGTCACTTCTTGAAATCCTGTCAGCTACAATAAACCTCTTTATGAACCTGATGTCAGGTGAAATAATAAGACTGACGTATAGCGGTGTCACTGGTATATTATCAGACAGACAGTTAATAGTTCATTTAGGGTAACAAAGCAATTGGAAACATGGCCAGCCATTTACTGTACCTCCAACTTGTTCTGCTTCGTCCAGCCACTTAGATAAGATGGACTTTAACTTACAGGCGTTCCTGAAACTCAGCTGTAAATTTTCGAAGCGGCAGATGGTTGTTTGGCTGAATTCCGAGCCGTGTACTGCAGCTAGGGCTTCTCCAACATTTGTCTGAGTGTAACCTGCTTGAGAGTAATAAAAAACGGATTTATGTGTCAGGAATAGGTTGGATCAACACAACTCTTAAAGCAATATTCTAATGTTATACAGAATCCATAGACTTCAGAAAGGATCAAGGGATGAAGCAATGTTAAGTGCATGGCAATTTTTCTTGGGTGACATAGGTCCTTCTCTCAACTCATAAGATGGGGTTGTGTATCCTCCATTACTCTTCTAAACTTGGAGCAAAACTGATTCTGTTAGTTTATATTTTTGAGTTATAGAAACAGACGTGCCAAAACTCTTTTATTAGACTGTAAGAGAGATTGCTACTGGTCTTCCTTATCCCTTACTTCCCAGGTTTTGAAGAGTAATGGTGAATTTAGACATGGCAGATTCACTGAAACTGCAAATTTGCAGATTACAGTTCCAGGCAAGTGGATGAGATTTTACAAGTCTCATGCTGTAGACATTTTCCATGAAAATTAATTCACATGCTGCAGATTATCAAATAGTGCTAAAAAATGTGATGCAGATTAGTGGAAAATTTCCACAGTGTAGACTTACCATAAATGGGAACATGGGATCCCAGCATTGGAACTTTCTGCAATCAGCGATTTATGGCATATCTTGTATTATATAAAAATTACTAATTGCAACACTCTTTTAAATTACTTTTTCATGAAAATATTTGTTGGAAAAAGCGAATTCCCAATATTATTGTCAGTATTGGGTCTGTGACATCACCGCAGTGTGGCAGACCGCTGTCTGCAGACTGCAGCACCATGGGTCCCAGCTCTTGCCTACCTCGCAGAAGGAGCAAGCACCTGTCAGCATACCGCCGCATCTGCCCTCACAGCCAGGTCTCCACTTGTGTGCTATAGCGCACGCGCGTGCACCAGTCCCTTTGTTATTGACGCCTCCTGATTACTGTCTCCACCCGGAAGCGGGGTTACTGGTATTTAGGGCAGCTTCACTGACCATGGAGTGCCCAAGCGTGGTTGTCATACCTGTTAACTTCTGCTGAAGCTTCCTGCTGCTCTGATCTGCTGAGTACTGGACTTTGCCAAATTACCCTGACCATTCCTGCCTGTCTACAATTCTGCCTGCTACCTGGATTACCTGGACTATTGACACTTGCATTGCCTGACTACAACTCTGCTTGCTGTCACCAGTACGTTTGCCTGGACTTCTGACCTTGCACTGCCTGACTACGAGCCCACCTGAACCTGTATACCGTATTACTCTGAACTCTGTTTTGCCTTTGTGTCAAGTGACTTATGTTTACCTTCTGCCAGTAAAGATCATCAGTTTCGTTACTCTACCTCTGTTGGACTCTGTACACACTCCTGCAGTTAGCAGGTTTCTGGGTGGCTGGTTTAAACACCAGTGTCCTGACTCTGGAAGTCAGCAATATTGGGCTAATTCCTAGTCCACTATCAGCTGACCCAGAGGATCCACATCCTCTGGTCGTGACAATTATTAACACATATGGCATACAGCATAATAGTCTGCTATTAAATCAAGACAGGATAGGGGATACATATCTCAATGGTTGAGTTCCAATCAATGGGACCACCACTGATCAGGAGACTGAAAGAATGGAGAGATAGGTTGAGGGTGCATGCTGCTGCTCCATTCATTATCTGTGGTACTGCAGGGATAATCTAGGACTGACAGTCCCCTATGGGTAGGAGATAAGTTGATTTTGTGAAAACCCTTTAACAGCAGGCATTATATTATAATACAGTGGGACTGAGCTGCAATTTTAGACATGGTTGGTGCTGTGTCTGGAACATAGTTCCTTTCTTCTTGAGATTGGTTAGTTTCATTCATCAGACCCACACTCATCACATTTTGATGGACTATAGTGTCAAAAATTATTAGTCCAGGACACCTATAATGTCTCCATTTGCCATGGTTTAGTGTGATGTTCCCATTTATTATTGTAGACTAGTAAATGTATACCAGTGCTGTTGTTCCAGTCAGGTTCATATAAACCATGACGGTACCCAATAGACTCCATTATTAAAGGGGTATTCCCATCTCACAAATGTAGTTTGTATAGTTAGATATAGCCATACCAATATTATTACTAATAGAATGTATTTATACAAAATGTACCGTTTAGAAGATTTGCCTATTTGTATATCCATTTTCCAACACACATCAGTCAGGCCTTTGCCCCTAGTTACGGCCACTGCGGCCATGTTGTAGTTGTGGCCGGCTTGCTCCTTTTCAAACCAGCTCTGAGGTAACTGCTGTATTGTGAACACACATTACATGAGCATGCGCAGACACATCTTAGGGTTGTAGCATTTTTGTCTGTGCTTCCAAAACGCAGAGAAACGGATCCTGTTCCAAGATCAATTCATCACTATGGAGAAGGATCCGTTTATAAAGTCTGCATTTTGGATGGATCCTGACCATTTTGTTTTGGACTGGTAACGTCCAAAACGCAGATGTGAAAGTACCCTAAGATGTGTCTCCGCATGTTCATGCAATGTGCGTTCACAATACAACAGTTACCTCAGAGTGGGTTTGAAAAGGAGCAAGCCGGCCACCACTACTACATGGCCGCGATGGCCGTAACTAGGGGCAACGGCCTGACTGATGTGTGGGACAATGGATATACAAATAGGGAAATCTTCTAAACGGTACATTTTATATAAATACATTCTATTAGTAATAATATTGGTATGGCTATATCTAACTATACAAACTACATTTGTGAGATGGGAATACCCTTTTAAGTTAAAGTAGTCCATTGAGCACCTAGTGGTATCCATCATGTAAAGGATCATTGTGGTTTGTCGCAGATTTAAGGCTTAGTGGGACTTTACTATATTATCTTTCAGTACATCATGATTAAGAGATCCATACCCAGCTTAATCCTCCTCACTTTGAATTCATTAGCAAACTTTTCCAATTCTCTGATTTCTGGGGAGTCAATATCAATGGGCTCCTCAATAGCTTTGCTCTTTCTTCTAAATTCTTGCTTGAAGTCTGTAGTTGTAACATCTTCCAGGAGGGTTTGATGCACTGGAGCAAAACCATGGCCCAGTGTGCAGGAGCTGGCACTCATTAAGCAGGGTGGTAAGCTGCCTGTATGGACTCCTGTGGATGCAGGGGAAATCCAGGGTTTCGTGATTTGCTTTCTTACATTGATATTTTATGTTGCACTCTGTGTTTTATGTGTATAACAAAACATACTGTATACTATATACTGTATGAGGGACAGCTGCAGTCCACAGGAGTGCACTGATTACATGTAACTCCATGTATTCCTCTGGACTACGGCTGTAGCCGAAATACAAGTCATGTTACAAAAAGTCTCCATGTAGCCCTAGCCTAAAATGGTCACTGTCATTTGCATAAATTAATAATGTACATGAACACAAGAAACTTTATAATATATCTTTTTCTGCCTGTAGCAGCATTTTTTCTTCCCGTCTCTGTAAGCATCTGTGCACAGCATTTGTGTATATGTCTCTTTAAATAAGTTGTTTTCTGTCTCTCCTCTCTCACTGCAGCTCACTCAATCCTCTTCCCCTCTCCATACACTTCTAGGGGTGCACCTAGCCTTTCTACTGCCTGAGGCAAAAACTGAAACGGCGACCCAACCCCCCAATGAAAATTTCTTAACTTAACCTCTTCCCCCCAGCCCTACTGTTATTTACATACTTGGAAAACATTACATACAGAGCTACAAAACATACAGGGTAATATAGCACCTCATACTGTGCTTCCCAATACTATACTGCAGAAACACATAATCCTCCTTCCACTGCCCTCCTCTTGCTCCTATCGGTGCTGCCTGAGACAATTGCCTCACCTCGCCTCATTGGTGGTGCACCTCTGGCTGTAATCTGATCCTCCAGACAGCTGCCTTGTCTCTCAAGACAGACAATGTTAGTTTTTCAGTCACAAGATAAAGTATATTACAAAATTTCTCATAGTCTCTTGTTTTATTGATTTATGCAGCTTGTTGAAAAGGCCATGACCATTTAAATGCAGATCACTATATTTACACTAATTCTAATTACAGTATATGGCCTCATACAAACTTGAAGGGAGGCATGTGGACCAGCAGGCACTCCATATGTCATAAAATAGTGTCTCCATGCTGCACAATATCATGGAGGTATTCACCCAAAGAAGCAATGCCATCATACATGACTCCAACAGAAAAATCATCTGTACCATATGCCACTGTACAGTCCCTTTAAAAGTCTTAAATAGAGTCTAATCAAGATAAAAAGTCCTACAACTTTCTAATATGATTTGTGTTTTCATTTATGACAAGTTTACGATCCTTTGCTTGCTGTCAGTTTTATTAATATAAAATAATAGGCTAAAAGGAAATCACAGGAAATCTGAATTTTCTAG
Source organism: Rhinella marina (assembly GCA_900303285.1). Taxonomy (NCBI): domain Eukaryota; kingdom Metazoa; phylum Chordata; class Amphibia; order Anura; family Bufonidae; genus Rhinella; species Rhinella marina. Next base: position 175,030 of record ONZH01021734.1, read on the forward strand.
GTTTTATCGTATGAACACTAGTTTTGAGAAAATGGAAGTTCACAAAGTGGACTTCGATCCGAATTTCAGGGAAAATTCAATTTGCTGAGAAGCCGAACTTCCTCGTGTTTTGTGGCAACTAATGAATTTTCCCTAAAATGGTGGTAAAAAAAAATTCATACTCATCCATTTGTGCATGAAGAGTCTGCCGCGGGGATCTTGGTTGAAGATCCCAAGCAAAATCTTGTGCGCAGTGATGTATGACACCACCATGCCGGCCAGCATAATGACGTCATCACGCAAGATTTTGCGATGGATGTTCAATCAGTATGGCCATGGCGGACTCTTTGCGATTAAATGGATAAGGTGCAAATTTTTTTATAACAGATTAACCCCTGACAGCCCTCAAAGGTCATCTCAGATGCCATGATCAGCGATGAACGCGTGCGGCCTCTGAGGAGTTCAATGATGGGGGGCGGTGCAATCGCTGTTCCCCGTCATTGCACCCGCTACTCACAAAGAAATGCGTTTTGTGACAAAGTAATTTGTCATGAAGCAAATTTCTTTATGAAATGTGGCGAAGCAGCCGAATTGAATTTTTGAGAACTTCGCTCATCTCTAATGAACACGCCTTACTGCAAAGAAAGCAATTTCAATAGAAGATATACGTGTATATTATATATGAAGGAATTGTCATTTGGGCTGTTCACTGTCATACGTGTGGGTTCCTATGTTTTTGTAGTAAGGCCATATTAATATTAAAACATTTCATTAAATAACGGTGACTATGAAGATAAATAGGAATATGGAAGTCTACAATACACTGGACTGACACCTTCTGACAGCTTACCTTGTAGAGTACTTACTCCGTTCACAACATTGGAAATTGGCATACTGCATGTCTGCAAAATCCGTGTCTGGGATATACTAGCTGATAGCATTTCTGGAGCAGTGGGTTTTATTCCTAGGACGAAAAATTGTATCATCAAACACTCTGATATATGTACAAAGCGCTTAAAGCAGCCACATTTGTAGTCTGAGACTTCTTCTCTAAAAAAGATCTCAGCAGAAGGAAGGAAAACTTTATTCGAAAGGATGAGATTTCTTCTTTCCTTCCCCTGGGATCCATTCTCATGTTTACAAAAATAAAAAATCCTGGGAAACATGGTCCACAAATGCAGCCATTGCTACCTTAGGCTTTATTACGGCTTGTACAGGAGATGTGTAATTGGAGCTTTGGGAGAGGCATTCCTGATCTGGTCCCATGGGCACCAAATCCAAGTGGGATGGAGGAGGGGGGACATTTTAGGGATAAGTGGCACGCCTAGAGGTGGCCCTTTAAATACCAAATTTGTGCTCATGGTGTGTGCACACTTGCCTTCATGATGTGATCAGAAATTGCTCTTATTCATAAAAAATGGGAATGGCTTAGAGATTTATTGAAATTTGTTTTGTCCGAATCAACCATGAGATTCAATTTGGGTACAAAAAGATTCTCACCAAATTGAAAATGATTTAAATGCCTTGAAAAATTCTCCCAAATTGAATCACAAGAAATTCTGATTATAACAAACACGGTGTGCTGTCCACACCCATTCCATAAAATTGCGGAACGGATGCAGACACATTCATACGGTCGTGTGAATGAGCCCTTAGTCAGGATTCACAATCTAAAGAATAGAGTGATTTTTATGATGCAACTAGAAGAAATCACACTGATTATATATCAACCATATACAGAAAACGTGACTTACCTGTCATCACTCCATAGGTAGACTGTTGGTTTCCATAGTGGCATGATGGGTTTGGGTAGTGAAGCCCTGCTGATGTATTTTCCCCATTAGGCACAGCGAAGTAAGTAGGAGATAATTTAAGAATTTGCACCAAAGACAAAACAGACGGGACTGGTAAGAAAATGTATAAGTATTCAACAATATTCATTGTATTCATCCCATTGTAGGTTTTTAACCTGTATGTTCAATGTACCATGTCAGTAAACATATACCTGCATATAAGCTCTTTAACAACCAGGTCTTTATGGTTATTATTCATATAATACACTTTTTAATATATCTAGAGTATGTTCACACACTGCGTTTTCCATCAGAAAAACGTGCAGCTGAATCAGTGGCAGAAACAGCAAGATTTACAGTCATATATATTGTGGTTCCCACACGGATTAAGTGGGGAACCACAATAAGTGGTCTCTCAGAAGAAATTTGCAGATATAGACTGTATCAAAATGTATACATTTTTATACCCCATAAAACTGCCATAAATTATTTTATACATTCCCCATCTGTTTGCATATTGACCACTGTTGTTGTATTACGGTATGTTGTACAGCAACATAGAAGATCACAGTGATGTAGTATATAAATAAATAGTCATTTCTAGCAGTAAAATATTACTATTTATTTTAGTTGATCATTTTATTATCATTATGTTGTATCATTTATAAATGCATTAATATAATAATAATAATAATAATAATAATAATAATAATAATCTGGATGGTTATATTTTTTAAATTAGAAAATAACAAACTAAATCAATTTTTTTTTTTAAATAACTATGAATCAGAAATGAACATCACACCATAATCCTGAGACTGATCATTCTTTGCGTAAGATAAAACCTGAGAAGTTAGTACATTTTAAGGTGCACATATCACTAATACAATACATGAATATTGCTGTCATGGCATGGTTTGTGGAAATTCTAAGTTTTGCAGATATTACTACATTCTTGAAATTACAAAATTTACATAGAATTATTTAGTGACGGAACTTATTTCTACACATTTTTTTCATTTTTAAAAGCATAGACATATTGCATCTGCATCATTTAGGACAGATCTAAATCTTTAAAATGTCATATTTACACTCCAAGCAGAAGATAAGCATCATGAGTCAGGTAGAGAACTGTCTATTGTATTACTGTACATACATTCTGAGCTAGATACACACTGAGCAAACACTGATTTTTAAGTATTGTACTGCAAAAAAAATCAAAAAGAAAAAAACATCACTTTGGAAATACCTGTAGAGACCACGTTAGTTGTGTGATTGGTGACAGGCAGATATTCTGCAGTGCCATGATGCATCCTAAGGGGGAACGTGGCTGAAGAATCAGAATTTATAGGTACAAATGTATCAGCTGTCACAAAAGCTTGGAAACTCATCCCCCCAGAGAACAGAAATAAATGAGAGATGAATTTTAAAAGTTCTTCCCAAGTCTTTTATGAATCTAAAATGAATCTTTCAAGAAAAGTGTTTCCTAGGCTTGCATGTATGCATTAAGGGACTGCTTGGTGAGCGCATGGCGTGTGCAGGTATTTATACGCTTAGGAAATCCCTGTATCCATGTTAATGACTTCTTCCCAGGAGATTGCTACATAAACGCATCAACTGTCCTTCCCACCTGATATAACAATACCCAGAAAATTGGTCTGACTAAACAGAAACCTGAGATGCTCTATTCATTTAAATGGCTGCCCCTCTGTGCGCACTGGACAACATAGGTGGAAGGAGAGCAGAGCAGACAGCGGAGTCTAATGGCTTAGTGTGAGAAATGCGACTGTATACGTTTCTGTACGTTTTAGCCCTTAATAGTAATATAATATAACAAAGAACAACAAAACAAGTCTATTTTTATTTAGTAAAAAAATAAATAAATAACAATTTTAATTCATTGAAATATTTAAAAAATACATTTCATAAATAACAATCTGCAATACATACTTGAAATCAATTTCTCTATAAATGGGAGCAAGTTAGTGGTGAACAGAGGAAAATAAAGTCACTTTTAGGTGCTATTATCATCATACAACTCACAACCTTCAGCAGGAGCAAGCTCAGACTGGCCCACAGGGGTACAGGTGAATGCCACGGTGCGTCCCTGAGCAAGGTGGGCCCCTAGTCTCCCACCCCCTGCACAAGTGGCACATAACACATACATATATTCAGTGTACAGCTCCTCAACCAGCCGATGTTCATAGAAAAAACTCCTCAGTTTATTATTATAGACACGATCAGACCTGAGATGACTTCTAGGTATAGAGTAAACCTGCCAGTGTCCTCTTCTCCCCAGGACCTACCTTCTCAAAGTAACTGCAGGAACCCCCATATTCAATCATCTGGTAGCATCTTGCTGCTGTGTGAGCAGGTAATATGTGAATGTATCTGTACGGTGGGCCCCCAAAATACATTTTAATGGTGGGCCCTAGGCACCCCAGTCCGACACTTAGCAGGAGGTCCTGCTGCCCCCATTTTCATTTCTCTGATTTGGTTATGTGTGGTATCTATGAAGATCACATCCCTCATTAAAAAATGGGGCAAAACCGAACGGGAATTGGCCCCCTACTTTCCAGGTGCGCCACAGCAGATGTATACCTCTATAGTATGTTAAGTCTTTAGAGCAAGCCAATGATAAGCTAGCTGTGGGAGTCCAGGACCAGTATCAATATCTACCAGTTGCTCTTTGAATCTGTTAGCAGAATATAGGTGAGAATTACAACAGTCTGAATTCTGCATAAGAAAGAGGGCAGAGACTATGAAATAATGGAAAAACCTATATCTGCTACCAAACTGGTAGAAGAGCCATTAGGGATTTCCTGCTTTATTGATTTTAAGGTGAGTGTTTTTTGTTTTTCTGTGCGCAGTGACACTCCAGCCATCTACTGTGCAGAATACTGCAACCTTTTCACTTAAAGGGGTTGTCCCATGAAAAATATTCTGCAGTTTTCAAACCAGCACCTGGATGTGAGTACTTTTGTACAGTGGCATAACTAGAAATGACTGGGCCCCACAGCAAATTTTTCAATGGGCCCTCCTTCACCAGCAGCTTCTTCTCAACCTTCTCTACTGTGAGTAGTCAAACGAGGCCCAGCAGCCGCTCCATACGTTATCTACAGTGTCACTGTATATAATGTCATTGTATAATGCTGTTGAGGGGGCCCTGACAATAAAATCTTTTAGTCCTTCTCCTGGATGGGCCCCTTTTGAGTTGGGCCCCAAAGCAGCCGCTTCCCCTGCTTCCCCTATAGCTACGCCCCTGCTTTTGTAATTTTGTATAGTCACTGAGCTATTATATTCAATAAATGTATCTGTATAGTGCCACCTGCTTTTTGTGCTTTTTTTATTTCTTGCACACCTCACTGAGGTGGTCGCACAAGCTCAGATTATATCTTTAACTGTTACCAGCCATATCTTCTATTACAAGCTGTGGCAGTTACAGGGAAAGAGCTGCAGCAGAAAGAACATGCCACCTGAAAAAGGACATGAACACTGAGCTGCCGGCCTTAAATAAATCTTGCTGAATAACTGGAGCAATGAATGTGGAGATCTCTGGATCCATGTGAGGTACAGGGCTGGCTCTAGCTTTATTACATGATTAGAGATTGTCATGTACTATATGATGTCTGAATTTTATTCTTTTTACATCAGTCATGGGATAACCGCTTTAATTGGGGTTCTCTGCATGATGCTGATGTAGGTGTGTGGCCCTTTCATTCATCAGTGTGGCTCCCGGATAGTGTAGAGCGAATCGAAGTATCCGAAGTGGACTTCGATCTGGAATTCAGGGAAAATTTCCTTGTGCTTCATAGTAATGAATACATTTTCCCTGAAATGGTGGTAAAAAAAAAACAAAACATACCGCCTCCATTTGAGCGTAAGGAGATCACATCAGCCATCTTGATTGAAGACCCTGCGATAAATCTTGTGTGCAGTGACGTATGACATCATCACGTGCCACGCAAGTTATCGCGCAGGATCTTAAATCAAGATCGCCACAGTGGCCTCTTCGCGCTCAAATGGATAACTTTTTTTTTACCTATTAACCTCTGAAAGCCCTAATTTGTGATGAACGTGGCATCTGAGGGGTTAAATGGCAATCGCCATTCCCCGTCATTGCGCCCGGGACTCAAAAAGAAATGCTGTTTTTGACAAAGTAATTTGTGACAAAGCAAATTTCTTTGTGTAATTCAGTGAAGCCAGATCAAAGTTTTCTAAACTTCTCTTATCTCTAGTCCCAGAATTTGGAATCCCACAGAAAATAAAGTGATTGTATATCTGAGCGATTCCTGTCTATGAAGTCATAACCTGCACTATATATATATAAATATATAATATATATAGCTTGTGAAACATCTTTTACTATGTAATGCTACATTTAAAGAATCCTACAACTATACATACCCTGTACTAGCAATAATACAATTTACTACGGACAATTCTCAATACTGCTGAGCATTTAAAAAGTGGTTTTCCTTCTGTAAATAAGGTTAGCACTGCTCATTAGGCTGAAGTGTGGACAAGCCTGAAATAAGAGGGGTCTGGTCAGTGCAATACAGATAAGCAGGTACAGAGAGCCAATTAGGGGGTCTGAAAAGAAGACACTTTCCCATGCAGCAACACAATGTGCCAGGTTTTAGAACACATATAGATGGCTTATTAGGTCTTGCTGCTGATGTCTGCTTCGCTGACTTTTCAATGCAACCAAGCATAATTACATTATAGGTGACAATAGCCTAAAGCCAGATTTTGAGAAAACCAACATATTAAGGTAAAGCACAAATACAGTTAGATTTAGTTTACAGAGCCACCTGCCCAGGTTCAGCCTCCAATATCTGTGCTAGAGAGAAAATGTATGTGTGTGTGTGTGTGTGTGTGTGTGTGTGTATGTATCTATCTATCTTTCTATCTATAATGCATTCAGAAAGTATTCAGATCCTTCCACTTTTTCCCATTTTATCTGCATCAGTCAATCTACATTCAATACCCCATAATGAGAAAGAGAAGAAACATAATTTTAGAAAGTTTTGCAAATTTATTAAAAAGAAAAAACTAAAAGTTTGCATGGACATAAGTACACATATTCAGACCCTTTGCTGTGATACTTGAAATTTAGCTCTGGGGGCTTCCCATTTCTCTTTATCACCTTTGAGATGTTTCTACACCTTGATTGAAGTCCACCTGTGCAAAATTCAGTTGATTGGCTATAATTTGGAAAGATACAGTCCTTTCTATATAAGGTCTCACAGCTGACAATACCAGAGCAAAAATCAAGCCATGAGAAGAAAAGAACTGACTATAGAGCTCAGAGACATGATTGTGTGGAGGCATAGATATGGAGAAGGATACAAAATATTTCTACTGTACTGAAAGATCCCAAGAGCATTGTGGCCTCCTTAATTAAATGGAAGAAGTTTGGAACAATCAGATATCTTCCTAGAGCTGCCTGCCACACCAAACTAAGCAATCTGGAGTGAAAGAACTTAGTAAGAGAGGTGACAAAGAACTCAAAAGTCGCTCTCACTGAGCTCCAAAGATCCTGTGTGCAGATGGGAGTAACTTCCATAAGGTCAACTATCACTGTAGCACTCCACCAATCTGGGCTTTATGTCAGAGTGGTCAGAAAGAAGCCTCTCCTAAGTAAAAGCACATGAAAGTCCAACTGGAGTTTGCACAACAGCATCTAAAGGATTCTCAGATTGTGAAAAACAATATTCTTTGTCAATATTCTTAAGACAACACAGGAGTGCCTTATGGACAACTCTGTGAATATCCTTGAGTGGCTGAGCCAGAGCCCTGACTTGAACCCAATTGAACATCTCTACAGAGACCTGAAATTGCAGTCCCCATCAAACCTGACAGGGCTTGAGAGGATCTGCAGAGAAGAATGGCAGAAAATCTCCAAATCCAGGTGTGCAAAACTTGTGGCATCATACCCAAGAAGACTGGAGGCTGTAATCCCTGCCAAATGTGCTTCAGCTAAGTCCTGAGTAAAGAGTCTGTGTACTTATTTCAATGAAAGATTTTACTTTTTTCTTTTTAACAAATTAGCAAAGATTTCAAACATTCTGTTTTTACTTTGTCATTATAGCATACTGAATGTAGACTGATGGAGAAAAAATGTTTTTCTTTATTTTAGCACTGTATATAATTATTCTACTAACTTTTATTTCCATAAATGTAAATGCACTGGAAATACTACAAATTTAATCCAAATAAAAACAATAGCAACATGTCTCCAGTCTGAGTTAAACCTTTACAGAAAGTAAAGAACATTCCCCAGTTCTTCTGCATTTTTAAGTTTGTCTCATAGCCTTTTTTTATATCACCCAGAAGTTCTCTATGGGATTGAAGTCAGAAGATTGGCCTGGCGACTCCATTTCCTCAATCCTTTTTGACTGTAACCAAGATGTTCGCTTACTAGTGTGTTTTGGGTCATTGTCATGTTAAAACATCCATTTCAAGGGCATTTCTTCTCTCGGCATAGGACAGCATGATCTCCTCAAGTATTTTGATATATTTAAACTGATTCATGATCTCTTGTATGTGATAAATAAGCCCAACCCCCTGGTATGAGAAACAACCCCCTTCATAGTGTATTGTGGTTTGAATTCAGTGCTTGGGGGTTGTCTGACATACTGCCCGCAGAAACTAGAGCCAAAAAGAACAATTGTGGTTTCATCAGTCTACGAAATGTTGCGTCATTTCTCTTTGGGCTAGTAAATATGTTTCTTGGCAAATCTCAACCTATTCAGGACATGTCTTTTTTTTCGACAACAGGACTTTGCGGGAAGTTCTTCCAGGAAACTTGGCTTCACTTCTGATTGTATCATTACTCATTAGCAACATTAGATCTTCTTAGATCTTTACGGAGGTGATCATTGGCTGAACCTTTGCCATTTTGGCTGTTCTTTGATCCATTCGAACAGTAGTCCTCTGCTTTCTTCTACGCCCTTCAGGGTTTGGTTGCCACTTCATTTCTGAACACTACAGTGTGTATATGTTTAGAGATGAGAAATTTATTCAGAAATTTGATTTGGCTGTTTTGCCGAATTTTACAAAAAGATTTGCTTTGTGACAAATTACTTTACCACGAAGCAAGTAGTGGGTGCAATGCGATTGTGCCACTTCCCGTCATTGTATCCTTCAGATTCCACGTTCATGCATAATCGCAGCATCTGATATAAATAACAGAGTGTAAAATTTAAAAAATAAAAAAAATAATACCTGATCCATTTACTCACGATGGGCTGGCCGCCGGCATTTTGCTTGAAGATCTGGCACGAAATCTTGTGTGGCCTGTGATGATGTCTTCACTCGGCCAGCATGGTGACATCATACGTCACCGCGCACTGGATTTTGTGCAAGATCCTCAAGCAAGATGGCGGCCGCCAGCCCGTTGCAAGCAAATGGAGGAGGTAAGTATGATTTTTTTTGTTTTTTACACTATTTCAGGTTAAATCGATATGCTACAATGAAGCAGAAGGAAATTCGGCTTTGAGGTGAATAGAATTTATCCTGAAACATTTGTGGACTTGGATAACCTCAACACTATATATGTTATTACCCAATCACTTTAAGAAGTGTAACTGTTCCATATTTGTTTCATAAAACTCTTATCATGGTGACATGTCAAAAGCTGGGGTTCTGGGTGCTTTTGACCTCACCCAATTGCTGAAATGAAAGGTCAGAAACAATCCCACTGTCAACAATTTTGTTCCAATTATATTGTTTATGGACACTTTTTATGGCTCTGTAGAGCACCAACCCTACCTCTTCGAGCAGAGCCAAGCAGAGATCTCAACACCTTGCACATTTACCCACAGTCCAATGGAAAACTGCATATCAAAATAAGTAGCGTTTAATAAAAATTTTAGCTTGGCAGGCAACTTAGGTAGTACAGGGCAGGCAATGTGAAGATGATAATAATTCAAGATGATCTGCCCATATGCCATGTCATCAGTGGAGTTCAATTTGCCAGGACCTCCTATGATCCTTAGAGTGAAATGGCCACAGTGCTAGATATGTTCATTTGTACTAAGCTGTGCAATGAAAAAAAACAAAAAGGCTTCATTGTCGGGATTGTTGAGGTCCCAAAAGTTAGACTTGCAACAATCATAATGTTATGGCATTTCTCAGAAATATGCCATAATATTATGTAATAATAATGCTAATGTACTAGAAACAAATTTCAACCGTCAACCTCCATGAGGCACCCTTTAAAGAGGACCTGTCACCTCTCCTGGCATGTCTGTTTTATTAACTACCTGTATTCCCTATGAAATAATAAGGTGCGGATTGAGAACTAAAAGTGGCCCTGAAAAATAAAAAAAATAAAATTGGCCCCAGTTGTAGGTAGGTCCAAACTGAAAGAAGGCAGGACAACATAATTAGGCAGGGCCAGCAATACTATAATGCAGAGCAATATACTGCCCCAGATGAACCAAATATCACAGTGCAGCAGAAAATACTGCCACCTGCTGTACAGTATTCAACTGTATCACTGTCCTGAGTACATAGATACAGTTGAATTCAGGGGGACTCCTGCAGCTGCTGGCCAGGGGTGTAGGAGAGAATCACATCATTATGTACCCGGCTGGTGGCCCTGAAGAGGACTTGGGTGGCCCTCCTAGGTATCGGCCCACCAGGAAATTTCCCTGTAGAGTCTACGGCCAATCTGTCCCTGGAAATAATTCTGGAGCATCTATTCCCATGACTCTCAGCCATGACTATGTTGTGTCTTTCCTCTATAATTCCATCTACAATTTTATGAATGAATTGCTAGCTGTTTGCAATTAAAGGTCCTTCTGGGTATTACCTGTTGGGGGTATCCCTGCATAGTCTGACACTAGCGGCACTGATTGGATAGTGGCAAGGGACACCCCCATCCCATTTTGTAAAACCCATATGGACCTTTATTGCAGACTGCCTGTTGTTATTACATGGGAAATGCAAATAGTTACTAAAACAGACATGTCAGGATAGGTGACAGGTCCTCTTTAATGTACGGCATGCTGGTGCTTGTAGTTCTGCAGCAGCTGGAAGGATCCAGTATCTCACAGAGATGACCTTTCCATACTTCATAGCTGGGATGAATATGTTGATGAAATCACTTTGCACGGAAGATGATGTGTTTGTTACTGAAACTGAAACCTGAAAACCAAGGGAACAGATGATGTTTTTGTCACTTGATTCACTAATATTCATCACTGCAGCCAGTGACCTCTGTTCACGTATGAATAGAAATGAAGACTTGTAATTTGACGGAGTACATGCGATAATTGGCATTAGGTATGTGTCTGTTGACCAATATATGACCCTTTAGGGCTTAGATAGTGATGTGATTGCTGGCTCTTATTTTAGCCTGTGTTTGGAATTAAACGTTTCTCTCTTGTACAGTGGCTCTATACATTACATAGCTCATTATAAGATGAAGCTTTTCTATGACAACATCCTCAAATGAAGCAGTACAAGACATTAAAGAGGACCTGTGACCTCTCCAGACGTGTTCAATTCTAGAGCAGCTTCACTAATTTCTATGTTGTGTTGTGTAACTGTTATTTCTCCTCGAAATGTATAAAATACATGTACAACCAAGTCCCATTCTCCCAACCATTTCCCTTCTCAAATGGAGTGTCCCTACTAGAGAGAGGAGAATTTCCCAAAATTTGTTTCAGGCCCCATTGAATCAAATTATCCGCACCCAAATTGTAAGTGCGCCAATTGCTGTGAAAATTTATAAATGACACTGTGGAGTCTCCTAGGACTATATCTAAGCTCTTTAACTCCAAGACAGCATTAGTAACATCAAATTAATTGTGACACATATGTGTAGACAGATGGAGGCGGTGGTAACAAACTGCCGTTTAATCCTTTCCTGACATGGCGATTTCTGTTTTTATGTTTTTGTTACTCCTTTCCTTCCTGGAACCATAAGTTTTTTTAATTTTTCTGTTTACGTAGTGATCTGAGGGCTTGTTTTATTGCGGGACAAGTTATACTTTCTAACGGTACAATTAAGTATTTCATACGATATAGTAGGAAGCTGGAAAAAAATTCCAAATGGAGTGGAGTTTTATGGGTTTTATTTTTACAGTATTCCCTATTCGGTAAAACGGGCACGTGCTCTTAATTCTCCAGCTCAGTATGATTACATTAATACCACATTTGTATAGTTTTGCTTGTGTTTTTTTAACTTAAAAAAAAAACAACTTTGGAATTTTGTTTTCTTTTCATTGCCGAATTCTGACCCCCCCATAACTTTTTTTATCTTTATGTCTATGGAGCTGTGTGAGGGCTCATTTTATGTGCAGCAATCTGTAGTTTTCAGAGTTTAGCGTGTGTATGACTATTCATTACATTTTTTGGGAGGTGAAGTGGTCGCTGCTATACCACTTAGTGAATTCTGCTGCCTTTAGGGAACTGATGTCATGCACTCAGCCTCGCTGGAAGATGGCTGGCTGCCATCATTTCTTCAAAAAAGCCATCCCTGCCTAGTAGTATCACATGGCAGAGGACATTGGTCGCTTCTTGCAATTATCGCAGTCTGGCAAGGTGCACACTACCATGGACACCTGGAACGGCGGCTATGGGCAGGGAAAGGACATGTCTTTGACCGCTCCCTAAGTCAATACTTTGAACAGCAATGGCGATGCCTCCTCCACATCCTCCTCAATGGACATCCCCAACAGAAGCAGGGCAGAGCATCACTGCCACTCCCCCTTCCTCCTATCATATGTGTAAAGTGAATCTTTAGAGTGAAGAGAAAACACGGATGTAGAACCTCTTTTTTGGAGCTGCCGCAGAAGGTCTCAAGCGTAGTGGTTAAGATGTAACTTCTTTATTAGAACTGTCAACGTGTTTCAGAGGCGTATTGCCTCCTTCATCAGGACAATAAAACCATAAATATAATACAAAGTACACATATGCATTCCTGCTATTTAAAAGAGTTTTGGCGCCAATTTTAAATAGCAGGAATGCATATGTGTACATTGTATTATATTTATGGTTTTATTGTCCTGATGAAGGAGGCCATACTCCTCTGAAACACGTTGAGAGTTCTAATAAAGAAGTTACGTCTTAACCAATCTGTGACGATCCCTAATCTCGGGTCACGTCACGAGGGTGAATTATACTAGTGAGCTCATCAATTTGCCACATAAATTCCCACCCACTTAATCTAGATGACGGAATTATGCAAATTTACTCCCCTAGTTTCTAACACCCCAATATTCACGATTGCTGCCACCACCTATACTATAAGGCAATAGGGGCCTATACTCACGTATTCTCTCAACCTAAAATAAACACTGAAACACAAGTTATCTATATGGGACCTAAAATACCCCAACACACTACCGGTAACGTTATTCCCTTCGAAGGAGCAAGTTTTATAAGACGACAAGGAAGGGACTTATCAATTTATAAATTTAATACACAATAGTGCAGTGCAATACAAAAAGACAGTGTCAGATAAAAGAATAAAACAGAAATATACATACAAGAACAGTGCAGTGAACAGATAAAATAAAAGGGATAAAATACAGAATATTGTCTTACTGAGATGCAGCAGTTATATTCCGGCTGTGGGGACAGCTGAGGATACGGACAGTCACTCCAAGCAAGGTGGATCCTACTGACACTTTCCCTGCTTCTACTTATTGCTGGCGACATCTCTCCAAATCCAGGCCCCCCACAGCAAATCCCCACCATTATTTCCTCCTCTCACTACAAATCCCCCTCTACAAATTTCTGCAATCCCTTAAACCTAAAAAACATTCCCCTGACCCCTGCTCCCTCGGTTCCTCTGACAGGAGCATTATGGAACGCACGCTCCGTTAATAACAAACTGTCTTTCATCCATGACCTCTTCATCTCACACAAACTTTCCCTTCTGGGTATCACAAAAACATGGCTGACACCCTCTGACACTGCCTCCCCTGGCTGCAAACATGGTGGAGCAGTTGGTCTGCTTCTGTCTGGAAACTGCTCCTACAGCCCAATTCCACCACCACCCTTCTTAACTCTCACTTCATTTGAAGTACACTCTGTTCGCATCTACTCTCCCTCCAACCTGCAAGTAGCTGTCATCTACCGCCCCCCAGGCCCAGCCACCATCTTTCTTGACCATTTTAATACCTGGCTCCTACATTTTCTTTCTGCCGACATTCCCACTATCATCATGGGTGACTTCAACATCCCTATCGACACTTGCAACTCGACCGCCTCCAAACTTCTGGCACTCGCTTCCTCCTTCGGCCTCTCCCAGTGGTCTTCCGCTCCCACCCACAGAGATGGTCATACTCTAGATCTGATCTTTACTCGCCTCTGCTCCTTATCTAACCTTTCTAATTCGCCACTCCCCCTATCTGACCACAACTTACTCACCTTCTCTTCTCTGGTCTCTTCTGCTGCTCCTCCGGTCCACACACTAGCACACCCCTGCAGGAACCTTAAACATCTCGACTTTCACCTACTTTCCGAATCTCTTTCACCTCTCTCCAACATTCATTCCCTCAAAGACCCCGATGCTGCCACCACTCTGTATAACACCACAATAGCTACAGCCTTGGACTCTGTTGCCCCCCTCACACTCCACAAATCCCGGAAAATCAACAGGCAACCCTGGCACACAGACCTGACCAAGAAACTCAGACAAGCTTCCAGAGCTGCTGAGCGGCAATGGAAGAAATCCCATTCTAAGGATCACTTCACCACATACAAGCAATCCCTCCTCATTTTCAAATCATCACTCTCTGATGCAAAACAGGCCTACTTCGCATCTCTAATATCTTCTCTGTCCCACAACCCCAAACAACTGTTCAACACTTTTAACTCTCTTCTCCGTCCACCAGCACCCCCACCATCACCTCTTATCTCAGCAGAGGACTTACACATACTTCAAACAAAAGATCGTCAACATCAGAGAAGGCTTCAGTGCACAGTCCCCTCAGCCCCTCTACATAACTGCTCAGTACTCTTCCACCAAAACCTGCTTCTCCACAATTACAGAAGAATACCTTTCCACCCTACTCTCCAGATCACATCTCACCACCTGCGCACTTGACCCAATCCCATCCCACCTCATTCCCAACCTCTCCTCAGTGTTCATCCCAGCCCTAACTCATCTCTTCAACCTATCACTGACCTCTGGTGTCTTCCCCTCTGGTTTTAAACACGCTACAATTAAACCCATCCTTAAAAATCACTCACTCGACCCATCTTCTCTGTCCAGCTATCGCCCCATATCACTTCTGCCATATGCCTCAAAGCTACTTGAGCAACATGTCCATTCAGAACTGTCCTCTCACCTCTCCTCCTGCTCACTCTTTGACCAACTACAGTCAGGCTTCCGACCCCACCACTCGACTGAAACTGCCCTTACAAAAGTCAACAACGATCTGCTAGCAGCCAAAACCAAAAAACATTACTCTGTTCTCCTCCTCCTTGACCTGTCCTCTGCCTTTGACACCGTCGACCACTCCCTTCTACTACAAACTCTCTCGTCTCTTGGCATCACTGACCTGGCCCTCTCATGGATTGCATCATACCTCACAGACCGGACATTTAGTGTCTGCCACTCTCATGCCACCTCCTCCTCTCATTCCCTCTCTGTTGGTGTCCCACAAGGATCAGTCCTAGGTCCCCTGCTCTTCTCTATCTATACCTTTGGCCTGGGACAGCTCATAGAGTCCCATTGCTTTCAGTATCACTTTTATGCTGATGACACACAAATCTACCTCTCTGGTCCAGACATCGCCACCTTACTATCCAGAGTCCCACAATGCCTATCTTCAATATCCTCTTTCTTTTCCTCACGCTTTCTAAAACTTAACATGGATAAAACAGAATTTATCATCTTTCCACCATCTTGCACAGCCCTCCCAACAGACCTGTCTATCACCATCAACGACTGCACACTCTCCCCCGTTAAACAGGTCCGCTGCCTTGGAGTGACCTTGGATTCTGCACTCTCCTTCAGACCACACATCCAAGCCCTTTCCACCACCTGCCGCCTCCAACTCAAAAATATCTCCCGTATCCGTGCGTTCCTCAACTATGAGTCTGCCAAAGTACTAATACATGCCCTCATCATCTCCCGCCTAGACTACTGCAACATTCTCCTCTGTGGCCTTCCATCTAGCACCCTAGCCCCCCTCCAATCTATCCTCAACTCTGCTGCCCGACTAATCCACCTCTCACTCGGTTACTCCTCTGCCTCTCCCCTTTGCCAATCCCTTCACTGGCTCCCCATTCCCCAGAGAATTCAGTTTAAAATACTAACAAATACATACAAGGCGTCCACAACCTGTCCCCTCCCTACATCTCAGAACTACTCTCCCGATACATCCCCACACGTAATCTCCGATCCTCACAAGACCTCCTTCTCTTCTCCACTCTTATCAACTCTTCACACAATCGCCTCCAGGATTTCTCCCGCGCAGCCCCAATACTCTGGAACTCTGTACCCCAACATATCAGACTCTCACCTACAGTGGAATCCTTCAAAAGAAATCTGAAAACCCACCTCTTCAGACAAGCCTACAACCTGTGACCCTGCTGCTGCTACACTGCCATGACCAGCTTTACCCTCACCTACTGTGTCCTCCCATACCACATAGATTGTAAGCCTTCACGGGCAGGGCCCTCTCTCCTTCTGTACCAGTCTGTAACTTGTTTGTCCTAGAGCAATTGTCTAGACTATGTATGTAAACCCTTTTAACATGTACAGCGCTGTGGAATGAATGGCGCTTTAATAATAAATAATAATAATAATAACCACTACGCTTGAGACCTTCTGTGGCAGCGCCAAAAAAGAGGTTCTACATCCGTGTTTTCTCTTCACTCTACTATCCACTCCAGCACTTATACCTCAAGTGTGGCAGGAACCCAGGCTGCAGCCCAGGACTCCCGGAAGCTTGTCGGGGTCAAAATTACCAGCCAAGCGCAAAAGGAGTTGCGACATCTCGCAACCAAATCCGGTAAGCACATTTAGCTACCCTTTATTATCACTGTATACACAATACCACACATGAGGCGCTGTGTTCCCTTTTCTCTTTTTGTCTATATAAAGTTAAGTGCTGGCAATTTCCAGAAGACTATGCTCGCATTTTGGCCATTCTTATGTTGCAGCAACAGAACGGTCTACCATAGCACCAGTTGATCTGTGACATTCCAACTCACTGGAATTAAGCCCCTTGTAAAGTGATAAGTGATTTTGTCATGCAACAAACCACTTCAGCAGGGAGCCACAGACAGAAAGTCAAATGGAGGAGGAAGTGGAGGATGAAGAGCTACCACTGAAGAGGAGTCGGTGGTGAAGGAGCACGAGGCCGATGATGACAACACTGGGCATGATGACCTATGTCATCGTAATGGCCAGAAAGAACTGGGTCCTTGGGCATGCTGGAAAGCTGTATGCTTGCTTATGTACTGAATGGCATATCATTAGCGTCAAGCAATCTGATCATTACTGGATAGCCATTAGAGATGAGCGAGCACTAAAATGCTCGGGTGCTCGATATTCGAGACAAACTTTTCCTGATGCTCGGGTGCTCGTTTCGAGTAACGGACCCAATTGAAGTCAATGGGAGACTCGAGCATTTTTGCAGGGGACCTAGGCTCTGCCTAGGGAAGGCTGGGTGAAAACCTGGAAACCTCAGAAAATGATGGAAACACCACGGAAATGGACAGGAAACAGCAAGGGCAGCATGCATGGATGCCTCTGATGCTGCCTAATCCCACCATTACCCCAAATTCTCCTGCAACAGCCTGGTGGTTACCCTCATGGCAATTGTGCTCACCCAGACCAAGAAAGGCGAGGCAAATGCCCATCACATGTTAGGGACGCACCCAACTAGGTGCAACGAAGGTCCATCACCCATGCCCATGCTGGCACTGCTCTCCTATCCCCAGCCACACGATGCAGGCATAAGCCTGACACAGAATGGCGGTGACACCAACAAGTGACCGAGTTAGTATGCGGTAGCTGGTGAAGCACCCAAAAATTTAGCCTGACACAGCATGGCGGTTACAACACCAATGACTTTGTCCGACTGAGAATGCAGTGAAATGGCTTTTGTTGAGTCTCCAAAAATTTTTGGAGTACATAAAGTCGACCCTCAGCAAAAAATTTTTTTTTAAAATGTCGGTACTTGCGCCTCCTGAAAAATTGTTTTGGACTGTCTGTTTGACGCTCCTGAAACATTGTTTTACACTGTCTGTAGTTTACACTGCGGAAAAATTGTTTGGAGAGAGGGCCTGTAGGTGGCCCTCCAGAAAAATTGTTTAGAGAGAGGGCCTGTAGGTGGACCTCCGGAAAAATTGTTTGGAGAGAGGGCCTGTAGGGGGCCCTCCGGAAAAATTGTTTAGAGAGAGGGCCTGTAGGTGGACCTCCGGAAAAATTTTTAGAGAGAGGGCCTGTAGGTGGAACTTCGGAAAAATTGCGTTTTTGGGTCAGCGTTAGGCAAAGACGACAAGGAGGAGGAGGAGTAGGAGGAGTACAGAAGAGGAATCGGATACATAAGTAATGTTAACCTTTAGCTGCTTTCCCCCGGAGGAGATTTGAATTCTGGTGAAATCCAGGCTTTGTTCATTTTAGTAAGCGTCAGCCTGTCAGTGCTGTCAGTTGACAGGCGTGTACGCTTATCGGTGATGACGCCACCAGCTGCACTGAATACCCGCTCTGACAACACGCTAGCGGCAGGGCAGGCCAGCACCTCCAAGGCGTACAGCGCCTGTTCAAGCCACGTGTCCAGCTTTGAAACCCAGTAGTTGTATGGAGCAGAGTGATCGGTCCGGACGTTGGTATGGTCAGCTAGGTACTCCCTCACCATCTTTCTGTACAGCTCCCCCTACTCTGCCTAGACTGGGGACAGGTGACAGTGTCTTGCTGAGGTGACATAAAACTGGCAAAGGCCTTAGAGAGCGTTCCCCTGCCATTGCTGGACAAGCTGCCTGCTCGCCTCCTCTCCCCCGCTACTTGGCCCACAGAAGCACGCCCTCTGCCGCTAGCGGTGTCAGATGGGAAGGATTGTTTCAGCTTGTGCACCAGGGCCTGTTGATATTGATTCACTCTCATACCCTTTCCTCTACAGGGATGAGAGTGGAAAGGTTCTGCTTGTACCGTGGGTCCAGGAGAGTGAACACCCAGTAATCGGTGTTTGAAAAAATGCTTCTAACGCGAGGGTCACGGGATAGGCAGCCTAACATGAAGTCTGCCATGTGTGCCAGAGTCCCAACACGCAAGAATTCCCTCTCCTCACTGGCCTGACTCTCCATTTACTCCTCCTCCTCCTCCTCTTCAGCCCATACACGCTCAAGAGTTAAGAAGGACTGAGCATAGGTACCCTCTTCTCGCCGAAATTCTCCTCCTCTTCCTCCTCATCCTCAACCCCCTCCTCTTATACGCGCTGAGAAACAGACCGGAGGGTGCTCTGGCTATCAAGCGACGTATCTTCCTCCACCGTCTCTTGTTACAAGCGCAAAGCTTCCGACTTCATGCTGAGCAGTGAGTTTTTCTACAGGCAAAGCAGCGGGATGGTGCCCCAGACTTGTGAACATCTAGGCCTCGCCACGGGAGCTTCACTACGTGAAACAGTTGCTGCTGATGCACCAGCTCTGGCCCTGCTTCTCCCTCTGGCCACACCACTGCCTCTTACAACCTGTTCTGGTGCAGCACTCGCCTCCGCCTCAGAAGCACTGTCTTCACTCGGCTTATCAACCCAGCTTGGGTCAGTCACCTCGTCATCCTCCGATTCCTCAGTCTGCTCCCCCCTCGGACTTCCTGCCCTGACAACTACTTCACCACTGTCTGACAACCGTGTCTCCTCATCGTCCAACACCTCTTTACACACTTCTTCCTCTAAGTCAACAATGTCATCATCATCACCCACAGACTGCCACAGTTGGAAAACTTGGGCATCGGGAAAGAGGTCAGCAGCAACCTGAGAAGTGGTTTGTGACTCTGGGAAGGGTCCAGAAAACAGTTCCTGAGAGTATGCTGGATCGCTTTCCAAATTTTCCTGGGAGGGGACAGATTGGGGGAAGGAGGTTGAGGTGGAGGAGCAAGAGGAGTGCTCCCTTGGGTAACGTGGTTGGACTGCGTGGAAGACTGACTGGTGGACAAATTACTTGAAGCATTGTCCGCAATCCACGACATCACCTGTTTGCACTGTTGTGGTTTCCACAGTCCTCTACCACGTGTCCCTGTAAGTTGAGACATGAAGCTAGGGAGTGTAGCTCTGCAGCGTTCCCCTGCTCCCTCATCAGCAGGTACTGTCTCACCCTGCCCAGGACCACGGCCTCTGCCCCCTGCAGTAATTGAGTGCCCACGCCCACGCCCTCGACCCTTAGCCCTGGGGTTCAACATTTTCTGTATATAAGTGTATTATACTGTATATACAACAAAAAAAATGGGCCTGCTGTACTGAAACCCACAAACTTGTTCAATCTGAACAAGTTAATATATAGGTGGATAAGTTAGAGCAAAATTACGTATGTTATTACGTACCGTGCAGTATTGTGCAATTACACTGAAACTATTAGATTAGGCAGACTTGGTCTGCTTAAGTGCAACCCAGACAAATGTTGCACAGAGATTTTTGTAATGTAGCTGTATAAGTGAGAGCAAAAGACCTTTTTTAATTACATGACGTACAGTATAGGTCACCTGGACAGAAAATACGGATTGTGGTTTGTGGTGAATGGACAGCTGAACTGTGACACACAGAATGGTTCCACACAGCTGTATGAAATGGATTTGTATCACTGAGATAAAACAACAAAAAAACTATTTTTTTTTTTTTTTTTAACATAATGTGCAGAATATATCAGAGAGCAAACTCAGCCCCTGCTGACTATGGCTATTTTTACTGCAACCAAGAAAAATGTTGCACTCAGATTTTTGTAATGTAGCTGTGTCAGTGAGAGCAAAAGACCTTTTTTAATTACGTGACGTACAGTATAGGTCACTTGGACAGAAAATACGGATTGTGGTTTGTGGTGAATGGACAGCTGAACTGTGACACACAGAATGGTTCCACACAGCTGTATGAAATGGATTTGTATCACTGAGAAAACAACAAAAAAACTATTTATTTATTTATTTATTTATTTTTTTACGTGACGTGCAGAAAATATCAGAGAGCAATCTCAGCCCCTGCTGACTGTGGCTATTTTGAATGCAACCCAGACAAATGTTGCACTCAGATTTTTCTAATGTAGCTGTATCAGTGAAAGCAAAAGACCGTATTTGATTATGTGACGTACAGTATGGGTCACCTGGACAGAAAATACGGATTGTGGTTTGTGGTGACTGGACAGCTGAACTGTGACACACAGAATGGTTCCATACTGCTGTATGAAATGGATTTGTATCACTGAGATAAAACAATAAAAAAAAAAAAAATTGTTATATATGGCGATAGCTGCACTACTAGTGCCAGCCAGCCCAGCCAGGAGACAAAAAAAATGTCTTGTAGCCCTTAAAAGGGCTGTTGGGTTCTTTTGAAATCACTCCTGCATAACAGAGAACTAAATCCAGGCCCCAACACTCTCCCTGAAACGCAGCAGATCTGTCCCTAACGACATCCAGGCAGCGATTGAGCCGAGCACCGCGGGCAGTCACTAGTATATTCCAGGGTCACCTGATCAGGCCAGCCAACCCCTGCTATCGACATGTAAGGGCCCCACGTGATGCTGGGTGTACCGCAGAGTCTCCTGGCTTGTGACTGGCTGAGTTTATAGGTGCCAAAAATTCAAAATGCGGGAGATGCCATTTCCTCGAGCATGGCGAGATGCTCGTCAGAGCATCGAGCACTTACGAGTACCCTAATGCTCGAACGAGCACCAAGCTCGGACGAGCATGCTCGCTCATCTCTAATAGCCATGCTTTTAGTCCCTCACTATCAAAGCAAAATAGAGGAATATTTTCCTGTTGCTGAAAGGGAGGCCAAATTGCTGATTGCCTGCATACACTGTGTATACAGCTTGCAGTAGCTTTTGGCAAGCAGACATTTGTCGTTTTCCGCCCCAACTGTCCCCCTCAGCATCAGCTAGTTCAGTCTCATAAACATGATTGAGCATTTTTTCATGTGCCGTGCCAGGTTGACATAAATCAGAAAATTGAGAAGTCCCGCCTGTACAACCAGGTTCTGTTCTACCTGGATCTCTGGGCAGGAATATTGGAACAGTGGCTGGAGCTGGCCCAGTTTTCTCTTGCTGTCTTGTTCACCCTCTTGTGTCTTCTAAAAGAGAATTTCCAGCGCACCAGGTGGAGTCATCACACCCAAATGGAAAATGATGTATGTGTACAGAACAACAGTTTTGTCAAATTGAATCAGGCATGGATCCATGAGGATTTTTATACTCCTCCGGCTGATGTCAATGAAAACATCGGCCATTGCTGATGGTGGCTGATTATCGCCCAACTCATAATCCCACTGCTACTCTGCTTGCCTACCATCATGTTCTGTACAATATTGATGCTACCACCACTTCAGCTGCTGCTCCCTGCTGCTAATCCCCCTACTATAATTTCCATTACCCCTACACAGCTGCCACTATTTCTACTCTACTACCCCAACACATCCGAACATTCATCTACTGCCTTGTCTGTTCCATGTTGTGCTGCTACTGCTGCTACTATTGCTGCCACATGCCACTATTACCATTACACACCTTAGACCTTACCTTACTCTTTCCACACTCACAATGTACTGCTGCTCCCAAATAAAAGGGATAATTTTTCAGAACAAGCCACTGTTTCATGTGACAATTTGTGTACGTATAAAAACAGGCATCTGCCCCAAATTGAATGCTTGTTCCCAACAAGCCACTGCTCCTAGAGGCTCATTTGCATATATTAAAAGTTTATTTTTCTCAGCAATGTAGACACATATGAACAAGAGACCAACACAGATGCCTTCAGCTGCCACGTACACATGTAACAGGTCAGCCAGTTTCTTAGGGACAAATCTGCTGACAGATGCCATTAAACTACAAACATTTCTAAAACCATTACCATTTGTTTGTACTTGAAAATGGATGCTACATGTGCAATTTATCTACTGGCTGGTCTCACCGCAGGACAAAGGACTGGAGCACATTTTGGATTTTGGTGGCCTATTTTTCTATTAGCTGGTTTTATTTCACCTTACTGCCAGAACAGATGTTGTACGGTGCCAAAATATTAACCCCTTCACGCTATATGACGAGTATACTCGTCATGGAGCACTGCTATTTAGCGCTCCATGACGAGTATACTCGTCATTACATTAAACTGTCACCATGTCTTCTGACATGGTGACAGCGCTGAGGCCCCGGCTGTTACATACAGCCAGAAGTCTCAGCTTAACAGCCCGGGACCAATGGGGGCGGTCCCAGGCTAGCGATCGCTGTGATTGGCTAGTCTGTTCAGACTAGCCAATCACAGCGATGATAATGCTTTGTATAGTTAAATAAATAAATAAATAAATATATCCACATTTATATATATTCTATTATCCCCCCCCACCCCAGATCGCTATTTTTCACTTTTTTTTAGATGGCCAGGGGGGGTGGGGGGGTAATATGTGGCGGGCGAGTGTGCGGTATGCGGCGGGCGGGTGGCCGGGAGCGGCAGCATTGCAGCCGCAATGATATTTCAGGATGGCCGAGCGGTTCTAACTGCTGACATCGGTGCTGGCGCCGATGTCAGCAGCTTAACCCCTTCCATGCCGCGGTCTGTAGGGACTGCTGGATGGAAGGGGTTAACAGGGAGGGAGCTCCCTCCCCCTCCCATCGGGTGCTGCGGTGCGCTGCAGCGCCGATGGTGTGGGCTGAAGAGAGGGAGGAAGCTCCCTTTCCCTTCCATCGGGACGCTGCTCTGCTCTGGCAGCGTCCCGATGGTTACCATGGCAACCAGACGCTTTCAGAAGCGTCTGGTTGCCATGGTGTAAGCTAAGCCTGTTCAGGCTCCTGCTAAAGGCAGGAGCCTGACAAGGCTTAGCAAGAGTGAATATACACTGCAGTACACTATACAGTGTACTGTAGTGTATTATAGAACAATCAGATCCACTGGTTCTTCAAGAACCAAGTGGGTCTGAATCTAAAAAAGTGTAAAAAAAAGTGTAAAAAATAAAAAAAAAGTAAAAAAAAAAGTAAAAAAAAAATCCCATTTTCCCCCCAAAACTCAAATTTGAAATTAGTAAAAAAAGAAAAAAATACCCCAATCATGTTAGATATCGCCACGTTTGTAACAACCTGCTCTACAAAAATATCACATGTCCCGACCCCTCAGGTGAACACCGTAAAAAAATAAAAATAAAAACAGGGTCAAAAAAGCCATTTTTGTCACTTTACATCACAAAAAGTGTAATAGAAAGCGATCAAAAAGGCGTATGCCCCTCAATAGTACCAATCTAACCGTCACCTCTTCCCGCAAAAAATGAGCCCCTACCTGAGACAATTGCCCAAAAAATAAAAAAAACTACAGCTGTCAGACAATGGAGACACTAAAACATGATTTTTTTGTTTCAAAAATGATATTATTGTGTAAAATTTAAATAAATTAAAAAAACTATACATGTTAGGTATCTCCACGTCCGTAACAATCTGCTCTATAAAAATAGCACATGATCTAACCTGTCAGATGAACACTGTTCAAAAAAAAAAACTGAGCCAGAAAAGCTATTTTTGGTTACCTTGCCTAACAAAAAGCGTAATATAAAGCGATCAAAAAAATCATATGTACCCCAAAATAGTATCAATAACACTGTCACCTTATCCCTTAGTTTCCAAAATATGGGCACTTTTTGGTTGTTTCTACTGTAGGGGTGCATCAGGGGGGCTTCAAATGGGACATGGTGTTTGAAAACCAGTCCAGCAAAATTTGCCCTCCAAAAACCATCTGGCGCACCTTTCCGTTTGCGCCCTGCTGTGCACCCATACAGTAGTTTACGACCACATGTGGGGTGTTTCTGTAAATCACAGAATCAGGATAATAGTTTTTGAGTTTTGTTTGGCTATTAACCCTTGATGTGTTACAGGAAAAAATGGATTAAAATGGAAAATGTGCCAAAAAAGTGAAATTTAGAAATGTAATCTCCATTTTCCTTTAAATCTTGTGGAATACATAAAGGGTTAACAAAGTTTGTAAAATTAGTTTTGAAAACCTTGAGGGGTGTAGTTTCTAAAATGGGGTCATTTATGGTGGTTTCTATTATGTTAGCCCCACAAAGTGACTTCAGAACTGAACTGGTCCTTAAAAAAAAATGGTTTTGGAAAATTTCTTAAAAATTTTAAGAATTACTTCTAAAATTCTAAGCCTTCTAACGTCCCTAAAAATAAAATTACATCTACAAAATGATGGCAACATAAAGTAGTCATATGGGAAATGTAAAGTAATTACTATTTTGTGAGGGATCACTATCTGCCTTAAAAGCAGAGAAATTCAAAGTTTGAAAATTACAAATTTTTCCAAATTTTCTGTAAATTTAGGATTTTTTTATAAATAAAGGTGATTTATATTGACTCAGATTTACCACTGTCATGAAGCACAATGTGTCACGAGAAAACAATCTCAGAACGGCTTGGATAAGTAAAAGTGTTTCAAAGCTATTACCACATAAAGTGACACATGTCAGATTTCCAAAATTTGGCCTGGTCCTTAAGGTGAAAAATGGCCATGTCATGAAGGGGTTAAAAACTCCTTCAATTGTTTAATGTTGACCCTCTAAGATATTTATCTTGGTGATTATTGTAACATTTCAACATTCTGGCATTTTAAATTTTAATATAAATGTTAATAAAAGTGTGCATTTATATATTTTATGCACTAAAAAAAGGCGTACTAAATATAGTTAAAAAAAAGCAGCAGCGGCGGTGCGGGGACCAGGAGCGGCGTGTAGAACGGGTAGCCAGGTAAGTATATTCACTGTGAGGGGCCCAGCATATGGGGGAGCATTTGTTATTGTCAGATAATCCTTTTAAAAAGCTTATGGTGGGGGAAGGGGGGTGATAGAAGTGAAAGAGCAAAAATGAATCCCAAAAATGTATGTCATATACCAGTTTCCAGGCCAACCAGAGCACTTTTTGATTTGTGTAGACTTGATTCAGCCATGAATTGATTTTTTTTTTTTAATTTGCCAAATTGGACTCAAAGCAAATTTCAAGAAGCTCGCTAATTTCTAATTCAGTCATAGCTAAAATCTCCCAGCATGCATTGCTGGTTTATTCTCTGCACAGAGCATGTCCTGATGATTTGCTTTACAGGAATGGCATTCTCCACATCAGACCCTGAGCAGCAATCTAATGAAGGAAACGCTAACTGCTTTATGTAAGTTCAGCTAGGCGACTAGAAATATGTCTGGTAACAAACTTGCTAACTGTTTCCATTGACACTCAGCAGAATTCTGAATGCAACTCTGCACATGATCTGCACAAGATAAGTGAAGAAAACAAATTACATAGTATTCAAATTCAGAGGTTGGTGGTCTTTAAAAGTTTTCCATAGAATACTGTCCTGTGACATCGCCATGCTTATCTGTATGGCAACATCACTCTATTATTCCTGTATTGTGTAATCACTGTGTTTATTATCTTTGTACTGTGGAATATCTGTGCTTATTATTCCTGGACTGTGACATCACTGTGTTTATTATCCCTGTACAGTGACATCACTGTGTTTATTATTCCTGTACTGTGGCATCTCTGTGCTTACTATCCCTGTACTGTAACATCACTGTATTTACTATCACTGTATTGTGACATCATTGTATTTATTATCCAAGGACTGTGACATCACTGTGTTTATTATCCCTGTACTGTGACATCACTGTGTTAATTATTCCTTGTTGTCACATCACTGGGCATATTATCTAAGTTCTGTGTATCATACTGCCTGCTGATTGCACATCATTTTTAAGTTTCATGAGATGTCATATTCTGACATTAATAACTTCCTTATTTTTCTGTCAAGGGGCTAGTTAAGAGCTACATGAGACTTTTTGTTTCAGTTTTTTTTTAGGAAGAAAGTTGTCTGAAAAACAACAATACTTGCACTGAATTTTTTTATGCCATTCAATGTGTGTGATAAATAATGTAAAATTTTAATATTTTGGATATTTTCTTTTTTCCTTCTTTTTTTTTTAATATCAGAAATGGGAAAACATTTTTTCTTAATTTTATTATTTTTATATCTGCATGATGCATAATGCAATTAACTGTTTTTCTTTTTAAAAAAATCCCCCTAAATGGCTTGAACTAGCAATTGTTTGATCATGTGTACTTTTGTATGGAAGTGTATGGTGATTTTACCAGCATCCTATTACACTCTGCCAAAGGCAGACCTGGAAGCCTTCAGTAGGTCTCTGGCTACAATATGTAACAAGTGATCAACACCCTGTAATTTCGTCTATTGACCGCGGCATCTGAAGAGTTTAAACAGCGATCGGAGTGGCTGTCAACTGTGTAATGCAGATGGCATCCAACAAGTATGGAGTGGACTCAACTCCTGAATCCACTACATAAACATCCATGACAAAAATATTTGTCATTGGTGGTAAAGGGGTTGAAGTCTTAATGACCCAGTCTAGCTCACAGCCCATTTACAAAGGTCACATAAACTCAAAGTGCTAATGGATACAAGAATAGCAACCTAGAAAAATGCCACAATGGGACAGATTTACTTATCTTGTATAATATTTAGACAGTGTAAAGATGAACTAAATGTATCACAGTGATGTGTGCTAATTGTGGTGCATATTGTTATATTTTAAACCCTAACTCTTTCATCTAAGCCCCATTTCTTCTCTTTAAGCCACTCACCTTCTTCTGCTGAGGCACAAGAAGTATCTAAAATACATAAGAAAGGTGGCCCAAGGGACTTATATCAGTTTTTTAGTGCAAATTGAGCTAAAATTCTATTAGGTAAAGTTTTTGTTCTCCTACTACACCAAAAGCCACAGCCTCTAGTTACTGAAAATAGAGCCAGGTATTACACAAGGACCAGCATAGATTTTTCAAAAATTTGTTTTGGTCCAGTTCATCTGACTAGGCCAAGAAATTCGATTTGGGTACAAATCCAATTTACCTGAATCAAAAATGATCTCTCTCTCCAAATGAATCAGAAGAAATTCTGATTTTACTGAATCGACTAATCTCTAATTTATTTCTCTGAAGCATACATAGTAACATTTTGTAAGGCTGAAAAAAGACATCTGTCCATCCAGTTCGGCCTGTTATCCTGCAAGTTGATCCAGAGGAAGGCAAAAGAAAAACCATCATTAGGTCAAATCCATTTTTTGTCAGTTTAAGGGAAACAATTCCTCCTCGACTCCAATCAGGCAATTAGAATAACTCCCTAGAGCAATTTCTAGTAACTATAACCTGTAATTTATTACCCTCCAGAAATACATCCAGGCCCCTCTTGAACTCTTTTAGTGAACTTACCATCACCACCTCCTCAGGCAGAGAGTTCCATAGTCTCACTGCTCTTACCATAAAGAATCCTCTTCTATGTTTGTGTACAAACCTTCTTTCCTCCAGACGCAGAGGATGTCCCCTCGTCACAGTCACAATCACAGTCCTGGGCATAAATAGATGACGAGAGATCTCTGTACCGACCCCTGATAAATAAATAAATAAACCCTCATTTTGATAATCAAATTATCATGACAATGTGAAAAGTGGCTTTTCATATAATAATCTACCAGAATAACTTGCGTTCTCATTCCATATATTATAGAGATGAGCGAACGTGCTCAAAACGAGCACTGTACCGCTCGGCTCCCCTGCGCTCACATGGGCGCAGGCAGCCGCTTCCGTCCTCCTGAGGAGGACGGAAGCGGCTGCCTGCGCCCATGCGAGCGCAGGGGAGCCGAGCGGTACAGTGCTCGTTTCGAGCACGTTCGCTCATCTCTAATTATAATATCATTGGCAATTTATAACAATAGGAGGTTTTGTCCAGTGTTCAGTCAGATGGGTGCACAATTATTTTGAAAGCTGGAGGAGATTGTGCAGGTTTTGTGATTATCAACATTTCTCAATTTCCAGGAAATCCTGTTTATGCTTCCAAATCATTCTAAGCTACAGACATGGGTCTTCACCAATCAGCTTTGGTTATCCAGTTTTAACTCTTTGATGTTTGGCTTATATTTCAAGAAAAAAAAAAACATTTCCTCCATGGTGATAAAATCATGTTGACTCCACAACAAGAAGAATTTCAACATGGTCCAAAATCTGGTGTTACCTGTAACATGTTCCTCCTTTGAGAAACATTGAGCTCACAACAGTCACTGAGTTTACTGCGGCCACAGTAGTATTTTGGCAATTAAGGATACAACTCACAATATCTATTTGAAATAGTTTAGCTTATACATTTTATAATAATACATAGTTTTCTAAAATGGATTTTGGTTTACAAATTTATTAGTTGTAAGTACATTTCTTCATTCTAAGTAAATGTATAAAATAAAAATATAAAGTATCTAAACACCACTTGCTGCAATAAAGACCACTCTGTGCCTGCATGATCCGTGACTTAATATGTGAAATTAAGCAACTTTTATTTTTAACACATGAATCTTGTTACCATGTTCCTTTTCAATAATACAGTAAATACATATTACAAACATTCTGCTGGATAATGAACTGTTAGGGCTCATGCACGCGAACATATTTTCTTTTGGTGTCTGTTTGATTTTTTTTTGCGGACCATATGCAGAACCATTCATTTCAATGGGTCCGCAAAAAAAACCAAAAAACTAAAGTTACTCCATGTGCATTCCGTTTCTGTATGTCCATATTTCCGTTCCGCAAAAAAAAATAGAACATGTCCTATTATTGTCCGCATTACGGACAAGGGTAACACTGTTCTATTAGGGGCCAACTGTTCCGTTCCACAAAATAAGGAATTCACATTGACATCATCCGTATTTTTTGCGGACCGCAATATACATACGTTTGTGTGCATGAGCACTTAATTGTACAAATCAGTCAATGACAAAACAAACATCTTAGCAATTGAATATAAAGAACAGCATCTCATAATGTTGTGACCATTCGGTAAGATATGTTGGATTTTATCCCACAATAAAAGATATTAAAAAAATATATATTAGGATATTAAGTTGGTGATTACACGGCTCATTTATTTATCTCAGTTTGGATGAAATGTATCAGATTTATTTTTAGCAGCATTTTTTAAACCATTTACATCCTTGTTTGAATGTCTTATTTTATAAATGTAACTTTTTCTAATTTAGTTAGCAGTAAACTGGATTATTTCTACTGCTACTCGTAAAGGATCTGAACTGAGAAGAAGGGGCACAGTCGGAAATTAGTTGGGGAAAAGATCAGAAGGTCACAAATATTATTTTAATTAAATATTAGTAGGTGCTTGATACAAACTTCCAGCAGATGGTTGGGAAATGTACAGCACGGGTCTCTACACACATGAATTTTGTCTGCTGTTTCTTTTCCAGTAAACAAAAAAATGCGAGAACAGGTACATGTTTTTGTGGCTTCTTCTGTTAGTAGCTGTGTTTTTTTTTTTTTTGGGGGGGGGTTATTAGGTGTATTTAACAGTATGTTTTACCACTAGCGTTTTATGTTATTCCCCTATAGAGAAGGTGATATGAAAATGCCTTAAAAATAGCAAGAGCTATAACATGTTGATTTATTTTTTTAAAAAGAAACCAGAAAATCTAAAAACGCCACCTAATGAACAAAAACCCACAAAAAACTTGTATACTGTGTTTTATATTTCCCATAGACCGTCAGCTAACATCTGGAGCTGCCGTTTTTTTTTATCTCAATAAAATGTACCAAAATGCAGGTACAAAAAACGGCACCAAAAATGTAAAAATCCAGGAAAATGTGTGAGAATACCCTACGTAAATTTACATGCCTTGGGTAAACATATATCTATCCGAAGGGAGAAATAAAAATGGAAATAATATAAAAGGGAAGACTAGAGTAACAGTATTGCCTTTTCTAATTTCAATTTTCTGTGTTTTTCTTTTTCTTGCTATATTTAACCAACTGGGGTGATTTTTTTTGCTGGAAGCTTTGATGGACACCATTTTGCCTAAAAAATTGCGACCTTTTGTAATTTTTACCCCACTCTTAACACTTTTAAAACATTTTGTAAAAGGACTCAAAAATGGTGCAGCCTCATTCCAGTTTTAAAGATGCACCAAATTTATCAAACAATCTGCAACATTTTATAAATTTGGCGCAAGTTACGGCAATGCAGACTCAAACAAAAGTGACTTCAAAATTTGCCCTCATGAAAATTTCCCTCAGTATATGTACTGTAGACAGATTATAGAAAGATACTAGAGATCCTAGAAACAATCACTGTGCCTTGGTCCATTATGTCTGGCCATGTTGTTTTTCGTGCACAGTTTAGTATTATTCCTTTAAAATCCACTTTTTACCTAGAATACCTGACTGTATAAGAAAACCATGTACCTGGATGGAGCGTCCTACATTGTCCCTCTAATCCAGCGTCCACCACATAGATCTTCATGTTTGGAAAACATTCCTTGTTTGCAACCCAAAGAGATTATGAGCAGATTACTCGATCGCCGCTAAATGCACACGGACGGATTTATTACGATTATAGTTGTTTTGTCACTGTCTGCACACGTTATATAGGGAATCAATAAATTTATTAAATGAATACTGAATGTTTATGAGGAAAACTGATTGATATTACTCAGTACAGGCACCTGGCGTGTTGTCCACGCATGTCATACATTTTAAACTCCCTATAGCAGAATAGACTTATATCGTGCAAGGATGTACTAGTAGAAAAATAGCAAAGAAAATAGAACAGAAAAAATATAATATTTAAAAACATAGAACAGGTAATTGATATCCCTGCACGACTAGTATTTAGTAGGAATTGACTGTATTTTCACCTATCTATCTATCTATCTATCTATCTATCTATCTATCTATCTCATATCTATCTATCTATCTATCTATCTATCTATCTCATATCTATCTATTATCTATCTATCTATCGATGATGCAGCAGGGGTAGACTGACTAATCCTATAGATGGCATTAACGTAGACTGTCTGTCTAGACCTGCACCAGATTTATTACAGGGGCTCAGGCTGGATGATCAATCTGGTGCAGGGATAGATACTTTTGTCTGACTCAATAACAATTATTATTTGGCTTACATTGAGACAGAATTTTACGCCATTGGAAAACGTGAAAAACTTTTCCATGTAAAATGCCCTAAAAGAACAACTTTTTTGAAAAGGTTCAGTCTCCAGAAGCATCAAGGCTTTTTTCATTGTAAGAACTGTGAATCTGTGGAATAGACTTCCTCAGGTCGTGGTCACAGCAGGAACAGTGGACAGTTTTAAAAAGGGTTTAGATGAATTCTCAAAAGTAAATGAAATTAATGCTTATGTAAATGTGTAGAAATCTGAGTCTCACGTGCTTCTGGGATTTGCATCCCCACCTATCCCTTGGTTGAATTTGATGAACTTATGTCTTTTTTCAACCTTATTAACTATGTAACTATATAAGAATTGTGGCTCGGTTTTGGCACACCTTAGGTCATGCCCCCTTTCCTGTGAAATTGCATCCCCTTTTTGAGCGAGCCCCAATTTGCACCACTTTTCAGGCACAGACACTTTAGTAAATCTTGGTCAGTGTGTTTTAAAGTAAACAAATGACATCAGTAAACTTTAGTCATTCCATTTTCAAATACCATATACCCTATAATAGTGTTCTTATATTCTTGCATCTAAAAGATACAGTAACAATAATGCAAAGAATAGTCGCTGTCTGTCACAGTGTGTTTCTCAGTATACACCACTAGGTGGCAGTAAAAGCTTTGTGAAAAATAATTACCAGCCTCTGATCCAACAAAGCCACAAAGGGCATTTTTCCTGTAACTTTTTTGCGAAAAAAAAAAGAACGTGAAATAGAAAGTACAAAGCGCTGCCTGGTACAACAATGGCGGTATTTATAACTCTCTGTTCGTTTACTGACCTTTGTCATTTCAAATATTTGCAAAATGTACGTTTAAGCTTGCATGGTAGATGAATAATTTACCAGAAAGGACGGAGGTTTCTGATGCTATCAGATCAGACACAATTGCATTAAACTGTTTAGATTTCATTTAGCTAAATGCTAATGCATGCAGAGCTTTACAAAGCAGAACAAATATTAATATCATTACTGTGATAAGCGTTCTTCAGGTTCCTTGACTTTTACACTGGAGCTGCATGGCATAAACCTAAGATCTTCTCCTTCTAAATGTGATGATTCTCTGATTAGCTAAATGCTCATCAGGGAAATAACGCAAACAGTCGATGAAAGCTCAGAAATTCGCACATTCACAACCTTCCTCTTTAAAAGGTTAACCTCAGCAATGCCGTCCTGTACCTAGACTTACTCCTTGGAGGAGATAAGGAGTTGGCGCTGATCTTCACTCTGGCGGTGTACAAGGGAGTTTTCTTACATATGCCTTTATATATATGCCCATCTCTGGTGAAATTTAATTGGCAGAATGACTACTACCAAGGTCAGTCTTAAAGGGAATGTGTCATCAGAAAATTATCAATTATTTAAAGGCTATATACACTATATGTAATTTTTTTATGATTGCATGTTACTCATTTTTGGCTAAAAATCATTTTTTTCAATTGGCCTTTATTAAAAATATTGAGTTGTTCTGTTACAAAGGGTTAACTGTTTTTCTAACTGTGTAACTGGTACTTTCATTTTGTGCCTGGTCATCTAATAACCCTTATCTCTAAACTACTGAGAGTCATAAACACTTATTTTAGCCACATTCTTATCAGTAAGATAAGAACTGAGCTACAATGAGTGTACATAATGTCAGAGATATGAGCCCGTCTATTCCCCAGGTGACGGAAAAGGCAGAAAATCCATAGGGTACTACTAGAGCATCTCAGTTATGTACAGAAAAAAGATTTCATATTTTTAATAAAGACTAATTAAAAAAAATATTTTAGTTAAAAAAAAGAACAAAAAATTGCTCCCAAAGGTTTATATAGCCTCTAAAGCAGGTTTTTGTGTTAAACATGTTTTTTTTTTTAGAATTTTTTCTAATTTTTGTTTTGATCACAAAGTGTTCAGATTTTTTTTGGCGCACTCCTATTATTGTTCCTTCTAGTCCTATTAGAACATTTTCTTTTAATTGTTTTTTTTTTAAATTACTTACTTACAAAAAAGGAATACCAGAAAAAGTAATGTGATCTAAGCCTTGGTTATGCATTTCTGACCACCTACACTGAAGCAGATAGCATTGTAAGGGTGCGACCAGTCAGGTTTCTTGATGCAGTTTTGGAAGCCAAACCCAGGAGTGAATGAAAAAAATGAGGTGAAGACGTATCTGTTCTTTCTACATTTTCTCCTTTTATGATCCACTCCTGATTTTGGCTTTCAAAACTGCATCCAGAAACCTGACCATATGGCCATACACGGCAGGACAGGGTGCACCAAAAGTAAGTGGTTGCCGAAAACCAGCATCATAATCATTGCAGCCCAGGCTTGGAAAAGAGTCTTCCTGAGAAGAGTCATGGTTATTCATGAGCTCCTGCTCTCCCCACTCATCTGCTGAGGATTGACAGTCTTTTCCTTACTTTACTCCCTGGAAGAGAACTGAAATCAGCGCGACTGTCACTACTTTGAGTGAGGGCAGCATAACGTTGATGACAATTTCCCTTTAATTAGGTGGCCGGTGGTGCTGGGTCCGGCCACTACCAAGCCTTCCTAATGGTGTTCTGCTCAGCTATTTTCGGAATCCCCATAAAAATGAATGTGAGCGCACTGCGTTTGTGCAGGCACGGCTCCCATTAATTTCTATGGGGTCAATGGAAATAGCTGTGCCAGTGCGTGGCTATTTTCGGTGGCCCCATAGAAATGAATGGAGGGAATGTTTGTGGCTCTGTTTACAAGATGGGTGAAGGTCCCAGAGGTGGGACCCATACCTATCAGACAATGGGGGCATATCCTAGCAATATGCCCCCATTGTCTGAGATGACACAACCCCTTTAAGAATTCAGACAATCTATACAATGTGGTCTGCACCCAGACATATCCCCATTTTCACCTAGGCAGCCCCTTTGACATGAGCATTGGAGGATTTAATGCTTTTTTTGGAGATCCGGTGACGTACCAGCTCTCCATGGGTGAAGCTAGGCCGAGGCTTCAGCCTAGCAGTGAGTGCTGTGATGTCACTAGCTCTAATGAGCGGGCTTTAGCTCTGCCCTAGCCTATAAAATAGTGACTTCACTGGCAACACTGCTAGGCGGAAGCCTCCACCTAGCAGTTTAAAAAATATAAACAAACAGCTCTTGCCTTGAGCGATACAATGAAGGGCAAGGGAGAGCATCGGAGCATTTCATGTCACAGGGCTTGCCTGGGTGAAAATGGGGGTATGTCCAGATTCAGCTCTGAACCCGGACAACCCCTTTAAAAATCGGGCAGCTGCAGTCGAATTGGCGGCACGGTTCTTCATCACAGCTGGCCACGACCTGAACGGATCATGACTGAGCCGTGTGGGTGTATCTAAAATAGTTGGGAATGGGAACAACAATCGTACATGGACCCTAGAATAAGGATACTATTTAAGCAATGCAAGAAATGGCATGGAGCAGATTGCTCAATAAATACGCAGTCTGTCACTTTGGTGCAATTAAAAAGCATAATTAGAAATGAAATGGGCATCAGTGGACTTACACCTCATCCGATTTTAATAATGTGATTTATACAATAAGGGACATTTTGTGGTGAGTGCTGCGGTTTTATGTCATAGAGTGCACAAACAGTGGTTCCATTAGGATTACACATAAAAGTGCTATACAGTGTGCAACTTCAACTCCCATCTAGTGCTCACACAATAAAACTATACAGTTTTATTAAAGCACATGCAGAATGTTTATATGGTGAGCCCCAATGTAAATGTAGACAAGCCTCTGTACAGCACTGTAGAATATGTTGGTGCTATATAAATGAATAAGATAAAGTACCGTACAGAGTGTAAAAGTCATTCCATGTCCATATGGCACATGAATATAATAGACTGTAAATATCAGGGCTACACAAAGAACTTGAAGATGTACTGTATAGTAAATCTTGACCTCTATCTTGTATAAACAGCGCCTCCCCTGTCCACAGGTTGTGTGTGGCATTGCAGCTTAAGTAAAACTTATAAAGAAACCATATACACAGCTGATAGTTTTAAATATTTTATTTAGATTGTAATTGATTATAATATGGTACTAATAAAAGTTACGTCCTAACAAGTAAATAACAGCACATGTTATAAAAAGGAGTTTTTTGGTCTTTGAGGACCATTTGTAAATAATTTATTTGGCATTGCAGCTTAGCTCTGTGGACAGGCACAGTGTTATACATATGTCTGCCCACATGCACCTGGATACAAGAAGTACATTTTTTGTTCTAGATATACCCACACATAGTGACACTTAAATAATGATGCCATACAGTGCCCACATACAGTGGGGAAAAAAAGGTATTTAGTCAGTCACCAATTGTGCAAGTTCTCCCACTTAAAAAGATGAGAGAGGCCTGTAATTGACATCATAGGTAGACCTCAACTATGAGAGACAAAATGAGAAAACAAATACAGAAAATTCCATTGTATGATTTTTAACCCTTACAGTACCAGCGCCGTACATGTACGGCGCTGGGACGATGCGGGCACATGGCGCCCGCTCGCAGGTGCGGCAGGCGTCATGGCCGGCAAGTCTCTGCTGTTTCTAACAGCAGAGACTTGCCGCTACTTACCCGATCGGCGGCGTCTTCCTGGGCGATTAGATGCCGTGATCACACGTGATCACGGCATCTAGTTGCGTCTAAACCCGGAAGCGTTCGCTTCCGGGTGGTGTACAGACACCCCGTGTGGCCAATCGGGGTGTCTGTACACCGTATGAAAACTGTAATCCTCGCTGGTGAGGATTACAGTTTTCAAAGTGCAATTCTTATTCTGGCCACTAGATGGCAGGCCAGGATAAGAAATGAGCAATTCATCGATTTCTGATTCTATAAAATCCATAATTGCTCATAAAGAAAAAAAAAAAGCCACAATATATAAGCCCATATATGAGCTTTCAAATAGTAAAACAAAAATTAAAAAAAATGTTAAAAAATATATAAAAAATAAAAAAGATATAAAAGTTCAAATCACCCCCCTTTCCGTATAAGTAAAAAATAAATACCTAAATAACACTAAATATAGACATCATGGGTATCACCGTGACCGAAAACGCCCGTACTTTTAAAATATAAAAAAAAAAATCCAATACGGCGAATTGTGTGGCGGAAAAAAGCGTCCAAGTGGCGATTTGCCATTTTTTGTCGCTTTTTCTTTCTAAAAAAAATTAAATAAAAAGTGATCAAAAAGTCATACACACCCCAGAATGGTATCAATAAAATCTTCAGATTGTCCCGCAAAAAATGAGCCCCCATACAGCTCTGTACACATAAATACCAAAAAGTTATAGGGGTCAAGATATGACAAGGAAAAAAAAAAAGGGCAACTTTCTAATTATTTTTTCACTATCAAAACGCAGGAAAAAGTATACATATTAGGTATTGCCGGATTCGTACTGACCAGTAGAATGAAAGTAACGGGTCAGTTTTAATGCACATCGAACGCTGTAAATAAGAAACCCGTAGAACTGTAGCGGAATAGCGTTTTTTTTGCAATTTCACCTGATTTGGAATTTTTTTCCCGCTTCCCACTACACCATATGCAATATTAAATGGTGGCGTTGGAAAGTACAACTTGTCCCGCAAAAAAAACAAGCCCTCCTACAGCTATGTGAACAGAACAATAAAAGAGTTATAGCTGTTTGAAGGCAGGGAGCGCAAAACGAAAATGCATGACCGAAAAAACCTCCGGTACTGAAAGGGTTAAAGAATTTATTTGCAAATTATGGTGGAAAATAAGTATTTGGTCACCTACAAACAAGCAAGATTTCTGGCTCTCACAGACCTTCTTCTTTAAGAGGCTCCTCTGTCCTCCACTCATTACCTGTAGTAATGGCACCTGTTTGAACTTGTTATCAGTATGAAAGATACCTGTCCACAACCTCAAACAGTCACACTCAAACTCCACTATGGTGAAGACCAAAGAGCTGTCGAAGGACACCAGAAACAAAATTGTAGACCTGCACCAGGCTGGGAAGACTGAATCTGCAATAGGCAAGCAGCTTGGTGTGAAGAAATCAACTGTGGGAGCAATAATTAGAAAATGGAAGACATACAAGACCACTGATAATCTCCCTCGATCAGGGTCTCCACGCAAGATCTCACCCCGTGGGGTCAAAATGATCACAAGAACTGTAAGCAAAAATCCCAGAACCACACGGGAGGACCTAGTGAATGACCTGCAGAAAGCTGGGACCAACGTAACAAAGGCTACCGTCAGTAAAACACTACGCCGCCAGGGAGTTAGATCCTGCAGTGCCAGATGTGTCCCCCTGCTTAAGCCAGTACATATCCGGGCCTGTCTGAAGTTTGCTAGAGAGCATTTGGATGTTCCAGAAGAGTATTGGGAGAATGTCATATGGTCAGATGAAACCAAAGTCGAAACTCGTCGTATTTGGAGGAGAGTGAATGCTGAGTTGCATCCAAAGAACACCATATCTACTGTGAAGAATGGGGGTGGCAACATCATGCTTTGGGGCTGTTTCTCTGCAAAGGGACCAGGATGACTGATCTGTGTACATGAAAGAATGAATGGGGCCATGTATCATGAGATTTTGAGTGCAAACCTCCTTCCATCAGCAAGGCCGTTGAAGATGAAACGTGGCTGGGTCTTTCAGCATGACAATGATCCCAAGCACGCCGCCAGGGCAAGGAAGGAGTGGCTTCGTAAGAAGCATTTCAAGGTCTGGAGTGGCCTAGCCAGTCTCCAGATCTCAACCCCATAGAAAACCTTTGGAGGGCGTTGAAAGTCCGTGTTGCCCAGCGACAGCCCCAAAACATCACTGCTCTAGAGGAGATCTGCATGGAGGAATGGGCCAACATACCAGCAACAGTGTGTCTTGTGAATACTTACAGAAAACGTTTGACCTCTGTCATTGTCAACAAAGGATATATAACAAAGTATTGAGATGAACTTTTGTTATTGACCAAATACTTATTTTCCACCATAATTTACAAATAAATTATTTAAAAATTAGACAATGTGATTTTCTGGATTATTTTTCTCATTTTGTCTCTTATAGTTGAGGTCTACCTATGATGTCAATTACAGGCCTCTCTCATCTTTTTAAGTGGGAGAACTTGCACAATTGGTGGCTGACTAAATACTTTTTTTTCCCCATTGTAACAGCACCATTATAATATTCCTATACAACACCCATATAAAACACAGCATTGTTTTTGCAAATTATACAAACATTTCATCTTTTTATTATGCACTTGCCAGATGTTGAAAAAGTGGCTATAGCTCTCCAGGAGTGGTGTGGCCTAAAACTTATAGACAGATTTAAGAAAACAAAGGATTTTTGTGCCAATTTAAGCCTGCTTTTAATAAATGTGGGCCAAGGCCATTTGAACCCACAGTACATGAGCCCAAACTCAGTATCCTGATGCCATGAAAACACATACCAACATTGCATCAGACCATGCAGCTGGGAATGCCCTGAAACTGGACGGGACTGCCATTTATAGGTGAGACTTACATAAGCCTGTTGGAAACTATAAAAGCATAGATCCCTAAGGAAGACAAAAAACGAAAATTGAATTCAGCAGCTTTGGAATATTTTATTGTGGACATCGTCCATGGTGATCAACATGTTTCAGTTGTATGGCTCCAAATCCCCTGACATATGAATGTACTTTTCATTGATTTTTCTGTTTCATGCTATATATTTCAGCTGGTAGGAGAATTAGGATGCTGGTGGACAGCAGATGTGAATAGCTTGCAGACTGATTTCTATTCTCTAGCTGATTGCTGAGCAGAGGTTGTCCTCAAAAGTGATTGAGTAATATTTATAACCACATAGTAAGATGATAATGGGATGAGAGGGGAGCGAGTGAAGGAGGAGTGAGTGACTAATGAGTCAGGTCTACATCATTTCCATGACATCTGCAATCAGCCGAGCACCGCTTTATACTTAATCATATAGAGTACGTTATATGGACAGAGAAGGGAGGGCAGCTTACCATCTAGGATGAAGGGCTTCTGGCCTCAAGCTTCACGTCATTCACCTCCCCATGTCAGCATTCAGTAGCTAAATATTGCATGTGGACAGACTTCTGTTGGCCGCTGCATATTAGTCATATCCCTGTGTACTTTCCAGTAAAGTTGTAGAATTGTACTCAGTGTAATTAATCTACATTAAATGTTGAGTAATGTTGTAACTTTATTTATCTTGTCATAATGCTGAGTTACAGCCGGCGTTATATTCCAGAGCTGCGTTCACAATTTTGCAGGCTTTAGAACTAAAATCCCTCACAGTTCCTTGCTTGTTAAAGTCGGTACAGTGCTTACTCTGGTGATTTATATTTGAGGAAGTGTAGACATATACAAAGTGCAACTGGACGGTCATCTGATAAATGAATACTAACTTTTCGATTGCGTTACAGGGGCTTGGCTAAACTACTAATACAGTATGTCCACCGACAAGCTTGCTGACCTTTCTAATGAAAATTATCAGAACTGTAAATGTAGATCTAGGAGATAAGATGCATGTAGATTATCACTACCCAGATGCATAACTTTCCATTTATCCAGATTGAACATTGACACAGTCAGCTTGTAGTTTTTGGATACCTGCCATAGACAGTACAGTACTACACAGCTTGGTGTCATCTGCAAAAGTAGAAATGGTGATATTAATCCCGTCCTCGATATCATTAATAAATAAAATAATAGAGAACCCAGCAGTAAACCTTGGGGTACACCACTTTTAGGGGGATCTGTGGCTGGTATGGTCAAGGGGCATTATGGCTGCAAATGTGAAGAGATATTGTGGCTGGTATAGTCAGGGGGTTGTGGCTGGCAATGTGATGATTCACTGTGGTTGGCATAGTCAAGGTGCACTGTGGCTGGCATTGTGGCTGGCATAGTTAGGGAGAACTGTGGCTATCAATGTAATAAGGCACTATGGCTGGCATAGTCAGGGGACACTGTGGCTGGCCATGTTATGACTCTGTATTGTATCAACTATATATCCCCCATATCATTTGTGAGTGGCCAGAGCAGAGGATGGGAGTGATAATGGGTGTGGCTGTCACAGTCAATCACCGTGGCTGTCCTCTCACTGTTGCTCCCTAGGGCCACGCAGTGAAAGGAGGAGACACCTTTCTTCCCTTGGGTCACACCCTGGTTATGGTGCTCCTACCTGATAGTATTATTTTTAATATTATTATTTATTATTAAAGTGCCATTCATTCCATAGCGCTGTACATATGAAAAGGGGTATACATGCAGACAATTGCACTAAGCATGAACAAGACGAGTGGTAAAACTAGTACACAAGGAGGGAGGGGACACCCTTGATGTTAGGTGTTTTGATGAGTGTAAGGTAGGGCATGTGCAATGTGCAGTGGCCGGCATATTGTCAGTAATCTTAAGTCACTCCTTAAATAATCCCTCCACTGCAGTAAAGTCTGTATTGCCCTCAACGGTTGTTACATTACTGACTGACTCTTTTCACTCGGCCATGCAGATTCCAAGTTCTCCTTTCTCTCTTTCTTGTCGTAGTTCTTGCAGCAATCACACAGAGATCTGTTAGTCTCTGCAACTTGAAGGAGCATAAGTCACAGCTTCCTTTCCCTTTCAACTCCCTCCTTAGACTCTCCTAGAACACTCCAGAGCTGGCGTTGGAGCCAGCCACCACCTAGCAACCTCCTGAAAAGGCGCTGCATCAGGGTTAATTAACTCCATCACTACCATACTATTGGACATAACATTAAATTACATAGCAATAAATAACAAACCATTAGCATATACCCCCACTACTATTTTCACCGATGAGCCCCATACTCCATCCATTAAGCCATTCCCCCACCGGCCACTTAGTTACAGTGTGTAGTAGCAGCCAGCCTTATTTGACTCCTTTTATCACCCTGCACTTTCACTGACTCTCTCCATTACCTTCATCACCCTTCCCTGACTGCAGTTATACTGTTAAGCCTTCCAGGATGGTCTGAGAACCCTGGCTCTACTGTAAATAGTCAGTCAGGGATGGTCTGAAAATTTGTGTTGCAATTGGTCAACTTCGGACATATCCTTTAATGACCATTTACTGCAGGAGTGTTTAAACCATCCCTGACTGGTCACTTTCAAGCAAGAATTTTCAAACTATGTATACCCAGGGAAGTTTGAAAACCACTGTCATAAGTGGTCAGGGACTGCATGAAAAACTCTGCTTTGGACTGGTCCAACCAAACTGATGGGTGTTAACTGTGTTAATGCCCATTAATGGGTGCTGTTGTCATAAAATTGATGCCACTTGTGGTGATAGAGGGATCCAGATATTAAAATTATTGTTAGGAGTAGGCAACCTCTCCCTTTACATTCCTGTAGGGGGTCATCACCTTTTCCCTCTTCCTTGTCCTTCCAGGCCGGAGATTGTAGCAATAAAAAACTA
Source organism: Rhinella marina (assembly GCA_900303285.1). Classification (NCBI taxonomy): domain Eukaryota; kingdom Metazoa; phylum Chordata; class Amphibia; order Anura; family Bufonidae; genus Rhinella; species Rhinella marina. The sequence goes on from ONZH01021734.1 coordinate 217,415, forward strand.
GTAAGATGGAGCAACTTAATAGAAACCAGAGCCCTATCATAAAGTGTGGAGATGTCAGCGTTATGCAGACCAGAACCGTTAGAGGGGTCAGGAAAAGGCTAGTGTCCTTTCCAGCCGAGGTCACACATGAAACCCCTATCTTGTAATATAGATCAAAGAAAAAAGTGAACAAATCCATATTTGAGCCACATGCTTCCTCTCAGGCCATGGATATGCTTCTACGGTATCAAAGTCAAATAGATTACTGCTCAGTAACAGAGAGCAATCAGATAACTCAAGCTATCCTGCCATTACCTCCGCCATGTTTAGTATGCACATGTGCGGGATATTTGGACGGAGTGGATGGAGGTAATATGAAGTTGCTTACGTGAATACCTTTTTAACACATGTAGGTACTGACCCTTTTTAACACATGTACGGAGAAAAGCAATGTGTCATTTCTTTGGGGATCACTAGCTTGATGGACTGACCAATATTTCTGCTTACCCAGGCAACCGTACTTATTTGTCGCATGTTCTGTTTTTATCCCTTTTATTTTCCAAACTGTTATTTTGCACTGTGTTTATATATCTGTATATTTTATGTTATATTTTCTACGATTACCCCATTGTTTGTACGCACTGTCCTTTTTTATATTAAAACGTCACTTTAATAAGAGCCTTCTTGTGTTCTAACGATTCCATGACCTTAGAAGTAGCGTTACCTAGATTGATTTATTAACCCTGTGAATGCTAGCAGCTGTAGAGAGTACTTTGGTGTTATTTAATGCAAAGGTGTCTCTTCAGCCTGATATGATGAGTGGTGGCAGCTAAGATTGATTAGTTTCAGGAAGGAGTGCTGACAGAGGGAGGTCCAGTGTGACTCTGCAGGCTCCCTTCCTGAATATAAGCCGCAGATCCTGACATTGCTTTAAAAAAAGATACATCTACAATCTGCACACAATGCACCATGATGAGAAAGTGAACACAGAATTTTGGAAATTTCTGCTAATTTATTAAAAAGTAAAAACTAAAATATTGCATGGAAATAAGTATCAAGACTCTTTGCTATGACACGTGAAATTTAGCTGTGGGGCCTCCTAATTCTAATTCTCTTGATCATCTTTGAGATGTTTCTACACCTTGGTTGGAGTTTACCTGTTGTAAATTCAGTTGATTGGACATGATCTGGAAAGACAAAGCCCTGTCTATATAAGGTCTCACAACTGGCACTGCCTATCAGATTAAAAACCCAGCTATGAGGAGGAAAGAACTGCCCGTAGAACTCAGGACTGTGTGGAGGCACACATCTGGAGAAGGGTACAAAAAGTATTCTGCTCCACTGAAAGTTCCCAATAGCATGGTGTTCTCCATAATTCTTATATGGAATAAGTTTGGAAAAAACAGGAGTCTTCCTAGAGCTGGCCACCCCACCAAACTAAGTAATTTATGGGAGAAGAGCCTTGGTAAAAGAAGTGTCTGAGAACCCAATGGTCAATGTGTCTGAGCTCCAAAGATCCTTTCTGCAGATGGGAGAATCTTCCAGAAGGTCAACCATCACTACAGCGCACATGAAATCTAGGCTTTATGGCAGAGTGGCCAGAAAGCAGCCTCTCCTGCAAAACAGCATCTAAAAGATTCCCAGACTGTGAAAAACAAGAATCTTCTGTCTCGTGAAACCAAGATTGAACTTTTTGGCCTAAGTGACATGTTTCGAGGAAACCACAAACTGCTCGTCACCTGCCCAATACCTGGCTGCTCTGACGCCCCTAGACGGGCTGCTAACCCATATGCCAATCACATGCCTTGTCCCTGGTAGTGAATAGGGCGGTGGGAGCACTAGTCCTCACCACTAACACCTAGGGTAACAACAGAGAAAGGACAAACAACACAAACACCACAAACAATCCTCGAATGGAGACAACAAACAGGAGACAACAACAGGAGTGAACAGGGGATCCAACAACACCATTCCAACCCCTCCACAGCAACTCCACCAGAGGTCAGAATAAAAGATCTGGAAAGAAGGTCTATATCTGGCAACAAGGGAAGCAGAAAGGGAGAATATATAGCAGCTGGGAGTGGCTGACAGACAACAGCTAAAAAGAAAAGCTACAGATTCCTAAATGAAACAAAAAGTATCGGAAACCTAGGTAGGAAAACCTGGACCAGAATCCATTCCCACCACTAGGTCATGGAGTGATCTCTTGAAACCGTGCGAGTAGCCACGGGCTGTGACCTTCCGGCCCCAGACACAACAGGGTCAGCGATAGGTCGTGACACCCTCATGACAAATATATTCATATACATATTCATACCATGTACATTTACTGGTAATGGAGGGGGCAAATTGTGGCCTGGAAAGGTGCTTTCATTATATGGTTTCAAGTGAGAACGGGAAACAGGATGGACCTTCATAGAGGAAGTTTTAATCAAAAAGTGACTTCATTAATTTGAGCAGAAATTTGAAATGGCTCAATATATTTCCACCCTAGTTTTGGAGAAAGTACCTGCAACTTTAGATTATTTGTAGAAAACCACACTTTATCTCCTAGATCGAAAACATTGGTTGCTTTTCAATGTTTGTCAGCAGCCTGTTTGAATTGTTTTTGAGCATCATGCAAATTTTCAACAATCTTTTCTTGTACCTTGAGTAATGCTGTCAAACATTTAGTTACTGCTGAAAGTGTGGTTGAAATTGGTAAATCTGGAATGAAAACTATACATTAAATCCTTTTATGTATTAACATAAAAAAGACTTTATTGAGAGTATGCTCAGAGTTATTATATGCAAACTCAGCTGTGGGGAGATAATCAATCCAGTCATCCTGAAGATGACTTATGAAACATCGGAAGTACTACTGAAAAGTTCTTTTAGTTTGTCCATTTGATTGAGGATGAAAAGAAGATGAGAAATGTTTTCCTGTCCCCAGAGCAGAGCAAAAGCTTTTTCAGAATTTAGAAGTAAATTGTACTCCTCGATCTGAAACCACATTGTCAGGGATTTCATGTAATAAATGTAAACATTTTCTGAAAATTGTCTCTCTTTTCCGCTGTAGTAAGAGGTTTCAAATTGACATCAATCTGCATAGGTTCAGGTATAGATTCAGTATTTCGCTGGGTCATTTGATAAAGATAATTTTATTAATAGGCTACTGGCCTAAGGTAACCTGGTTGTGGTCTAATTTACCTGGTTCAGCTTCACTCAGGAAGCCACAGTGGGGAACACTGAGGTCAGTATAACAGTGTTTGTTTGCATGTGATAAATGAGACTCCTATTTGGTCAGCCTGACGTATGCCACAGAGTTGACACAGCCTGGGTTAAGCAGGGTGCTGGCAACAGCTGACCTACATGGTGGGATACTGGTACTTATGATAATTGCTGGAAGACAGGTGTGTTTCTAGCCAACTGGAGTAAGATATCTCAATTTGATCAGTCTCCCCTATGAATTTAAAATACGTTTTGAAGGTGAAGGTGTAATATACTTTCATATGGTATGGCATAATCATTTTTTGACTTGGTCTTTAATAAAAAATATTCTGTTACAAAGGGTTAACTGTTTTTCTAGATGTGTGAATTGTACTTTTTACTTTCACATTGTGCTGATCATCTAATAACCCTTATCTCTAATTTGCTAAGAGGTCATAAACACTTATTTAAGCCACATTCTTATCAGTATGATAAAAACTGAGCTATAATAAGTGTCTGTAATGTCAGAGATCAGAGTCCGTCAGCTCCCCAACAACAGAAAAGAGAGAACATCCAGAGGCTGCTTGTAGAGCATCTCAGTCCTGTACAGAAAAAAGGACCCCATATTTGTAATACAAACCAATTAAAAAAATCATTTTTAGCTCACAATTGCCCCCCAAAGGTTTACATAGCCTTTAAATATTAGGGTATGGCCAAATGGTCAGGTCTCTGCATGCAGTTTTGGAAGCCAAAACCAGGAGTGGAAAATAAAAGGAGAGAAAGTATTAAGGATAGATACGACATCTCTTTTTTTTTTAATTCACTCCTGGTTTTGGCTTCCAAAACTGCACACAGTGTGGCCATACCCTCACTGCCCATTTTAATTGCAAATGCTTTGTTAAATTTTTGTAAAACCCTCTTGTGTCCTCTCCTGTGTTCTGCCTCTTTGTACTTGTTTGTTGTTATATTACATTGGTGGTGGTGGACAATGGCGCAACTGAACTTTAGATGTGGGTTCGGATTCCTGTCAAGTCCTGCACTGTTTCTCCTTTCTTGAAAGAACTGACGAATCAGCAGATAGGAGGCCAGGCAGGGTGGTCTCAACTGTCACTGCTCTGGTATACTCAGTGGTGGAGTTTGCAGCCCACTAACCAAGAGAGTGCTTTGAGTCCCAGAAGGCACCCTGCTGAACATAAGCGATTGGTTGTACAAAAACAACTAAAGGGGTGGATATGCTGCAGAGAGGCCCGTAGGAGGCCCTTTCCAACTGTAGAGCCATAGCAGAAGTGCCCAGGCTGCACTGCTAGGCTGAGAGTGGACTTAGCGGGCTGAAAGTGCAGAGCTTAGCAGGCAGATGGCACAAAGCTTAGCGGTGCAATGAGGCAGAGTTATGTCTGGGTTTCTTGTGTCCCCACTGGTCTCTGTACTCCCAAGTTCATCTTAACTCGAATGTGACTGCTGTGGTGAGTGATTGCAAATTTGTTATTATTGTAATCTTACTGACCTACAGAATAAGGATGTTGTGTCATGTTTAGCTCGAACGCCGTAATAACAAAACCCCCCCAAAAAGTCTGATTTTTTTAAAATTTTTTTCCCATACAAGATGTAGTAAATTAAATTGTACCATAAAAAAGTACAACTTGTCCCTCAAAAAATATGACCTCATATGGCTATGTCAATGTAACATTAAAAACTTGTGCCTTTTGGAAGGCATAAAGGAAAAACAAAAATGAAAACAAAAATTAACCTAGCCCTTTAGGTGTTAAAAGAAAAATCCATGGCTAAACAACTTCAATCATTTTAAGTTCTGACCTGGGGTTTGAATTTATTTTGGGGTCTGGTTTGGGGATTGATGCATAGTGCATTGGTTGCAGCAGACTGCAGAACACCCTATACAACCAAAATGAAGATCAGCAGAAGAACTTGAAACAGAGCAGAGGTGGAACTACTGCCATAGCAGCTGCTACAGGGCCCACAATGATTATTGTGTGATTAGATGAGGCCCACACATCCATTACGGCCTGAGCCTCTTTCCCCAGCAGGCGCAATGCAGTGACTGTATTACACCTGCTGTGCTTAGTAGAAGAGTGCAAAGGACAATCATCTTTCTCTGATCTGTGCTTTCTTCTATGCGCCTGCTGGAGGAGATGTGCTCTGTTAATTGGAGGAATGGGGCTAGGTGAGTATTAATGTTTTTTTTTATTTTATGTATACTGAATATAGGTGGGGCACTAAGGGTGAACACTACTGTGTGGAGACATTAAAGAGGACCTTTCATGGGTCCACATTCTGCTAAATAAGTAGCAGGTTTTGGAGGGCATGGGCCGGGGAGTTGGGGGAAACTTACTATTTCTTCAGGGAGCAGTTCCGTTGGCCCGCTGCGCCCCAGTAAAGATCCGGCGCGCGCTATGCAAATGCATAGCATCGGAACAGGGAGGAGGAGACGCCAGGGATTCTCAATGGGCGTCTCCTTCTCTCTGGCTGTAGCGCTGTCCAATCGCAGCAGAGAGCGTCACAGCCAGGGAGAAGAAATAGTAAGTAACCCCAACTCCCCGGCCCATGCCCTCCAAAACTTGCTACTTATTTAGCAGAGTGTGGACCCATGAAAGGTCCTCTTTAAGGGGGAACACTACTGTATGGTGGCCCTAAGGGAGAGCATTACTTTGAGGAGACTAAGGGGGCATAAATATTGAGTGGGAGCACTAAGGAGCCATAACTACTTTGTGAGGGCACTAGGGGAGACTATTTCTATGATGGGGACTAAGGTGGCATAACTACTGTGAAGGAGCACTAAGGGGCAATAACTACTATGTGGGGCCACTAAGGAGGAGCATTCCTGTGAGGGGGACTAAAGTAGTTTGTGTGGGCATAACTACCATTTATAGAGGCACTTAGCGGCATAACTACTTTGTGGGGGCATCACAGGAGCATTCTATTGTGTAGTGGTTCTGGGGGAGCATAACTACTGTGTGGGGACACTAATGGTATTTTATTGTGTGGAAGCACTAAGGGTGTATTCAACTGTGAAGGGGAACTAAAAGGGCATTACTACTGAGTGGGTGGAGGATTCTGTGGCAACCGTGGGCAGCCTTAACTAACCTCGGGAGGGGGAGTTGCAGAGAAGTTGCTCAAAAATATGCTATTGGTCCCAGTCTAGCTATGCCCCTGGAACACACCATCCATTTACATCTGATCTGTATGTAATGCAGTCTGTATCACAAGTTGCAGAAGAGGTCTGTAAAATTAAACCATGCATTCTACAAAATGAAGATCAGCAGCTATAGACTGTTCATTTACATCTACGGTCTGTATCTCATTGCAGGCCTCTGATCTTCTTTTTTTGATGTTCGTCCTATTGGCCAAATTCCCTAGAAACGGCACTGCCTGTTGGTTATCCTATAGCTTTTCTAGAAATAGGCCCCTTTTAGATGAGCAAGTAGAAAATGATAAATAAGATGGGCTGGCTGGCCCATTCCCTTCCACTCCCACGCCATGCCCCCCTTTTTTGACATGCTGTGAGCGGGCAAAAATTGGCATATATCTAATAGTAAATGACCCCCATAGTGACTTGATTTTTCTTGCCAGGCTGGAGGCTAACAGAATTTACCATATTTTTGCATTTGATTAAAGTTCTATTGTGCTGTATTTAATGTGTGCTCTGATTTATATGTGAGTTGATGCCTTAAAGGGGTAATGGGTTAATGTCATAATGTGAATTACTGTTTTACAGTATATTAAACTTTCTTTTTTCACAGGACAAGACACCAGAAGGTGTTTGTCTGTATTTTGTCAGATTATGCTGTTTCTGCTAAGTCATAATATGGGTCCTTTCAGACAGTAAACATAAGGTACTGAAGGGCTGAATAGATCTAGAAGACAGGTGGGTTTAGTTAAATAAAACTCATGGCTGGAGATGAGCGAAGTTATGAAAATTCGATTTGGCTGCTTCAACAAATTTCATAAAGAAATTTTATTCATGATTTATTACTTAGTCACAAAGTGCATTCCTTTGAATATAGCGGGCCCAATGATGGGGAACAGCAATTGTGCTGCCTCCCCGTCATTGAACCCCTCAGATGGCACATGTATTGCTGATTGTGGCATTTGAGGTTACAATTTAGGCCTTTTAGGGGTTAATCAAGGTAAAAAATATAAAAAAAAAATACTCACCTCATCCATTTGCTCTCGTAGAGACCCATGTGGACTACTTGATTGAAGACTGCACAAAATCTTGTGGTGATGTTATATGTAAACCACACGTGAGATTTTCGCGTGAGAGGTTTCTGCAATCAAGATGGCTTTGCTTGGCCTCTTTACGCGCAATTTCAGGAAAAATAGATTTGTTACCATGAAGAGCGAGGAAATTTGGCTTTACTGCAAATCAACTTTTTCCTGAAATTCGGATCGAAGTCAATTAATTTAGATTCAGTTTACTCAACACTACTCATGGCACACCCATCATAGAGGAGATGAGTGCAAAAAATGAGTGACCGTACATCCAACTCGTCTGTAGGTGTATGTCTCTATGCCCAACTGACAAAGTATGGCAGGCAAGATGGCAGACAATAGAAACCTAGAGTAGTCCTCTCTCTCCTGATTTCCCTTTGATATGTCTATAAACTGGCACCTACAGCTGTAAGTGTCCTCTTGAATAAATACAGGCTTTTGGGTTTGTCTGAGCTGTGCTATGGTAATGAGTGTCTTAACAAGTTCTTCCTCACCTGTAGCAGGATCTATGAAGCTTTAGTTGCTTGTCATCCCCTTGACTAGCACCAAAGCTGCGAAGAATATCCAAGGTCTTAAACCTTGAGTTTTCCTGGAGCAGTGTCCCTCAAGTTGAGCTGATACTGTAGCCCTTAAAGACGCTTGGAGTGTGAGCAGAAGTTTGTGCTTCCTCACTCCTCAGTAGACTAGCTATTTTTCTCTATTATTCAGATTAAATTTACTTTTAAAGGGGTTGTCCTTTGAAAAATATTCTACATTTTTCAAACCAGCACCTGGTTGTGAATACTTTTGTAATTGCATGTAATTAAAAATTTTGTATAGCCACTGTGTTATTCACTGAAATCTATCTGTATCGTGCAACCTGCTGCTTGCACTTTTTCAAATTTTTTTGTCAAGCTCACTGAGATGGAAGCACATGCTCAATACCATCCTTCAACTGCCAACAGCTGCAGTAGAAAGGACACATCCTTTGGGAAAGGACACAAACCCTGAGCTGCCAGCTTGAATTAACTCTAGCAGATCAATTGGAACAATGAATGGATGGGGAGATCTCTGGATCCAAGTAAGGTACAGACCTGGTTCTAGGTTTGTTAGAAAGAGGCTGTTATGTAATATATCATGTCTGATTTTCATTTTGATTAATCATGGGATAACCCCTTTAGGACTAACTGTAGAGTAACTCTAGAGTAACTGTTCTATGACTAAATTACAACCCAGGTCACCCTAAAGGGTCTCAGTAATTCTAGTTTTGCACTATAAGAAACACTTTTTTCCCCCAAAAGTGGAGGAAAAATGTCAGTGCCTCTTATACAGTGAGGGCAGCAATATTGCAGATTGCAGGCTGTGCTGCATCCCCTGTGCACCATACCTCTTACATGTTGTCAGTGAACTATGATACCTCAAGTACGTAAGCAAGATTTCAGGGAGCCGGTAGTTCGTGCAGGGTGCAGGCAGGTAATTCATGCAGGAAGCAGAAGGGTAATATGTGCAGGATTTCGGCTGGAGGAGTAAGAGGGTGGGAACATTACCAATCGGTGGGTGCAGGCTTTCCTCCAACTGCCCCTCCTGGACCTGACTGCTCCACCTGGACATGCTTCAGGTACCTCTATAACAGTGCTTCATCCATAGATCCTCCATAAGTGTGTCAAAGTTGACAATGTGTCAACCACACATCCATAACAGTGTGTAATCCACAGATCGCACATAAAAATGCATCATCCACCGATCCTCCATAAGTGTGTCACCCACAAATCCCTATAACAGTGCATCATCCACGATCCTCCATAACATAATTTTTTTTTCTTATTTTCCTCCTCAAAAACCTAGGTGCGTCTCATGGCCAGCTACGTCTTACAGTCCAAAAATGCAAAACATAGCGGCTGCACCCTGAGGAGCACAAAAAAGCCAAAAAGGTTCAGAAGTCCTCTATAGATAAATCCAAGGTCCAAGAGCAAGGTAAGGAACTAGCTGCAGGGACTGTCCCTAATTTCAGAGACCGTCCTGTTTCCTGAAGACATGTAGGGTATTTCAACAAAACTTTGTTGAGACACAAACAATATAATAAGAGTTATATACTGTCATATCTATACAGTCTACAGATGGCAGTAAACACGTTAACATGTATAATTCGTAACAGTATCTGCAAATTCATGATGTCCTAAAAAAATGAGTGGGACTGATATAAGTCTGGACCATAATTGGTAGCAGGAATCCAGCAGGGTGCCCACCCAGTAATCAGCACTGGTAACAATCAAGGCAACTCAGCGGCTGTTGCACAGGCACTGCAGCATGTGCTCACTTATGTTTGCCAGGTTGTCCAGAGGGAACTACAAGCTGTTCTCAGTGGGAGGTGTATTGTCTGTGTCCTTTGTATCCCCCCAGCTATGAGATTTTACCCATTATCGCACACCACCAGGTCGGGCTTGAGATTCAGCGGCACCAACCACTCATTGGTCTGTTCTTTGATGCCAGTCCACAGCTCCTGCACGGTATGGGGTTTTTTTACCAAACAGATGAGTTTCAGAACAGTCTGCTGTTGTTTCCCCCTGGCTGTGCTGAAGTTGTAGGCGCAGGTGCTACGCTGACCGGTTGAGGAGGCAGTAGAGGAGGATGAGGAGGTTGTAGAGTAGGAGGAGGAGGTAACAGGAAGAACTGAGAAACATCCAACAATCCTTGCTGGCGGTAGGACATGCGCCAAACCACTTTCTGCCTCAGGCCCAGCCACCACTGCATTTACCCAGTGGGCAGTTAGGGAGATACAATGTCCCTGCCCGTGCTTACTGGTCCATGTATTGGTGGTTATGTGGACCTTGCCACTGTTGGCATTGTCTAGCGCACACCTGATTTTGTCATGACATGTGCAGGGATGGCTTGCCTGGAAAATTAGTGATGGGAACCATGTACTGTGGGGTAGCCACCGTCATTAGGTTTTTAAAGCTGTCCATCTTCACCAGACAGAATGGCAGCATTTCAAAGACCAGGAATTTTGAAATGCTGGCATTCAAGGCCAAGGTTTGTGGGTGGGTAGGGTATTACTTTTTCTTTTTCTCTACAGGGTTTGTGGGATGGACAGCTGAAAGTTTCCATGGGACAGTGTGGAGATGCTCGGTGTCACTGCTGGTGGTGTTGCTGTCACATCCTCTCTTTGCGGGGTGCCAGGTGGCCCCTGTTGCTCCAGAGGGGGGCAGAGGCCGAGACTGCAGCAGAAAAGGGAGCAGGAGGAGCCTCAGATCTTTTGTGTTTTTTCAGGTGTCTACTCCACTGCAGCTTGTGCTTTGCATTTTGATGCCTGGTCATGTAGGTAGTCCTCAGGTTTAGAACATTTATACCTTGATTCAGGCTCTGACTGCACAGTGTGCAAACCACTCGTGTCACATTGCTTGAAGAATTGCCATGGCAGGGAACTCATTTGAACTGGTTTTGGTGTTCTTTGTCCCTCTGCACAGTGGGCAGTAACAGGTGTGCTGTGGTTTTGCACCCTGCTCCCTCTTTTGCTGTGCAGCTGGCGCTGCGTGACCCCCACCTCTTCCTCCGAACTGCACACATCACTCGGATGATCTTGATTCCATGTGAGATCTGGGACCTCATCATGCTGCACATCATCTTTCACCAACTCCACACCCCTGCCCTCCTTGCCTGTCTACACACTGCAGAAAGCCACAACAGTTGACAAAGTGTTTTGTCATCATCATCAGAGACATACTGCAGTAGTTCTCCCACATCCTCACCCACAAACATAAGTGGCTATGCATCAGTGCACTCAATGTCTTCCACTTCTGGAGCAGTGCTAGGTGGAAGGACCATGGAACCCTGACAGCAAAGTCATCAAAAAGCATAAGTGACTGCTGCATGATTTGGAGCTCCAACTGCTTGGCTGATTTGTTAGGGGTTGAGGTAGAAAACAGATGCCCATGGGACATCGGTGCAAACTGTTGTGCTTTCAGCAGGGGACTGGGTGGAAGACAGTGGACTGTGCAGAAAATGGAGGCACTGCCAGCCATCCAATCTAATACCACCTATTCTTGTTCTGGCCATTCGTAGAGTGTTATTTGGGCCTTCAAAATTATGCAGAATGTCCTGTCACCTGCATATTTCTGTGTCACTGGTGAAAAGGAGGTGTATTACACCCACAAAAAATGGCTATAGGTCTCCCACAGAGTGAACAGCCAGATGAAAAGCCTAACACTGTCCCTCACTGCAGCTACGTCCAGTTCCTATACTAGTTAGAGCAGAATGGTGGTGCAACACGTAATCCGGCATTTATACAAGCCAGGTCACGTGATGCGCCGACCAATCACAGCCATGCTTAAAAGCCTGTTGATTGGCTGAGCTGTAACCTTTCAACACGCTTTATTTACCATCCAAACCCGAACACGGACTTCTGCGGCAAAGGCCGTGTTTGGATGCTTGGAGCCTGTAATGTTTGGTATGAACCGAACATTCTGGTTTGGGTTTGCTCATCCCTAGTCAGGAGAGAAACATTGGAGAATAAACACCCTGCAACCATTGCTGGAAGAACACAAGCTGGTGGTGGCAGCGGTATGGTCTGGGGAATGTTTTCATGGCATTCTCTGGGCCCGCTCATTCATGTAGATGGCACTCTCAACCGATTTGGGTATGAATCCATCCTTGCAGATCACGTACACCCATACATGCTGATTTTCTTTCTTGGGGCAGATGGAATCTTCCAGCAAGACAGTGCGATATGTCACACGACTAGGAATGTTCAACATTGTTTGACTGAGTATGAGTAAGATTACACTGGCCCCTTAATTCCCCAGACTTGAACCCAAGTGAGCATCTGTGGGACTACCTCAATCATTGTGCTCGCTCTGTAGATTTATCTGCCTTGAGTTATAAATCTTTTCTGTTGCTCATGTTCTACAATAATAGACAGCTAATTACATGAACTTGGTGGCATAAATATATATGCACAACTCATACCTGTTATTTGGAAGCAATATATTTAGCCATTATTTCACATTGTATTAGTGGTGTTTATAGCTGATTGAATAGACCATAATTGCAGTGAAATGTCTTGGGGAATTTCTTAATATACAGTAATCAAGAGTGATGATAGTTAATCTTCAGACAAGAGCACAGATAACAGCATTCACACCTTATAAGGGAATTAAGGAACCATGGACTAATTGTTGCTAAAACATCATCTTCAGGTATAATCTCATATACACAGTGGTGTTTGAAAGTTTATGAACCCTTCATATTTTTCTATATTTCTGCATAAATTTGACATAAAACTACATTAGATTTTCACAAAAGTCATACAATTAGATAAAGATAACCAAGTCAAATAAATAAGTCAAAAATATTACATTTAACGATTTATTTATTGAGAAAAATTATCCAAATTTACATGTCTGTGTAGTACTCTGTAGTAGGGCAACCTAGCTACTGGTTTCTAATGTTTAGCTATATGTATCATCTTTATATTTGCCTGAAAATAACATCATCCTATTAATTGCAAATGACCATTTAATTGTGAATGACTTCCTATTGTAATTATGCAACATTTACATGCAATGTTCCTGGATCCCAGCAGGTGGAGCACGCTCCGACAAGGTAGTGGAACTAACCATTCCATTCTTTTCCCCCTTTGGTCAGGAGTAGGCCAGTTCTGCTTCCCACCAAGGGAGGAGTTGCAGATGAAGTAGTTAGCTGCTTTAGACTGTGAAAGACAATATGGTACAGTGACAGAGCATTTTCCCCTCTTGCAGCAGAAGTCTGCTCAGAGAGTACCCACAACTCCTTGAATTAAATAGACTGATTATTAAGTGGGGGTCAATGGGCAAAGGTACCTCAACGGTACCAAAAGCTTTAGAAAGCCCAGTAACCAGCCTAAAGTCTGAGATTAGCACAGCAGAGAGAACAGAGAACTAAGGCCTGCCTCCATATTGCATCCTGCTGGAACCAAGTAAAGAAGAATTGCACTAAACCCTTTGAAACCGATTGTATTGTCAAGTTCAAGTTATTCAAGTGAACATGATTGAAACATTTCCAAGTCTGGACTTTATTCCAAGTCTGGACTTTATTCTTCAACTCAATCTCTGCAATGGAGACAGAAGCGAAAGCCTGAAGTTAGGAGCACCATAACCAAACATTAGTGTTTTCCTCACTTCAAAAATAATACTTGCCATCTAAACCAACAAGTTTAGTCCCATTCATCCACAAAACATTGTAAAAATAGCTTTCTGGCTTCTCCAGGTGATCTTTAGCAAACTGCAGCAACGTTCTTTTTAAAGAGCTGAGGCTTTCTCCTAGCAATCCTGTCATGCACACCCCTGTGTTCAGGGTTCTCCTGTGGGTGGACTTATGAATAGTGTTGAGCGAATTGAAGTCCACAAAGTGGACTTTGATCCGAATTTCATGGAAGATTTGATTTGGCGCAAAACCAAATTTCCTTGTGCTTCATGGTAGCAAGTTGATTTTCCCTGAAGTAGTGTAAAAAACACAATGGGCCGGCCACCCCCATCTTGATTGAAAATAACACCTCTTTTATACCCATATTATTAAAGATATTTTATTTCTGTAAAAACAATGTTGTATTACTGCAAGAAATCATGTGGTTCAAACACATTTTACTGCAAAAAAACTGCACTGTAATATCTATGATAGTGAACATATTACTGCAACGGACTGTGTAGTTCAAAATTACTGAAAAAATGCATTGTGATACTCATGTTACTGAATGCAACTTTTTGTTTACAGGCCTCATAATAAAATGTCTGGCAAATAGAACAGTGGACAATGAAATACCCATGCCCCTTCATCTGAGAGTCAGAATGTGGGTAGAAGCAGCACCAGCCATCTGGCCAGTAATAGTAAGCCACGGTTCTCCCTGGCTTCTGATAGGTGCCACATTTTTACTGAGAACAAAGAGGATGAGATTGTGGAATGGATGGCTCACTTCTCTTCAATCACAGCAGGATTATGTGGATGTCTATTCTGAGTCCAACACCATACCTTGGAGCTAGGGGGTCACAGCATTCCTCCTGCTTCTTCTCTTTGCAACCTCAATGAAGCCTTTAATTTGCATCCTCTCTGTATTTGCTCCCCCTTCCTAGTGGGGTTTCTTCTTTTTTCCTAAGAAAAGGCAACAAAACTCCATGTGCTATAAAAGATACACAGGAGAGTCTCCTTCTTGACTTCTGTGAGTCAGCGTTTGGGCTGCCATGAGTAGACGTTTTAGACAAAGGCAGGGGACCCCATGCATAGCTGTGTTGGTGGTGGTAGAAGTAGTAGTGGTACTTGTAGCCACGGTGCTGGCAGTAGGGACAGTGACAGTGACAGCGGCACTTACATACATAGTAGGGATTCTGAAGGGGGACAACAATTCCACACTAACGTATCACAGTCTGATAAAAGTAATGTGGAGAATGAGGATGAAAATCATGATGATTGTCTGTTGGAAAAGACCAGGGAGCCAGATCAGGGTGCAGAAGATGAGCTAATATCAGAGGAAGAGGGTTGTGGCAGTCACAGCAGCAATAAAGAGCAGAGGCAACCTATTGCCAGTATTTCCCAAAAAACTGCTAGGGCTAGATCGGCTTCTATTATGGTCAGCTTGGTTACTGGAGATGCGCTGATACTGTGGGCACAGGCTAAAAATATGCCACACCTAAGGCCCCATTCACACGTCCGCAAATGGTGTCCGCATCCGTTTCGCAATTTTGTGGAAAGGGTGTGGACCCATTCACTTTCAATGGGGCCGCAAAAGATGCGGATGGCACACAGTGTGCTGTCCGCATCCACACTTCCGTTCCGCGGCTCCCGAAAAAAATAGAACTTGTCCTATTCTTGTCCGAATACACGGACAAGAAAAGGCATTTCTATTATGTGCGGTCCGCAAATTGCGGAACGCACATGGCCGGTGTCCGTGTTTTGCGGATCCGCAAAACATGGACACCGGACACACGGACGTGTGAATGGAGCCTAAGCCAATCTTTGTTGCTGCAAGCTTTGTGCAGGGTGTGTGAGTATCTCCCACTTGAAAGTTTCTCTCCACACTGCCAGAAGACAAAATCATTGTCATTTGCAACATATGCAGGCTGAAAATAAGCCATTGACATTCAAATATAAATGTAGGCACCACAGCTCTATTGCAGCTCATGATGAGGTATCATCTGTTACTGTGAGAAAAGAGAAGTGGCCGTCAGCAAGAGAAATAAGAGAGCCTTCCTACTTCTGGCTTTCTTTGCAGCAGCCAGGCCACATACATGTGCAGTACAGTATCTTTTATCTGTCATTCCCAGTTACTGCTTCTCTTGCTCAGACTTCTCCTCCTACTCTGCTCCATCTTAGGCCATTGACACAACTCTACACACCAAACAATCTGCTGGTGTGCAAGCTTAACATCTACCTAGCCAAGTTACTGGCAGTGCAGTCGCTGTGATGCTACTTAGTAGATTTTGTTGCCTTTAAGGAGGTGATTGTGTGTGCTCAGACTCACAGGAAGATACCTAGACAGCATTATTACTCTGAAAAAGCCATCCCTGCCTTGAACCGCCATGTGGCAAAGCACGTGGGCTGCTCCTTGCAAATCTCTATATGTCGTAAGATGCACTCCACAGGAGACAACTGGAGCATGTGTTATGAGCAGGAACAATACTAGTCTTTTATAGCCAACTAGGTCAATGTTTTTCACGGCGAGGCAGTACTGCAGAAATAAGGTGCTTCTGGCATCTTCTAGTCCCCACACTGTTTTCTTTCACTAGTGCATGGGTATGGTTACATGCACGGCTCCAGTCAATGACTCGCTTCCTTATAACCACAAAACCCCTTTAACAATGAATGATATTAGCAAATCAGTGGCCAGTGCTATGTATCAGTCCATGTATTTATGTAGAGATGGGCTGATATACTGTGGCCAAAGAGTTTCTACAAAGTTAAGCTTTAAACCTTGAACATCTTTGCTGGATTGTATTAAACAGAATTTAAAAAAAAATACCCTAAGCTGCTGTTAAAAAACATAATTACAAAATTCTGTGTATGTAATAAAGTTTATTGAACGGTAAATGCGTAGAAAAACATTTTTTCCCTTGAGAAACAATGGCTTTTAATACAACTTTAGCTTGTTCAGGCTTGTGATTATTTCCCCAGACAGCCAACTTTAGAAATTGGAGGAGAAAAGTGGACTTCTCCTCCTTTCTTTTAATAAACTTTAAAAGAGCCCTAGGAAATTTATCAGATTTTTTTCAAATTTTTCATGTCACTATCAATATATATATAAAAAAAACTAAAATCTAAAATTACTTTTTAAGATGCCCACTGAGCTTCACTGACACATCCTGTTCAGTACAGATCCATATTCAGCAGTTGTTTTATTATCACACACAGTGAAATAAAACAGAAACATGCCATTCACAATAAGAGCTGTTTCACACGAGTACAGTACGGAAATCACGGTCCATGTGTGAGCATGATCCTCTGCTCTGGACACTGCTCATCTTGCTCATGGCACTATACTGATTTATAATGCTATGTGCCTCTGCATGACCTTTGCCAGCACCTTGAGCAAACTAGTGTACATATTTAGAAAGCACAGCACCACTAGGTTGATGACGTATGCCATGCAGGCAGCATGTGTTATTTTGCCATGGTTCAGAGCAGCCAGAATGTTGAGCCCATTGTCATTGACCACCTTGCCCAGTTGGTGTCGGCAGGGTTTGCTGCTTGATGTTCTTGAGCAACTGCTCGCCTGTATGGCTATTCACTCCCAGGCCCATCAGCTGCAACATAAGTTGGAAACCCTTGACCTTACACGTAAAGGAAGGATGGGTAGTGCAAGCAACCCTGTGCCCAGCTACTGTGTGTGAGCCAGGCCAACAAAATCTTGGAGGGGTCAAAAGGACCTGGCCTCATTGCTGGGGTGCTGCCTCATTGCTGGCGGAAAAAACCTTGACCCAGTGGGCTGTGAAAGACTTGTACTGTCCCTGCCTATTAGAGCTGCTCCAATTGTCCACCATGGTGGGAAAGTTACCACACAGAGAGAATTGCAGGGAGCAGCCCATGTTGTCTGCCACATGAGAGTACAAGGCAGTGATGGATTTTTGGGAGAGGTAATGCCGGCTATGAATCTTCCAGTGAAGCTGAGCACATGCCATTAGCTCCCTAAAGGCAGCAGGCTAGACTAAACGGTACAGCAGCAACTTAAAAAGAGGAGATAATCAACTAGGGTATGTGGCCGAGGTCATGGTACTGCTGGTTTTGGTGGTGGTAGAGCTCCTGCTGCAGGGAGAAGATGTTGTTGATCTGTGCCAGCTATGCACCCTACATGAAACACGTTCCTCTGGTGCACACAGGCAGCAGGACGTTCTTCGTTATTTTGTAAACCCAAATACCGCCCTAAGAATGGTGAGGCCAGAAAAAATAGAGGTGGTAGTAGATTGGATGGCTGAGAGTGCCTCCAGCTCCTTCACATTATCTTCCACCCGGTCCACTGCTGAAAGCGCAAAGTTGACACCGGCGGCCCACCAGCATCCATCTTCCACCTCAACCCCTTGCACATCAGCCAGGCAGTCTGAGCCCCAAGTCACACAGCACTCACTTTTGCTTTTTCATGACTCTTCTGGCGGGATTTTCATGGCCCATCCACCTAGCCTTCCCTAGAAGTGAAAGAGATTAAGTGCACTGATGCCCAACCACTTATAGTTGAGGATGAAGACATGGGAGAAGTACCGCAGCATGTCTCTGATGATAAAACACAGGTGCCAACTTCTGTAGCTTTCTGCAGTGTGCAGACTGGCCAGAAGGGCGGGGTTGAGGAGTGGGTGGAAGATAATGTGGATGATGATGAGGTTGTAGACCTCACATGGCATCCAGGTCATGCCAGTGGCATGTGCAGTTCGTAGGAAGAGGTGGGCGGCATGCAGCGCCAGCCTCAGAGCCAAAGACAGAGCAGGGTTCTAAAGCAGAGCACCCGTCCCCCCCAGCCAGTATGCATGCTACTGCCTAACGCGCCAAGAGTCATAGCACACCAAAGCCAGCGCAAAGGAGTTCCCTGGCATGGCAGCTCTTTAGGCAGTGTGCAGACGACGGGAAACAGGTGGTCTGCATGCTGTGCAGTAAGAGCCTGAAGCAAGGCATAAATGTTGTAAAAAGCACGAGCTACACTGGAGTAGATACCTGAAGAACCCCAAAAGATCAGAGGCTGCTCCTGCTCCCTCTTCTGCTGCAGTCTCAGCCTTTTCCTCACCCTCTGAAGCGACAGGGGCACCTGCTACCCCACAAAGAGAGGATTTTACAGCAACACCACCACCGAGTATCTCCACACTGTCCCATGGAAGTGTTCAGCTGTCCATCCCCCAAACACTGGAGAGAAAGAGGAAGTACCCCCATACCCACCCACAAGCCGTGGCCATGAATGCCAGCATTTCAAAATTGCTGGCCTTTGAAATGCTGCCATTCCGTCTCGTGGAGATGGACAGTTTTAAAAATGTCATGATGGCAACCGCCACTACTTTTCCAGGCGGGCCGTCCCTGCCCTGCATGAATAAGTGGCAGAAATAATCAGGTGTGCGCTGTACAACGCCATCAGTGGCTGGGTCCACATAACCACCAACACATCGAACAGTAAGTATGGGCAGGGACGTTATATCTCCCTAACTGCTCAAGGGATAAATGTATTGGCGGCTGGGCCTGAGGCGGAAAGTGGGTTGGCGCATGACCTAACGCCACCGAGGATTGCTGGACGTTTTTCAGTGCCTCCTGTTTCCTCCTACTCCGCTTCCTCCTCTGGTTCCTTCTCATCACATCAACACAACACCTGCACCACCAACTTCAGCACAGGCAGGGGGAAACAACATCAGGCTGTTCTGAAACTCATATGTTTAGGGGAAAGACCCCCACACCACACAGGAGCTGTGGGCATTGAAGAACAGAACGATGAGTGGTTGGTGCCACTGAGCCTCAAGCCCGGCCTTGTGTCTGCAACAAGATTACTAATGAAAGAACAGTCAATTCCTTGATGTTTGCAAGTTAGTTACCACTTCTTTCAGCAGTAAACAATGCAGAGCCATTGCTTTCACCTGCATTGCAGCAGCATTTTGGAAACAGCTTGGTCACCCAATCTGGCGGCCTCTAAATGTGACATCTAAGAAAATTTGGTAAATTATGTAACTATCAAATATTAAAATGTTTCCAATAGCATCTAGACAATTGTTCTCCTTAGTACAAATGGAATCATGAAAGTTTTCACTTAAAACATTTTATAGTGAATGCATAAACAATAGTAGTAAATCTTCCTAGCAAGGGAATGGTCACATTAAGAGCAAATATGTCACATAATTGCAGAAGGTAATAAATACTAGAAGATGGATAAAGCATAGAGAAAGTATATCTACCTAGTTATGTGATTAATTCTGAAACTCTTTGATCCTTGAGAGACATTTAGAAAGATCTAAGATCTCCTTGGAAGTACATTTTACATTAGAAAGACATCAAAACATATGCACTGCTTCCTCAAATTAAGTCTTCTGAAGAGGTATTGCAAATAATGAAACCCATAAAGGATAATAAGATGGAAGATATCCCAGATCTAACCTTAATTATAAAACATGAAGTTATTCATCTCACAGAATCTCAGTCTTACTCGGGTGGACTTAAATAATATATTAATGGATAGATCACATCATGGGGATGTATTAAGCAATGATTTAAAGCAAAACCAGAGACAACCCACAGATGTGACACACAATGACAATTGTACACCAGTAACTGGCAATGGGATATAATCGCATTTACCTTAAATGCAGGAGGTATTCAGATTGCTTGACTTCTCCATGTTTTGTTATGCTAAAATGGGTATGATGTTAAATGGAGTCTGTCAGCAGTTTTGACCATTCAAAATTACTGAGAGTCCTGGGTATGGGCTGGGGAGAGAATTGTGAAGTTTTTGTTATCATCTGGAGAAGTGTGAATATGTAGGTTCTACTCCTGTAAGGCCTAGGAGGTGGAGCTTCAGTGAGCTGCATTGAGCTGCTTCACCACCCCTCCCCTTTGTTTTGAGTGACAGCTGTAGCATCCAACTAGAAGACCACTACAGAACAGATGTCACTCAAAGCATAGAGGATTGACTGTGAAGCCCTTAATGCAGAAAGCAGAGGACATTCCACTATGAAGCCATGTCCTAGGCACTTATAAGTGCAGAATTTGGCAGTCTAAAAATTCTCACTACTCCTAATTAGAAAATCTCCACAAAGAAAACATATTTGTACTGCTCTCCCCAGACCCTACCTTGTACTGACAATTTCTTTATAACTGCATTTTACTAATTTTGGGCAACAAATATAATTTTTTCAATTTGTCTTTATTGAAAATATTCAGCCATTCCATCAAAAAAGGTTAAAGGGGTTCTCCAAGATATATTTATTGATGACCTATCCTCAGGATAGGTCATCAATATCAGATCGGCGGGGGTCCGACACCCGGCACCCCCACCGATCAGCTGTTTGAAGAGGAGGCGCGCGCCGAGCCAGCGCTGCTTCTTCTTCTTGATTACATCCTAGCCATAACATGGGTAGTGGTGAGTAGGTGTAATCACACCTAACCACCCCATTCATTTCAATGGGAAGGCTTGTTCCCATACACTTGTATGGGAGCGATTCTTCCCATAGGTCATCATAGGTCATCAATAAATATAACTTGGAAAGCCCCTTTAACTGTTTGTCTAGCTGTGTTAATCATACTTTTACTTTCGGTCCTAGGTTCGAATCTGACCAAGGACAACATCTGCATGGAGTTTGTATATCTTCCCTATGTTTACGTGGGTTCCTCTGGGTACTCCAGTTTCCTCCCACACTACAAAGACAGACTGATAGGGAACTTAGATTTTGAGCCCCACTCGGGACTGCTTGATGCTAATGTTTGTAAAGCGCTGCAGAATAAAGGAGTTCTATATAAATGCACTACTAAATAACTAAACTTTGTGCTGGTCATCTAATAAACCTCATCTGTAAACTACTAAAAGATCATAAACACTTATTTAAGCGACATTCTTATCAGTAAGATAAGAATTGAGTTATAATGAGTGTTCGGGCGGTCAGGGATCAGAAATAAATAGCCATTAGCTGAGCTGCCTGATGAAAGAGCAAAAATATAGAGACTGCTACTAGAGAATCTCAAGGCTGTACAGAGAAAGGGGATCAACATTTTTAATGAAAACCAATTGAAAAAAATGATTTTTAGCTCAAAATGAGTACAATGCAATAATAAAAAGAAAATGTGTACATATCCTTTACACCTTTCCTATTCTGCCCATACTATTACATTTCTTCAGGTAGATAGTTAACCCAAAGCAATGTAATAGTATATTGGTATGATGCCACAAGCTCAAGCTGTGCCCATGCTATTACTTGTGGGTATCAGCTGTATTATAGAACTGGCACAATCCTCTCACTGGAAGCATAATAGAGAACTCTGATAATAGATAACTCTGACAGTTTTTCAATTAGAACCACAGCATCCAGACAGTTAACGAGAGGGAGGGAACTCAATCTATCCTCTGATCAGTACCCACTAACACAATTGGTTGGCTCTGGCTGCCAAGCAGTTGACATGGTAGCCAGAGACCATCTGAAGTCCTTCAGGCATTTTGCTGCCTCTATTACAAGCAGCTTCTGGCAGGATGTGATAGAGTGGCAATAAAATTCCTATACACTGTAATACAGTAGTATTACAGCGTATATTACAAGTAATCAAATGATTGCATGATCAATGATAGAATAATGCAAGTCAAGCCGTACATACTAAATGGTAAAAAGCGTGGTAACACCGACATGAAAAAGATCTTGGGAATTTTAGTGGACAGCAAAATTGACTGTAGAAACTAGAGATGAGCGAGCATACTCGTCCGAGCTTGGTGCTCGTTCGAGTATTACGGTACTCGTAAGTGCTCGCTGCTCGGACGAGTATCTCGCCATGCTCGAGGAAATGGCAACTTCCGCATTGTGCATTTTTGGCGCCTATAAACTCAGCCAATCACAAGCCAGGAGACTCTGCGGTACACCCAGCATCACTTGGGGCCCTTACATGTCGATAGCAGGGGTTGGCTGGCCTGATCAGGTGACCCTGGAATATACTAGTGACTGCCCGCGGTGCTCGGCTCAGATGCTGTCTGGATGTCGTTAGGGATAGAGCTGCTGCGTTTCAGGGAGAGTGTTAGGGCCTGCATTTAGTTCTTTGTTAGGCAGGAGTGATCTCCCAAGAACCCAACAGCCCTTCTAAGGGCTACAAGACATTTTTTTTTGTCTCCTGGCTTGGCTGGCTGGCTGGCACTAGTAGTGCAGCTATCGCCATATATAACCCATTTTTTTTATTATTGTTATATCTCAGTGATACAAATCCATTTCACACAGGAGTGTGGAACCATTCTGTGTGTCACAGTTCAGCTGTCCACTCACTACAATCCGTATTTTCAGGTGACACTTTCTGTACGTCACTTAATCCAACAAGGTCTTTTGCTCTCACGTATATAGCTTGATCCCAAAAATCTCTGTGCGACATTTGTCTGGGTCGCAGTCAAAATAGCCACCGTCAGCAGGGTGTGAGTTAGGTCTATGATAGTTTCTGCACGTCACGTTCCAAAAAAAACAAAACTAAAAAAAAAAATAAAAAAAAAAATATCTATAAAAAAAATAGTTTTTTTGTTGTTTTAGCTGAGTGATACCAATCCATTTCACACAGCTGCGTGGAACCATTCTGTGTGTCACAGTTCAGCTGTTCACTCACTACAATCAGCATTTTTTGTCCAGGTGACACTTTCTGTACGTCACTTAATCCAACAAGGTCTTTTGCTCTCACGTATATAGCTTGATCACAAAAATCTCTGTGCGACATTTGTCTGGGTCGCAGTCAAAATATCCACCGTCAGCAGGGTGTGAGTTAGGTCTACGATAGTTTCTGCACGTCACGTTAAAAAAAAAAAAAAAATATATATATATATATATATATATATATATATATATATAAAAATCGTTTTTTTGTTGTTTTAGCTCAGTGATACGAATCCATTTCACACAGCTGCGTGGAACCATTCTGTGTGTCACAGTTCAGCTGTCCACTCACTACAATCAGCATTTTTTGTCCAGGTGACACTTTCTGTACGTCACTTAATCCAACAAGGTCTTTTGCTCTCACGTATATAGCTTGACCACAAAAATCTCTGTGCGACATTTGTCTGGGTCGCAGTCAAAATAGCCACCGTCAGCAGGGTGTGAGTTAGGTCTACGATAGTTTCTGCATGTCACGTTAAAAAAAAAAAAAAACTAAAAAAAAAATATAAAAAAAAATATATATAAAAAATAGTTTTTTGTTGTTTTAGCTCAGTGATACGAATCCATTTCACACAGCTACGTGGAACCATTCTGTGTGTCACAGTTCAGCTGTCCACTCACTACAATCCGTATTTTCTGTCCAGTTGACACATTCTGTACGTCACTTAATTAAACCAGACTGAACAAGTTTGTGGGTTTAAGTACAGCAGGCCCATGGCCCATTTTTTTTAATATATATATAATACACTTATATACAGAAAATGTTGAACCCCAGGGCTAAGGGTCGAGGACGAGGGCGTGGGCATTCAATTACTGCAGGGGGCAGAGGCCGTGGTCCTGGGCAGGGTGAGACAGTACCTGCTGATGAGGGAGCAGGGGAACGCCGCAGAGCTACACTCCCTAGCTTCATGTCTCAACTTACAGGGACACGTGGTAGAGGACTGTTGAAACCACAACAGTGTGAACAGCTGATGTCGTGGATTGCGGACAATGCTTCAAGTAATTTGTCCACCAGTCAGTCTTCCACGCAGTCCACCCACATTACCCAAGGGAGCACTCCTCTGGCTCCTCCACCTCAACCTCCTTCCCCCCAGTCTGCCCCCTCCCAGGAAAATTTGGAATGTGATCTGGCATACTCTCAGGAACTGTTTTCTGGACCCTTCCCAGAGTCACAAACCACTTCTCAGGTTGCTGCTAACCTCGTTCCCGATGCCCATTTTTTCCAACTGTCGCAGTCTGTGGGTGATGATGATGATGATGACAATATTGACTTAGTACAAGAAGTTTGTAAAGAGGTGTCGGACGATGAGGAGACACGGTCGTCAGACAGTGGTGAAGTTGTTGTCAGGGCAGGAAGTCCGAGGGGGGAGCAGACTGAGGGGGAGCAGACTGAGGAATCGGAGGATGACGAGGTGACTGACCCAAGCTGGGTTGATAAGCCGAGTGAAGACAGTGCTTCTGAGGCAGAGGCGAGTGCTGCACCAGAACAGGTTGTAAGAGGCAGTGGTGTGGCCAGAGGGAGAAGCAGGGCCAGAGCTGGTGCATCAGCAGCAACTGTTTCACGTAGTGAAGCTCCTGTGGCGAGGCCTAGATGTTTGCAAGTCTGGAGGTTCTTTAAAGAAAGTGAGGATGACCGACGGACTGTGGTGTGCAACCTGTGCCACACCAGGATCAGCAGGGGTGCCACCACTACTAGCCTAACCACCACCAGCATGCGCAGGCATATGAGTGCTAAACACCCCACTCAATGGAACCAAGGCCGTTCACCACCTCCTGCGGGTCACACCACTGCTCCTTCCCCTGTGTCACTCGCTGCCTCTGCTAGTCAACCCCCTGCCCAGGACCCCGGCACGAGCGCCTCCCGCCGAAAAACCACACCTTCGCCTCCGCAATCCTCCACAGTGTCCACCAATGTGTCCCATCGCAGCGTTCAGCTGTCTTTACAGCAGACGCTGGAGCGCAAGAGGAAATACAGTTCCACCCACCCACATGCCCAAGCCCTCAACGTCCACATCTCCAAATTGCTGAGCCTGGAGATGCTGTCCTATAGGCTGGTAGAGACCGAGGCCTTTCGCAATCGCATGGTGGTGGCTGCCCCTCGGTATTCGGTCCCCAGCCGCCACTATTTTTCCCGATGTGCCGTCCCATCCCTACACCAGCACGTGTCACAGAACATCATCCGTGCCCTGACCAACGCTGTTTCTGAGAAGGCCCACCTAACCATGGACACATGGACAAGTGCTGCCGGGCAGGGACACTATATCTCACTGACGGCACATTGGGTTAACTTGGTGGAGGCTGGGACCGAGACTGACCCTGGGGCCGCTCATGTACTGCCCACACCGAGGATTGCAGGGCCTACCTCGGTCACGGTCTCTCAGACGTACTATGCCTCCTCCTCTGACCCCTCCTCCTCCACCGAATTACCATCCGTGGGCACGGCGCCTTCTGTCGGTAGCTCCAGGTGCAGCAGCAGTGCCGTGGGTAAGCGCCAGCAGGCGGTGCTCAAACTGCTGAGCTTAGGTGACAAAAGGCACACCACCCAAGAGCTGTTACAGGGCATCACGGTGCAGACCAATGTGTGGCTGGCACCGCTGAACCTCAAGCCAGGCATGGTTGTGTGTGACAACGGTGTAACCTGGTGGCGGCTCTGCAACTCGGCAGACTGACACATGTGCCATGCCTGGCCCACGTGTTCAATCTCATAGTTCAGCTGTTCCTCAAGACATACCCCAATCTGTCTGATTTGCTCGCCAAGGTGAGCCGCATCTGTGCGCATTTCCGCAAGTCGACCACAGATGCTGCCACTCTCAGGGCAGCGCAGCGCCGCCTACAACTGCCCGCTCACCGACTGTTGTGCGACGTGCCCACGAGATGGAATTCCACATTAAACATGTTATCCAGAGTTTACCAGCAGCGCAGAGCGATTGTAGACTGCCAGATGTCAACTTCCACCAGAACTGGTAGTCAGGTCAGTCAGATTCCTCAAGTCTACAATGAGGAGTGGACGTGGATGTCTGATATCTGCCAGGTGTTGAGCAACTTTGAGGAGTCAACACAGATGGTCAGCGGCGATGCCGCCATTATCAGCCTCACCATCCCGCTGCTTTGCCTGTTGAAAAACTCACTGCTCAGCATCAAGTCGGATGCTTTGCACTTGTCACAAGAGACGGTGGAGGAAGATACGTCGCTTGATAGCCAGAGCACCCTCCGGTCTGTTTCTCAGCGCGTATCGGAGGAGGGGGATGAGGATGAGGAGGAAGAGGAGGAGAATTTCGGCGAGACAGTAGAGGGTACCAGTGCTTAGTCCTTAACTCTTGAACGTGTATGGGCTGAAGAGGAGGACTTGGAGGAGGAGGAGGAAATGGAGAGTCAGGCCAGTGAGGAGAGGGAATTCTTACGTGTTAGGACTCTGGTGCACATGGCAGACTTCATGTTAGGCTGCCTATCCCGTGACCCTCGCGTTAGAAGCATTTTTTCAAACACCGATTACTGGGTGTTCACTCTCCTGGACCCACGGTACAAGCAGAACCTTTCCACTCTCATCCCTGCAGAGGAAAGGAGTCTGAGAGTGAATAGATATCAACAGGCCCTGGTGCACAAGCTGAAACAATCCTTCCCATCTGACGCCGCTAGCGGCAGAGGGCATGGTTCTGTGGGCCAAGTAGCGGGGGAGAGTAGGCAAGCAGGCAGCTTGTCCAGCACTGGCAGGGGAACGCTCTCCAAGGCCTTTGCCAGTTTTATGTCACCCCAGCAAGACACTGTCACCTGTCCCCAGTCTAGGCAGAGTAGGGGGGAGCTGTACAGAAAGATGGTGAGGGAGTACCTAGCTGACCATACCAACGTCCTGCGTGATCACTCTGCTCCATACAACTACTGGGTTTCAAAGCTGGACACGTGGCCTGGACTGGTGCTGTACGCCTTGGAGGTGCTGGCCTGCCCTGCCGCTAGCGTGCTGTCAGAGCGGGTATTCAGTGCAGCTGGTGGCGTCATCACCGATAAGCGTACACGCCTGTCAACTGACAGCGCTGACAGGCTGACGCTTATTAAAATGAACAAAGCCCGGATTTCACCGGAATTCAAATCTCCTCCGGGGGAAATCAGCTAAAGATTTACATTACTTATGTATCCGATTCCTCTTCTCTACTCCTCCTAATCCTCCTCTTCTTTGTCATCCTT
Organism: Rhinella marina; assembly: GCA_900303285.1. NCBI lineage: Eukaryota > Metazoa > Chordata > Amphibia > Anura > Bufonidae > Rhinella > Rhinella marina. Next base: position 244,774 of record ONZH01021734.1, read on the forward strand.
GCCTAACGCTGACCCAAAAAACGCCATTTTTTAGAGATCCAACTGGCACTGTTTTACCTACAGACCCTCTCTGTAAACAATTTTTCCGGAGGTCCACCTACAGGCCCTCTCTCCAAACAATTTTTCTGGAGGTCAACCTACAGGCCCTCTCTGTAAACAATTTTTCCGGAGGTCCACCTACAGGCCCTCTCTCCAAACAATTTTTCCGGATGTCCACCTACAGGCCCTTTCTCTAAACAATTATTCTTTGCACCTAGTTGGGTGCTTCCCTAACATGTGATGGGTATGTGGCTTGCCTTTCTTGGTCTGGGTGAGCACAATTGCCATGAGGGTAACCACCAGGCTGTTGCCTGAGAATTTGGGGTAATGGTGGGATTAGGCAGCCTCATAGGCATCCATGCATGCTGCCCCTGCTGTTTCCTGTCCATTTCCGTGGTGTTTCCATCATTTCCTGATGTTTCCAGGTTTTCACCCAGCCTTCCCTAGGCAGAGCCTTGGTCCCCTGCAAAAATGCTCGAGTCTCCCATTGACTTCAATGGGGTTCGTCACTCGAAACGAGCACCCGAGCATCGGGAAAAGTTTGTCTCGAATAACGAGCACCCGAGCATTTTAGTGCTCGCTCATCTCTAGTAGAAACCAATGTCAGAAGCGCAGGATGAGGGTTTTAGAGGGCTGTGACATCACATGGGATCGCATCTGTGGATTGGCTGCCTGCATGGCATTATGGGTGATCTCACATTCCCAGGCTTCTTACTTTTACTTTGTAACACGTGCAGCTGCCATTTTTGGAAAAACTGATTAGTTTCACGAGGAAATTTGGATTTGTTGTGATTCGTTGCGAAGTTTTCCTACAGTTCGGACCGAATTCTGCTACAAATGCTTTGCTTCACTCAACACAAATTCTGATAGCCAGAGCGGGTTTTCAGTTCGGCTTGGGACATTGTTATCCGTAAAAGAGAACTCACCTTTCCTCCCAAAATGACTAACCTTATAAAGATGATTGAGATGTGGATCAACCAGGATTTCCAGACACTGGCCTGACATTCTGCAAAATGGGCTGTTACTTCTGGCCACATGGTGCCTCCACCATTCTAATGCTGCCACCTGCCTGATGCCTTCCACCTGATGCTTCTACTACCATTCCTACAATGGGCCTTCTTGGCCTATTGATATGTACACGTTACATTTTTACAAGAATATGCATACCATTGGCCCTTGCTATCACACTGCTGTTGTAGGGTTCTGCTACTACTTTGATCTGCCACCATTTTGCGCTGTATTCCACTGCTGCAGTTTCCCCACTCTATCATGGGCCCACTACTGGTTCTGAATCGGGATTTTCTATCAGCTAGAGATGAGTGAAGTTTGGAAAAATTAAATTCGGGTGACTCACCGAAGTTCGTTACAAATTAATTCATCACAAATCACAAGAAATCTGGTATAGCCAGGCCACTCTGCCTAATCATATGCATCCCAATTGGTGGCCCAATTGCAATGTGGAACTTACACTGCAGGGAGAGGGTAGGGAGAGAGTATCACCATGTGCATTACGTTCTAGTGCACCCACATTCATAATTAATCCATTTTGTAGGTACTGTGCTGTCAGTATTACAGGTGTAATTTATTGCTGTCTACATTACTGTGCTGGGCACCAAGATTCATAGCTAATCCCTTCTGTTAGTTGTTGAATTATTGTGCATCAATATTACAGGTCAATAAAAGCATCAGATATATTTTATTGCCATGAACTTCACCGTGCAGTGCCGCAATATTTAAGTAGTGGCCCCATGACAGAGTGGGGACGGTGGCAGCAGCAGTGGCAGTTGTGGCCCCATGGCAGAGTGGGGACAGTGGCAGCAGCAGCAGTGGGAGTAGTGGTCCCATGACAGAGTGGGGATGGTGGTGTCAGCAGCAGCAGCTGTAGTAGTGGCCCCATGACAGAATTGGGATGGTGACAGCAGAAGCAGTAGTGGACCCATGACAGAGTGGGGATGGTGGCAGCTGCAGCAGTGGCAGTAGTGGCCCCATGACAGAGTGGGGATGGTGGCGGCAGCAGTAGCAGTGGTAGTAACAATGACTAAACTGGCCCCATGCAAGAGTGGGGAGGCAGCAGCAGCGGTAATAAGGCTGTGTTAACATCACTGTTTAATTTCCATTCTTCTGATCTATTAGAAGAACATAAAAAAAAACAATCTTGTATTTTGAGCATCCATGAAGCCTTCTTTCAGATGGTCAGTGTTTTATCACTGTTTTGCATTAGTATTTGATCAGTAATGGTAAACCAATAATAGAAGTGCATCTCATCTGTGTTTGGAACCCACTCCTGCTTTTGGCTTACAAATTTTGATCAAATACCGATGCAAAACACTGACTAAAAGAACATATTAGCTAAGATGAATTTGGGTCAAGTTGGTGGAGCGATTTGTGTGGTTCATTCCGATAACCAATGAGACTCCTCCCTTATGACAATAATCCAGCTGCCATGTTTGATCCATCCACCAAGTTCGGCCCATCCGCTTTTAACCTAAATACATGTTGAAAGCTACGTAAATACCATTAAGTTCATAGTATGGAGGGATCCCAGAACTTATGGAGGGATCCACATGGGTTAAAATTTAATTGTACTGCACAGTGATGTAGAATTTGTTTTAAATTTGTCGTGGCTGTCAGAGTGATGCAGAATTAAATTTAAACAGAATGCATTAGCTAGGACTGATGAATTTGTGTCCAGTTGGTGGAGCGATTTGTCTGGTAATACCATCGTAGTTCTGACCATAAACTATTGCAATAATGACACAGACTAATTTTTTCACTAAAAGAATTTATTGTCAGTATTAAGTCTGTGACCTCACCGCAGTGTGGCAGACTACCGTCTGCACACTGCAGCGCCATGGGTCCCAGCTATGGTCTACCTCACAGGAAGAGCAGGCACCCGCTAGCATACTTCCACATCTGCCCTAACTGCCAAGTCTCATCCTGTGCGCTATAGCGCACGCTCATGCGCCTCTCACTTTGCTATAGGAGAGGAGAGCACGCTTCCTGATTACTGTCTCCACCCAGAGGTGGGGTTACTGGTATTCTGGGCAGCTTCACTTTGGCCCATCTGGTTTTAACCCAAATATGAAGAGTTATTTCACTCCAGGCGGTCCGCGTCCAACATCTTCGAAGGACAAGTGGTGTTAATCACTAGCTGTTCTATGATGCCCTTACATGTTAGGGGCTATACATGTGCTGCACTGAAGGGATCACTGTGTGTGTCTACCCTTTGCCAACAAGTGCAAGTTACCTGCTCAACATCGTTTGTCATAGGGATCGAGGATTGTAATACTGGAGTAGACTAATTTATTTGGTAAAAGTCTAATTTATTTGGTAAAAGACTAATTTCTTCACTACAAGACTATTCTTTTTGCTTAAAGAATAATTTTTATGTAAAAAAAAAAAGTCAATCAACTCATGGGCAACTCTGTATTGCGAAAAATCTGTTTATTTGCACTACCAACCAGGTGTTAAATAAGACCACTCTGTAACACTAAATCACAGTAACTGGCTAACAGAAGTGGTTAAATATCAATGTGGACACGTAACAAACAGTAGAATGAGACAGGTGTACCACCCCACTTTGTGAATCAGGGCCTAATAGAATTGTTATCTATTAATCAATGTGGACACCCCACAAACAGTAGAATGAGACCAATGTATCTCCCCAATTTGTGAATCAGGGCCTAATATAATTGCTTATCTATTAATCAATGTGGATACACCACAAACAGTAGAATAAGACAGGTGTATCATATAAATTTGTGAATCAGGGCCTAATAGAATTTCTTATCTATTAATCAATGTGGACACGGTGCAAACAGTGGAATGAGACAGGTGTTTCACTGCTAATTTGTAAATTAGGGACTAATAGAATTGGTTTTCTATTAATCTATGTGCACACCACCAATGTGGACAACATTCAATTAGATTGCTCTGTGGCCTACACCGCGATTGAGTCAACCTGCAACAGATTTAACAGATTAGTTAATAGCAGGTGAACTAGATAAACCCGTCTATATTTTAGACCACCTGTTGACACTGAGTCTGACACACAGTAAAGTCTATGTATAGCAGAACAGATTAAGTATGAATGGCACACTAGGTGAACTAAATAAACACGTCTATATATTAGATCGCCTGTTGGCACTGAGTCTGACGCACAGTGAGTCTATGTATAACAGATTAAGTATTAAAGGTGCAGAAGGTGAACAAGATGCCCAGGGTGATTACACTCAGCCAGCACTGTCCCTGTAGTCTTTCTATTCTCTCCCTACAGTGTCTAAAATATCTTTCTACAATCTTCCTACACTGTCCCTGCAGTTTCGTACACTCTCCCTATCCAATATTCTACAATTAAAAGCTTTCTGTCTCTACGCTCAGCTCACAGTGAAATGGAGGGATGAGGCTTTTATAGGACTGTGACATCATATGGGACGGCTATCAGCAGATTGGCTGGCTGCAAGATGTTATGGGTCAAATCTCATTCCTGGGCTTCTTACTTTCACTTTGTATCAGATGTAGCCACCATTTTAGGAAAAAATGAATCATTACCACAAAGTGAGAGGAAATTTGAATTTGTTGTGAATTGAATTTTTCCGATCAAATTCTACTTCAAATGCTTCAAAATTGTGTCTTTTTCTTTTTTTTTTTCCATTATGGTGTTCACCGCTCAGGAAATTTCTTTTTATATTTTAATCGTTCTGACTTTTTTGGATGCAGCAATACCCCATATGTTATTTTTTTAATTTTTATATGCAAAATTGGGAAGGGGGATTGATTTAAATTTCTAATATTTTGATTTTTTTAAATTTAGTCTGTCTGTAGTTTAGCAGCCCATTCCATACATTTCCTCAGCCACAGCGACACACAGGCATACCTGATTTATAACAATTCATGATGAATTAATTCGTAACAAATCAAATTTCTTGGCTAACTTCAGCAAAGTTGTCAAATCAAAATTTTCAAATCTTTGCTCATCTCTAATCAGAATATGACACTAAAACATTTTTTGTTTTTTAAGTGTTTTTTTATTATGCAAAAGTAATAAAACATATGAAAATTATGTAAATTTGGCATGACTGTTATTATTATAGCTGTAATTGTACTGGCCCTGAGAATAAAGTCATCATTCAATTTAATCCCCTCAGTGAACACAGTAAAAAAAATAAAAATAAAGGCAGAATTTCTGTTTTTTAATCATCCTTTCTCCTCAAAAAATGAATAAAAAGCAAAAAGGCATATGTACACCCAAAGTTGTATCCAAATTGTTCACAAAAAACCTTTTTCATTCTGTACAAAAAAAAATTGTGCGAAAAGTAGTAAAACATAAATAGCTATATAAAATTGGTATCACCAGAACCAAAAAGAGTTATTTTATATATGTTACAGGCGATGTAGGAAATACAGGTATTTTATCAAATGCCTAAAGTATTCAGGGAAAGTACGAAATGCTTAATATTTGCATTTCTTCTGTGCAAGAGCAAGTGCCAAGCTATGAAGCGCTCCTCTGTGAGAAAGACAATTAAGTGCAATTCAAAATGCCATTGTAGCCTTTCTTGTTGCAACAAGTTAGGATAATTCTGTTCTTCTGCTAATTAACACATGTAGTTTATTTTGCATTTCTTTCTTTCATGCTTTCACATCAATAAAGGCTTTTTAACATTTAACCCATGTTAACATTTCATACTTTACCTTAAGAGTACTCGTATATTTAATTTATTTCATTTACTGTTTGTGTGTGTGTGTCGTTAAAAGATATCGAGAGTGACCTCTACAATGCACGCCCCTTTAACAGTGACCTCTACAGCAGCCCACCCCTTTAACAGTGACCTCTACAGCAGCCAGCCCCTTTAACAGTGACCTCTACAGCGGCCCGCCCCTTTAACAGTGACCTCTACAGCGGCCCGCCCCTTTAAAAGTTACCTCTACAGCAGCCCGCCCCTTTAACAGTGACCTCTACAGAAGCCCACCCCTTTAACAATGACCTCTACAGCAGCCCTTCCCTTTAACAGTGACCTTTACAGCAGGCCACCCCTTTAACAGTGACCTCTACAGCAGCCCGCCCCTTTAACAGTGACCTTTACAGCAGGCCACCCCTTTAACAGTGACCTCTACAGCAGCCCGCCCCTTTAACAGTGACCTCTAAAGCATTCCGCCCCTTTAACAGTTACCTCCACAGCAGCCCGCCCCTTTAACTGTGACCTCCACAGCAGCTAGAGTAGCCACTGTCTTCACCCCAAAAAGCCAGACCTCACCGGCCATTCCCCCAAATGTGAAACAGCGCCCCCAGTTCCCATGAAAACACACCACAAAACATGAGGCCATGCCCCCCTGGCTCCGTGAAGACACGGAGGGGAAGCTGTCTGAGTGTGAGCTACTGAAAGGGTGGACATCCCTGTGTCTTTCCAGGCACTGCATCGGACGGAGAACAGGTAGCCAGAAAACTGGACTGTCCAGCCTAAAGCTGGACATCTGGCCACCCTAACATCAGACTGCCCCTAGGGTGGCCAGAGGTCTTGTTTTAGGTTGGACAGTCTGGCTTTCAGACTCCCTGTCCTCTGTCATGCGCAGGGCCTGGATGGACACAGGCATGTCCTTTTGAACAGCTCACTCTCAGCAGCAGCAGCACTGTGCAGTCTGAGCAATGAGCTGCAGGGATAAAGTCACCCTCCCCCCACCCCTGCAGCTAAAAGAAGGTGATTTTTACCTATATTTTTAATCCCGGTCAAATGCGGCATGGAAGGGGCGTGGCCTGACTGAGTCAGAGGCGTGACTTAGTGGGATCTGGGGGTGGGGCTTTTAAATCCTTCTTTTGACGGTGGCCTGAATTATAGGTCGATGCCATAGTAATTTAGGAGGAAGGTGGGTAGCAGTGGAAGAATACATCTTTTATTACTACTGAACAGTAAATATGTGAAATTTACATTATATGAGGTAATGGTTGATGATGAATTAGTCTAAAACATAAGTTATATTTATGGTAACCGAAATACTCCTTTACCATTGTCATCCACAGTGCTCTGCCTCTTTAATGCAGACCTACAGCAGTGAACTGGCTAGTTTGTCATACAAACCTGGTGTGTGGAGACTGCCTGTGAGCTTCTATTGGCTGATAAGGTTCATGTGACCAGGCTACTATTGGCTAATGCATTTTTTTGGGAATATCTCAGGAACGGTACGTCCTGTAGAGCTGAAAACTGTTCTAAAACCTTCCCGGACACTTGATGTACATGTGTGCCAAATTTTGTGATTGTACTGTAGCTGCAGCGGTGCAGATTCCTTTAGCGGACATACACACATACACACACATACACTCAGCTTTATATATTAGATATATAGCCTAGGCATATATAATGCTAGTGCAAAGTATATAAAATACTGAAATTTCACTTTGCCTGAATACAGAATATCTAAGCATTTTATACAATGCCTGTATTTCATACATTGCATATAAGGCTACTTTCACACTAGACTTCACCAGCCGGATCCGTACTGAATAATACAACCTTGTGGATCCATAATTCCGGATTCGGTTGTATTATCTTTAGCATCTTTTAAACGGATCCGTAATAACCTCTATTGAAAGTCAATGGAGGATGGATCCGTTTACAAGTGTGTCCACACCAAACTGATCCATCCCCATTGACTTGCATTGGGGGTCATTCCAGATCCGTTTAGGTGCGGATAACTAGTACGGAGAGCAAACTGCAGCATGTTGCGGTTTGCTCTCCGGTCTGAAGACTGAACGGAATGCTTTCAGGAGCATTCAGTTGTCTTTAGTTCGGTTTTTTCCCCATTGAAAATGAATGGGGACAAAACTGAAGCATTTTATTCCGGTATTGAGCCCCTATAACGGAGCTCAATACCGGAATTCCAAAAAGCTAGTGTGAAAGTAGCCTAACAGATATACTGTACAGTGAATGCTTTAAAACAAAATTCAAAAACAAAAACTGGATGGCAGAATTTTAGATTTTTCCTATCTTTTAAAAAAAAAAAAAAAACTGTACACATGTTTATGTTTAACGTAAAATAGTTTCGCTGAAAAAAAAACTGCTTAGTTCCAAAAACAAGTCCTCAGATGAAAGTAAAAAAAAGTTGCTTGACCATTATGATTCAAAATAGGTTGGTAACTATGGTAACTAAAAGGTAAACTTCTTTATTTTATTACTATGACATTTAATGTATTGTCTGACTGATGTACTAATATTTGGCTGTCATGTACAGAATCCTGTGGCTTGTTTTATAAGGAATGCATAATGATTATCCATGTTTTATGAGCCTATATTTATTTTATACCCTTGTTCCATACTTTAGGTCCATTGAGCATTGTATATGTCAGTGTAATGTATTATTTTTTATTAATGTCCAACTTGTCTTATGGTGAGTTTATATATTCATTTTCCCAATTATCTGACATAAGGCTCAAAGAATGGCGAGTGCACAGCAGCTACGTGACCAGTCAGTGATACTGATGCAGTTGTAGATTGGGGATGGTGGGAGCACCTGGAAGATGTTGGCAGAGACTTCTTTAACAACAGCCAGGTTTTAAGTATGCAGCCAAATATCCTTCGTTCTGTTGCTGTGTTTCAGTGATTTTGTAATGCTTTCCTGAGAAAGGCAGCAGTGTGGTTGAAAAGAATGACTTCAGAGAGAATCACTAGAATCACTTACTTTTTCAATTTTGTTAAGAAATGGCCATATTACATTGCCAATTCTTGTTACATTTTTACTGTATACATACAGGTACACTTTTCTAAAATCTCAGGGCTTTTTATCATGGACTTTAAAGTTAAAAATGGCACTCGTATACAAACCATGCTGCCATTATCCTGCATGTTTTCCTCATGTCTTTTCATATGTCCAAAATCTATAAATCATCTGTTACAATGATGGAGCAGTGGTGGGTCCTCTCAGCTATAATCTGATTGGTGCAGGCTAAACCAGGATGTAGACTAAGGGATTATGTGCTCTTTACTCGATGCTTCCCATAAGGGCAGATAGACTTTTCCATTAGGAGTAGTCTGAGATTGACAATGGTGATGAAGCATTATCAAACATAGTCCATCAACAAGCAGAAGTTGGCAACAGGAGAACAGTAGAAATAACAGAGGTGAAGAGAATACCAAAGCAAACTGAGGCCAGAGTCACAGAACCACAAGAGTCATCCACCCAGAGGCAGATAGAGTAATAAGGTCTTGAACAGGTTTCAGTAATCAAAGAATAGAGCAATAAGTAGATCAGAAAAGTCAAAGAGTAAGCAACAATAAGGAAATGAGGAAATGGTTGGGCTCAACTGATGAAGACTGCAGACCAGGAAGTGGTTCTAACCCTGTCACACTTGAAATTATCTTTGGGTGCCTGCTGAGATTACAACCTGGTGCGGGGTGCATGACAGCTTGACCAGAGTCTGATGTAGGCAGGAGTAGTAAATGAGGCAGTCTAGAGTCCAGATGAATGATTAGAAGTAAATCTCTCACAGGACACCAGAAGAACTAATCACAGAACTGAGTGGGTATTTGGCATAGAATTTCTTGTAATGGCCCTCAGATAATCCAACATCTCTCTTCAGGACTCCTTTCCAATCAAGTAAATACAAGGGCATCTCAATAAATTAGAATATCATCAAAAAGTTTTTTTTCTTCAGTAATTCAATTCAAAAAGTGAAACACATATTGTCACGAATAGAGATGAGCGAGTAGTGAAATATTCGAAAGTTCGAAATTCGATTCGAATAGACCGCGAAATTCGACTATTCGACCGAATATCGAATCCCATTAAAGTCTATGGGAAAAAAATGCTCGCCACTTGGAAATCTCAATTCGACCACTTGGAGGTCACCAAGTCCACCCTGAAACCTCAGAAAAGGATGCCAACACTGCTGGAATGCAACTGGGACAGCAGGGGAAGCATGTCTGGGTGCATATAACGCGCCCAAGTCGCACTATTACGCCACTATCACAGCCTCTCAACAATACACTCCAAAGACAATCTAACCTCTCTGTAAAGTGAGACCATACAAGGAAACCTTCTTTCCTCTACATTGCCATGGACCCCAAGCCAAACTAGACAAAAAAGAAGATGAAATTCTGCACCCCTTAAAATCACGTTGCCTATGACAACCACAGATGGCATAGGCAAGGGGGAAAGCAATCAAGCCATCACTATTTTTCCCTCTGTGCCATCCCTGCCTTGCCCAGGCACATGTCCCAAAACATCATCCACGCCCGAGTAACACGGTTACTGCAAAAGGCCATTTGACCACCAACACTTTGGTTTGAGGCCGGGGATGCTACATCTCCCTGACAGCACACTGGGTGAATGTTGTGGAGGCGGGGACGGGCAAACCTGCGACCCCCACCCAAGTTTTGGGCCTTGGTTCTGTCTGGATTTCCGCAACCCTTACAGACAGCTCGGCAAACCCCTCCTTCTCCTTCTAGATTCTCCTTTTAAATCTGTCCACCACCCAGTCAAGTCCACAAAGTCCAGTCTCGTCGATAGCCTGCAGAAACTGCAGGGACCTCACTTTGACCCTCCTTCCTCCCACCCTGCCCAATGTTATCAACCCAGTGTTCCCACCCATGCAAGAATCGCAGGAGCTATCTGAGGATTTTGTTTGTTCTGATGCCCAAACACTAGAGCAAGCTCCATCTCTAGCTGATGGTGGTGTGGAACGGGCACTAAAGTGTAAAATGATTAGGGACGATGATGATACACAGTTGCCAGCAAGGGAGGCTGTTGGAGCAAAGTGAGGCAGTGTAAGAGGAGGTGGTTGAGTATGACGAAGTCAGTGACCCGACCTGGCCCAGTGTCATGTCTAGCAGGTAAAGCAGTGGGGATGTTGAGGGATGCGTAGGACCGCAAAAGGCAGGAAGAGGCCGTGGGCTGGCCAGAGGCTCATGGAGAAGGCAGGCTAGAGCCCGCAGGGCCGCATCTCTTCCCTATAACAGGCCCCCACACAAAGCTCTCCCATCGAGGGCTCTTAGGTCCTTGTTGTGAAAATATTTTAATGAGTGCGCAAAGTTAGCTTGAGATGAGCCCTCGAAAAAATTATATGGTGGCCCAAGAGGTGAGACCTCTTAAAAATTGTATTAAGGCCCAAGAGGTGAGCCATAATCAAAATTGTTTGTAGGCCCAAGAGGTGAGACGTCTTAAAAATTGTGTGGAGGCTAAAGAGGTGAGACCTCTTAAAAATTATGTGGAGGCCCAAGAGGTGAGACCTCTTAAAAATTATGTGGAGGCCCAAGAGGTGAGACCTCTTAAAAATTATGTGGAGGCCCAAGAGGTGAGACCTCTTAAAAATTATGTGGAGGCCCAAGAGGTGAGACCTCTTAAAAATTGTTTGTAGGCCCAAGAGGTGATCCATGAGAAAAATTGTTTGTAGGCCCAAGAGGTGAGACCTCTTAAAAATTATGTGGAGGCCCAAGAGGTGAGACCTCTTAAAAATTATGTGGAGGCCCAAGAGGTGAGACCTCTTAAAAATTATGTGGAGGCCCAAGAGGTGAGACCTCTTAAAAATTATGTGGAGGCCCAAGAGGTGAGACCTCTTAAAAATTATGTGGAGGCCCAAGAGGTGAGACCTCTTAAAAATTTTGTGGAGGCCCAAGAGGTGAGACCTCGATAAAATTATGTGGAGGCCCAAGAGGTGAGACCTCTTAAAAATTATGTGGAGGTCCAAGAGGTGAGACCTCGATAAAATTATGTGGAGGCCCAAGAGGTGGACCTTAAAATTAGTGGAGGCCAAGGAGACCTCTTAAAAGCCAAACTTAATTGTGGAGGCCCAAGAGGTGAGACCTCGATAAAATTATGTGGAGGCCCAAGAGGTGAGACCTCTTAAAAATTATGTGGAGGCCCAAGAGGGGAGACCTCTTAAAAATTTTGTGGAGGCCCAAGAGGTGAGACCTCGATAAATTATGTGGAGGCCCAAGAGGTGAGACCTCTTAAAAATGATGTGGAGGCCCAAGAGGTGAGACCTCTTAAAAATTATGTGGAGGCCCAAGAGGTGAGACCTCTTAAAAATTTTGTGGAGGCCCAAGAGGTGAGCCATAAATATATAAAAATTTTTTATTTACGGAGCAATTCTACGGCGGTTAAGGAGGAGGAGGAGGAGGTGGAGGAGGAAATGGCACTTCATACAGATGGCACTTCACTTTTGGCTGCTTTCCACTGTTGGAGAAGCAAAGTCCGGGTCAATCCACTTGCTGTTCATTTTGATTAGCGTCAGCCTGTCGGCACTGTCGGTTGACAGGCGGCTGCGCTTATCGGTTATAATGCCCCCGGCTGCGCTGAACACCCTTTCGGATAGCACGCTGGCGGCAGGGCAGGCAAGCACCTCCAAGGCGTACAGGGACAGTTCCAGCCACGTGTCCAACTTGGAGACCCAGTAAGTGTAGGACACCGAGGGATCGGGGAGGACAGGGTTACGGTCTGCCAGGTACTCCCGCAACATCCGCCGATACTTGTCCCTCCTGCTGATAGCGGGCCCCGCAGTGATGGAAGTTGCACGAGGGGGTGCCATGAACGTGTCCCACACCTTGGAGAGTGTTCCCCTGGTGGCTGTGGGCCTGATCGATGTTGAGGGACTCTGGGAGACCCTCTCCTCTCTGCCGCCAGCGATGGTGGGTGGGAAAATCTCCATCATGTTCTGCACGAGTTCCCTCTGGTATTCCAGCAATCGATTCGTCCTCTCCTCTACCGGAATAAAAGAGGAGACGTTATCTTTATACCGGGGGTCCAGGAGTGCGAAGACCCAGTACAGTTTGTTCTCCACTATCCGGACAACACGTGTGTCCCGGGAAAAGCAGCCCAGCATGAAGTCAGCCATGTGTGCCAGACTCTGAATAGGCATGACGTCACTGCCCCCACCAGAAGGATCACTTGCCATTTCCTCCTCTTCCGCCCCATCCGCGCTGAACCAATGGGACGCACACAGCCTGACTGCTACCCTCGCCGCCAGCATCCTCCTCCTCTTCCACAGCCACCTCCACGTCGTCCTCCTCCTCCTCATCCTCCTCCTCATCCTGCAACTGCCACCGAGAAGCAGACAAAAGTGTGGTCTGACTGTGTAGCTCCGTTGCGTCTCCTCCTACCCCCGTCTCCTCTGCGTGCAATGCGTTCTCCCTTATTGCGATGAGCGATTCTTTAAGGACGCATAGGAGCGGGATGGTTACGCTCACTATAGCGTCCTCGCTGCTGACCTTCTTGGTGGACTCCTCAAAGATACGCAGTACATCGCATATGTCTGCCATCCATGGCCACTCGTGGTTGGCAAACTGAGGGAGCTGAGTTGGAGGCACGCGTGGATTCATAATCTGGTACTCCATCAATGCTCTCTGCTGCTCACACACCCTGGCCAACATGGAATAGGTGGAATTCCAGCGAGTCGGCAGGTCGCACAACAGCCGATGTTCAGGCAAATGGAGGCGTTGCTGGAGTTTTTTTAAGCTAGCAGCAGCTACAGTTGACTTCCGAAAGTGAGCGCACAAGCGCCGCACTTTCACCAGTAGCTCTGCCAGGTCGGGGTAAGTCTTTAGAAATTTTTGGGTCACCAGGTTACGGCCGTTATCGCACACGACCATGCCTGGTCCTAGCTGCAGCGGCGACAGCCACATCTCCGTCTGCTGCAATATGGCGTCCCTCACCTCTGGGGCGCTGTGCTTCCTGTCGCCCAAGCTGATGAGCTTAAGCACCGCCTGCTGACGTCTCCCCGCGCCAGTGCTGCAACGCTTCCAGCTAGCGGCTGAGGGCGATGTTAAGGCAGAGGAGGAGGAGGAGGAGGAAGAGGAGGGGGGTTTATCAGAACCCGTGCTGGCAATCTTGGGCGGGGGTGGTAGGTAGGCCGTCTCTGTTTGCGACCCCGTCCCCGCTTCCACAACATTCACCCAGTGTGCCGTCAAAGAGATGTATCGTCCTGGCCGCAAGCGCTTGTCCACGAGTCGGTGGTCAAGTGGACCTTTGCGCTGACTGCGTACCTCAGGGCCCACCTGATGTTACGCGACACGTGCTGGTGCAGGGCGGGGACGGCACTCTGGAAAGTAGTGGCGGCTGGGGACGGAATAGCGAGGTGCGGCAGCCGCCATCAGGTCGCGGAAGGCCTGCGTCTCCACAAGCCTAAACGGCAACATCTCCAGGGCAGCAGTTTGGAGATGTGGCAGTTTAATGCTTAGGCCTGGGGGTGACTCGAGGCGTACTTCCGCCTGCGGTCGATCGCCTGCGAGATGGACAGTTGTTGGGACGAGGAGTGTGAAGGTGCAGGCGAAAGAGGCGGGGGAAGGGGAGGCTGAAGGAGAAGGCCCCAAAGTAGCCGAGGCAGAGGCAGATGTGGAGGTGTCCTGGCTGGAGGTCTGGACGCCAGTGGCAGCACACAACAAAGGGGAAGAGGCAGTGGCAGCAGACCGGGCGCAGGTTTGTATTGCGTTTGCTCTCTCCCACTCAGCCCAGTGCTTGACTTCCAAGTGACGCCGCATGCCTGAGGTGGTCAGATTGCTCTTCTCAGAGCCCCTACTCAGTTTTGAGTGGCAGAGTGTGCAAACCGCGCTCAGTTTTGTCATCCGCACAAACATTAAAAATCTCCACACCACAGAAGTACGAGGCCTCGATGGGGAGCTTCGCGCGACTGCCCCGCTGCGGGAAAAGCTTCGGCCCTGCTGGCTGTGGCCTCACTTCTCTGTCTGGACTGTCCTCTGCCTGTGGACATCCTCTGTCTGTGGACATCCCTCTGCTTGTGGACATCCCTCTGCCTGTGGACATCCCTCTGCCTCTGGACATCCCTCTGCCTCTGAACATCCCTCTGCCTCTTGCTGCCTTTTTCGGTGCTGCGCAGACCACCACCTC